>WEKY01037430.1:27500-34814 GCA_013390045.1 Picathartes gymnocephalus | reverse complement strand
GGGAACAAAGCACAGAATAACCTCAGCTCTCTCTCATGTGTGCTAGTAACAGACCCAGATCAGTCATGAAGAGAAAAGAGGCACTTAGGCACAAAGGAAGAGCCTCTACTATCACCTGCAACAAAGGCGCTGAAGGAATTACATGTCTGAATATTTTCATTCAGCCGACTAGGAATTAGAGATGGCTCAAGGGGACTTAATTTCAACTGCAACCTTTCCTTCCCCTCAGCAATCCTGTTTCTCGGGTATATGTTAGTGCATAAAAGGCCTGCTGGGAGACTGGAAGGGTAGGGGGTTCTTGTCTGTCCGCTGACACAAGTGTCTTGGGAATAGCTGTCATCCTGTTATTAAATATTTAAATATTTCAAGAGCAAGCTAGATTCATCAACCTTTGGAAAGAGTAATCAAGAGAATGAAAGGTAGACAAAAATAAAAGGAAGAGGTTGGTTATTCTGGGGAAAGAAGATGGGATCACCAGAGGAGAAAATATGCAAAGAGGGAAAAAACTGGCAGATAAAATTGATGGGAAAAGGAAGAATAATGAGAATCAAAAAAGGGAAAGCACTGAAACAATACCAAAGAAATAACAGGGAAAGTAGAATTGGAAAACAAGCTAAAGCAATACCTGGAAACCCTGTATCTGTACCAGTGAGAAAAAGCAAGCAAGCAAGCAAGCAAACACAAAGCAAGGAAGAAATACATAAATTCTAGATAAAGTGGTCAAGAAAAACTAAAAAAGCAGCAAGAGACAGATAGTGTACAGAGAGAAAAGAGAGAAGATGAATATTATTGAGGGTGAGAAGCATTGCTGTGATGGGAAAAAAGGCATATTTCATGATTATTAACAGGAAATAAATATATTTCATTCATTATACTGTTTTCCTGCGTGATTGACAAAACACTGTTTTCTCCAGAACCACACAGAATACGCAGAGTCTTAGCTCAAGCACAGTTTATGAGTGTCAAGATGACATTCAGGGATTTTCCCATCCTTATTAAATGTACCCCTGACAGCTGTAGTAAGGGAAGCTACCCTGTCACAGAAAGCTGGTAAGATGTATTCCATTCCAAACCTGCCAAACAGGACTTTGAGACAGAAAAGGGAACAAAAAAGGAACATAAGTGAAGTGGTGATGGCAGGGCAGCAGCACCACTTTCTATAGACACTCTTCGAGTGTTTCCCTTGGTGCTCTTGGGAGAGCAGCCCTAGAATGATGGTGAGCACTCTTCAGGGTGATGGGACACAACAACAGGCTGTAATAGTTGGAGAGCCTTGGTCTCAACAGCCTAGCCTAGTCAGTGAGCCAAGGAAGCCAGTTCAATTTTAACAGCATTTAGACAGTGTTTACAGCTGTACACCTCAAAGCTCCTTACAACCAGAATTTAAATATCACAGTAATCATTTTACAGAGAGGGAACTATAACCACCAGGGTACCGTAACTCATCCAAGGTAACAAAGTAGGTAGTAGGCGAGGAACAGCTCCAAACTCCCTGCCCTTTCCATTTTACCCATGGACTTGTCAGATTCTCCTCCTAATTTCAGCCTCAAAAGCTGCAAACATTACAGGCTGGAAGTTGAGCAAGCAAAAGTCAGTTCAGATGGGAAGGCAGCTGTGCAGTCAAAACAAGTGTAACCCACAATGATGTGGGGGAATTCTACCAGAAATAGGCCAACACGGTAAAAATAAAACAAAAGAGAGAGAGAGGGAAAGAGGAAGAAGTCAAGGATTGTTCAAGAGAGAATTAAAAGGCGTTTATTCCATCCTGGCAAGGATAATCTAAACACTGTTGTGGTTAAATGTTTGCCTACTGCAGATCATGTTACAGCAGATTTTTCTATTCAAAGGGTTTGTTAATGGCTTTGCTATTCCTTGCATGGATCTTGAAAAAAAACACATGCTATGAATGTGATATCTTTGCTTTTGATGCCAGGGGTTGTGAAGGGAAAGTTGGGAAAGAACTGGCACACAGAAGGAAAGCAGTCAGCCCATTTAGGAATACTCCATTAACTCATAGGAGAAGATTCCCCCAGGACACAGTCCCAAAGAAGACCCCTGGCGAGTTTAGGCTTGTATATCATTTGTCCTATCCAGAGGGCGAGAGAGTTAATGATTATATAGACACCTTGCTGTGTTCAGTATCGTTTGTGCCTCTCGATCAAGTGATGCAGATTACAAGGAATAGCAGTCTGAGGGTTCAGTCAGATGGGAAAGAGAGAGAGAGACACACACACACACATACATAAAACCCCATATCCCCCCTCCCTATCACACACAGAACTGCTCACATGTTATGAGAACACCATGATAGATTTCGGTTGCCACTTAAAGGTTTCAGACTGGAGGGCAACATTTACATAGATAAAGGTATGTGTAAGGGTTCTGTAGCTTTGCACTAGTTACTGGAGGTGCTTGGTACAAGATGTGTAAGCAAAAATCTGGATTAAAAAGAGGGACAAAAAATTCCTGCCACCTAATTAACATAGCTTTTTGTCTAAGGAAGCACCAAACATCATGGCATTTCAGGAGTTATTGATGGCATTTGGGGAGGTTACTGGGGATTTCATGGTCCCTACAGCAGATGATAAAAGGGGAGGGGGAGGGAGAGCAGAGGGTCCAGGAAAACTTATTAAATTTTGGGCATCAAACTGGATTCAAGGAGAAGAGAATCACACCCCACAAGGGACTGGGACAAAAATCCTATGAGATTACTGGCTCAGCTGTGGCAAGCTAATAAGGTTATTCTGAAGCAGATGCAGTCATTAATACAGTGGTGGCATGGGGATCTCCTGAGAGGGGTCAGAGCCATGATAACTCACGGTAGAGTAATGCACAATATATTTGTGGCCAGATCTTGTGATGATAACTAAATGAACCTGTGTCAGTACTCTGTTGTTTAACCCATTTTGCTCTTAATCCCATTTCAGTGGTGAGGGATTTCCTCATACCACCTAGTTTCTTGAAGACAGCCCTGGAAACATTTTAGGCAAGTTATAGGGCCATTAAACAGGAGATTCAGGTGAACTAAAAGTCACTTTTGGGGAAACCGCTACATAACAGATCATGTTAATTCCAAATTTATAAAAATATGGCAATTTCTGTTATTTATGGGTGCAGAGCAGAGAGCTATTGGCAGTTCTTTGTGTGCTGTGGAATGGCCAGAGCAAGGGAAGAAAGAGGTGGGTTTGACATGAAATGTTGCATTGCTCAAGCTTTTCACAGTATTTGTGGTACCAGCAAAGTAATTTGTGAAAAATGGCTAAAGACTGTTGGATTCTATTGCAAAATCTACAAGCACCAAGCTTATTGGGGACCTGTGATAATGCTGTTCAGGGCCTGCACTCTGTTATGCTTAGTGCCTGATGCATTCTTTATGGCCAGATACCGTGTAAAGGGAACAACTATTCACTTGCTAACTCTTGTTTCTGTCTAGTTGCAGTGGAAGTCAGTGCCAGCCACCACATGATTACTGATGGCCTGTGTTTTACCAGTACTTCAATACCAAGTTCTCTCTACTGTGGAGCTTACTCTCCGAATTAGATGAACAAGTAAGGATTTCACTGAGGACCATGCTGAGGACAATGAGGAGACCAAATATAGAAAAGAGGGAGGAATTTGTAGGAAGAAGACCCTCTTGAAATATAAAATTATTTTTAAGAGACAGTGGATGGCACTGGGAAGGTGCATATTGAAGACACAGACAGCATAGGGCAGGGTAAGGGAAGCCCACACAGGGGCAAAAATGGAACTGAGGGCATCCTTTGGGAAGAGAGAACCTGCAATCCTAAACGGGAAAGGAAATTTAGTAGACTAGACACATCCTCAATGAAGTAGTCTTCAAAAAGATTGGCACAAACAGGGGAACTCACACTGAAGCCACCTGTGACATTTAAACTGCCCCGTAGAAAAGCCACCAAAGACTATTATCTGAGGAGAGTAGTGTGGTTGGATACTTCTGCTCCTCTTCCTTAGAACTGGACACAGAACAAACAATACATTGGACATGTGTAGGTAGGTGATGCAGTACATGATCAGAGTAACAGCCAGTTGAAAAAGGCTCAACATCCCAGGGCAAGCCTGGTAGTTAGGAAAGATATGAAAACTTAATACAAAAGACAGCAAAAGCCCTTTACTACTCGGGAAAGGAAGATGATGCAGGAAGCAGAAAACAGGGTCAGAAAACCCAAGTTCTAGGCTCTAAACTGGCCTGCATGATTCACTGTGTGATTTGCTTAGATCACTTTGGGCTTGAAACCACAGGGCAACTACCAGTCCAGTATCCCAGGCTGCAACTTCCCAATACACCAACTCTGTGTTTGGATGCCCCTAGCAGGCAGTTGGTGCCCATTAGTTCTCTACATTGCCAGCCATTCTTGTGCCCTAGGAGAATCCCCAGAGAAAGACAGGGTAGAATTATACTTAGCATCCTGCAAATTTACACCCTCCAATATTTTGCAGCAACTTCCCTATGTGGAAAAGCCTTTCTTCCGGTTCTTGCAGCCCCCTTTTGTTAAATAAGAGTCCTCAGGGCCCTGTTGTGAGATTTAATTCATTTTTTTGCAACACGCTGAGATTCCAGGTGAGAAGTGCAGCGGCCAGTAATGCTGTTTACACCTCCAACTATGCCAAAGAGCAAGAAAGGCCAAACCCCAGTATGGACGTTGATGTAATTCTTCACAAGTAACCCATGCAAGGCAATACCACACTTTGTGTACATGAGTGCAGTGTACAGGGGTGGAATCAAAAATCAGCTGCTATAAACCCCTTCTTTGGACACCACGGTGATTGTTACTGCATAATGGCAGATGATGCACATCAGAAGGATTTATCCAGATACGGCAAAAATCTGCAGAAGTTTTAATCAGTACCAAGACAGATCTTGTTTACACCAAGAACCTTTTTAATGCAGCATTGCTGGTTTGGTCCGACATCATCTCCTGCAGTGTGTGGAGACAGGCCAGGAGTATGAAGGCTACAGAGCAGAGCAGGAAGAAAGTCAACTGTGAAATTGGTAATTTTATGAGTTTCACGGGGGGTTTTGTTGTTAGACACAATGCATTTGGAACAGAGTGCCTGGGGTAATACCATCCACATAGTGTCCATTTGACAGCTATAGGTAACGATATCTTTAACCTAGAGTTCTGGAGATAAGTACAAAAGGAATCCAAAAGTAGGGTTTAACTGGCTAAGGGTGGGGACGTGCCCATTACAGAAGGGTCATGAGGTATTACTGCCACATCTTTGAGTCTGGGGAGCCCATCAGAAAACTGAGGCATGATTTGTCCTTGCAGAGGGGTGGGAAAAGTTACCTCATTTTTCAGCAGCTCAGCAGAGACCCTTTCTCCCCAAAATATGGACAGGGAGGAGTCCCTCACTGCTGTCCCTGACAGTGCATATATTCAACAGGGTTGTGTCAAGATTGAGCAGGAAGGCCAGAAAGCAAAATCACGTGGGGCTGAACAGCATACAACATTTGCTCCCTTTTTCTCACAGAAAAGTACCTGGCCCTGTTTCCCAGTTGTATTCATCTATTTCTTCAAAAGTTATCAGCTTTATGCTTGTTGTAACAATTCCTTTGTATCTGAAACTTCAATAGTTAATATCAAGCACATGGGTTAAATGAGCAAATCCTTTTGCAGCTTTCATTCCACCTGCAGTGTGCTTATTTGGTTTCAGATGCTGAGGTCAGACTTAAGGGAAAAAAAAAAAAAGGAGAGGGAGAAAGGAAAAAATGAAAAAAGAGAGAACCGCTCGGGTATAGGATGTTAAGAAGGGCGTCAGCCACAGCCTAAAGGGTTAAGCAGAAAGTAAAAGAAGGATGGGAGTGAGTATAGCCATCGCTTTGTGTGAAAGACAGTCTTTCCACCTCACAAACCTCTGTAGGTCTGGATGGCAAGCTGTGGCTCCATGCGGGTTATGATTTACATTGAGTTTGGTTGCATATTTACTTGGTAGCACACAACAAAGACTGGGGAGGGAGGGGGAGCCAAGGGAGATCAGCACTGATCTGTCTGTAGTATCGTATCAGCCTAATTCAGAAGCGAGCTGGGGTGGGTTAGGTTCATCTCCTTTGTTCCAGGACACGACCCAGGAGGATTTCTGCTCATCTGGGAGAAAACATACCTGTTGTGCTCTGCTTCTCCTCATAAAAGGGAAACATTCAGGTCAAGGTGTGCTTATAAAGGGAGTGGGGAGCTGGAAATACTATCAGGCACATAAAGCTCAAAACCTGGGTCTCTCCCTCTCTGCCACTCTCACACTTGGGGAAAACAGAATGCTGCTCCTGGCTTAAAACACTCCGGTCACAGATCAGGCCAAATTGGGTGTTAAAAGATTAGTTAAAACATCTCTAACCCCCACTCTCCCTGCTTTAAATTAATGTGATTAAATTATGTACAGCGCTTAACGTTGTACATAAAGATGTGCCCCATCTCCTCTCGTTCTGGTGCTACTGTGGGAATTTGTTAATTCAGCTTTCCAAGGGCTATTGTGAGGATAGTCACAATGTATACACATGTTAAACAGAATATATATTTTCCTGTATTTTGCACAAAATCCTTGCACTGCATTAAAATATGTAAGCAAATTCTAGTGTTAAGATATTTCCACATTATGATTTATTCCATTATCATTTTTTCCATCTCAGAATGCAATTAATATGGTTGTGTGTTAAATGATTCAGTGAAAGTAAATCTTTTATATTCAGGTAAGCAATTCAGCCTTGTAAGGTTTTATGGGAATTAGATTTTTTGAAGTCTGTGTTGAGCATGCCCATAACTCTGACAGAGCCCTGCAGGCTCTTGTCTTCACCTTCAAATCATAAGACAGAGAAATCAAGCTCCCTCTGTGCTCTCAATTATACCAAAAAACACGGAGCAGAAGTCTTCAGTAATTCAATCCCTGTGGAAGCTTCTTCATACTGTTTGCACTGTTGGAACTGCTGACAGCAGCAATCCCACAATCCCTCCTGGTAGGCTGTCAAAGTTCCTCGTGCCGTGTGAGCGGCACTGGTCTGTCCCACCGCTCCTCCTCCAGAGACCTTTAAGCACATGCATGACTTTTGATGCTTGCTCGATACAGTGGCCAAGAGGCCAAAATACATCACAAGGAGAGTTCTCATACTCTTACAAGGTGCTTTGTACTCAAGCTAATAGGATCTGTGGCTACATGTGGGCCAGGGCTGGTGTAATTTAATCACAAGTACAGCTGCATAAACACTGTACTAAGGAATGTCTGCCTGCAATTGGATTCTTTCTTTGAAAGTGCACTGTAGAAAATTCCTGAGTGCCATTTTCCATATGCTTAATGAGGAAA
>WEKY01037430.1:17500-22500 GCA_013390045.1 Picathartes gymnocephalus | reverse complement strand
TTTCCATTACTGTTATTTTCTAATTGCATTCAAACACAATGTCTTGTATGGTGCCAGACAGTCATGCAAAAAGTTTTGTACTTTTCTTTTTTTTGCCTTTTTGCTTTTAAGAAAAACAAGATTTCCATTGTTGCAAATTAATTAAAAATAAACAGCTACAATCCCCTATAAATCAATTACTACCACAGTTAATGAAAAGTTGGTTGGTGTAAACTACTCTCGGCTTCCCGTTAGGAGGCTTAACACACAAGAATAAGAGTAATACAAGAAGTAACAATATTGTGGCTGGAACAATAAGGGCCACTTTCTCTCCTTTAAAAAAAAAAAACACAAGTAAATCCTTAAACAAGTGCAATTGTGCACAGTAACAGGACTTTCTGGGACTAGCTCCACCCTGCTTCCTTGCTGAGTACCAGCAGACTTATGGAGCTGTGGGCTGCAGAAAACTCATCTATTTTATTCTTATTCCTCTCACTGCCTGTTCCTTCCCTACCTCACCAACTGAAATAAAGAGTCACAAACAAACAACCAAACAACCCTCCCCAACAACAACAAACAAACCAACCCCTCTCCCCTCCCTCCCCTCCCAAGCCCAACCCAAAACAACAAAAAATCCACACAAACCCCCACTGTCTCTGCAGCATGCATGAAATGTACCTCTGAGCCCAAGAACATAGGATAGGAATAGTGATAGGATTTATAGGGGTGCAAAGTTCCATTGGCTGTGTCACTGTCGTGTCCACAATTAAGTAGCTTACTCATTATATATTTATTTTACAGAGAATTTGTAAAGAATACAAAATCAGTTTTTATATTCATCCAAAGTCTTGATTGTAAGACTGGTCATACTATTCATAAACCCTCAGGCTTCTCCCTTGGAATTTCAAGGAATTAATTTTTCACTAAACACCTGCTAAAAGGCTATGCTGTTGCACTTGGGCATACAATTTAATCTTTTTGTGCTGTCTCCCAGCACTTTCACTGCTGTCTATGGATTTCACATTCAGGGAAAATCTGAGCCCAGCACTAAAGAGATGAGGACAAAAAATAGTACCCAGTCAGATTAAAAAAAAAAAAAAAAAAAAAGGAGTATTTTAAATATGCCCTCTTCCATACAAGATGCAGAGTTTCTCCATTAAGAATTTCTGACACATAAACAGATAGGAGTGCTTACTAAAATATTGCAGCACATGTGTGAGCTGGGATACAGTGGTTTATAGCAGTGAAAAAGAGAGGAATTACTACATGCAAGTGTATATTACACGCTGAACTACACTGCTGTATATAGTATTAACTTGTACTGCTTTACTCACCTCATACAACAGAATCCAAATTAGGTCCCATTATTACATTGAAGGCTCACACTCAATAGCAGTTAAGCTTCTTTGAATGGATTCCCTATTGTATAAAAAGTATGCCAGTCTTTGACTGCCAAAATCAATTAGTCACATTCATTATGCCTCTATTTATTAATGCTGTACACTTTATAATGCATTTGCTGCTGAACAAAGAAAGTTATAAAATATCAAATATGTGTTATGATTGTAATTATAGCAAAAGAAGTAATGATCTCTTTTAGTTGCTAACTGGTTACAAAGCTCCTGTAAAGATTACATTAGTGGTGACAGATTTATGATCTTTTCCAAGATGTAATCCTTTCTAGCTCACATTTTTCAACAGAAGAACTATGTGACTGGTTACAGGTTATTGGCTTCAATGGTTATATTCAGCAGAGATTATTGTGCTTCTGCCTCCCATAATCCAAACACACAGTGTAATCTTAACAGATGCAATTTTAATCTGTATTGCACTATTATAATAAAGTGGGGCACCATAAGGCTTTTTACTAATACAGGGTTTGGTGTTAATTCAACGATGTTAAGAATGACTGAAGAGCATTAAAATCCAGCAAATAATTAAACCTAACGTGAAAACGAAGGAAGAACAACACTGGCATTCTTGCAACAGCGGGTTTTGATGGCATTTACTATCAAGCTGTTACACCTTAATGTACAAAAAAAAAATTAATTCTAGCCATCAATGTCATACAGCTAGTATTTTTTTCTGAATACTACATGGTAGCAACTGAAGTAGTACACAGTAGTACAACACGGTACTACACTGAAACCTACATTATGTTTTACCTTGTTCTCACAGATGCTGCTGCATACTACTGTCTAAAAAGAAGCAAGATTTAAAAAATATTTTATTAATATGCAGCAGCAGAGTATGTTGGCATATATGGAAAAATGAAAGGCCAGGTGAAAAACTAATGAAGGCTCCATATTTCTACCATGAACAGAGCATGCACAAATTGAACTACATTTCCTAACCTTGGCTCACATAGCATAGCTTGTGGCAGTACCTCAGTACTCCCTTCTTTTCCAAAAATGTGTCCAACTCCCTCTGCTTATTTCCACTGCTGATTTTGGCAGAAAGCTCCATATTCCATCCGCCCTTTTTTATAAAAAATATTCCCTCCTAAACTGTTTGTCTGCTGTAGTCCAGTCACAGATTCAATCACGAACCCTTTGTTTTCAAATCACTTGCTACTTCAAAAAGCTGACTGGCATCAAACCTATTTCCTTTTAGCAATATAATCTCTCTCTCTTAAATCCCCACTCAGACTTTTTTCCATAAGTTAAACATGTCTCATTTTTCTGCCTTCACATTGTATTTTTTAAGAATAATAATTAAAAAAAAAACCAAAAAACCCAACGTTCCTTTGAAATTTTGTTGGGGTTTTTTTGGTTTTGGTTTGTTTTGTTGTTTTTTGTTTGTTTGTTTTGGGTTTTTTGTTTTATTTTGGTTTTGGTTTTGGGTTGGTTTTGGGTTTTTTTTGCATTCAGTGCCCTACTATCCTTCACTCCACTTTGTAAGCTCACAGGAGATGTTTCATAATGCAGTTACAAGCCCCTTTTTTTGACCTCAGCAGTGTGACTCTCTGCTCCATAAATGCTGTCACGTAAGGTTCTCTCACTTTGGTCCTTGATCTTGCAGGTTGTTACGTTGCTAAACCCCTGCGCACACATGTGTGGTGTTAGAAACTGGTTTTCAGCAACTTCAAGACACAGGGTCTTGGGCCAAGGTATTTTATATTTCTGCTGCACTAATGACCTATCTGAGAATGCAGTGGGCCAGCCACACAAAGTGATGGAAAGGAACTAAGTCCTATGAAACACTGCTGTGCTGTGCTGCTTGCTGGATGTGTTTGTTACGGTAAGTTAGTGGGGCAAAAAGGGGTTAATGATACAGACCAGGACGTTACAGATTTCCTTTTTTCTTTTTACCCTCTGATTAACTTCTGGAAAAGTGGAGATAAGCGGAGACAGTGAACCTGGCCAAATGAGACTGGAAAAAACATGAAGGAGAGAAAGGAAAGAGTAAGGAACAAAAAGTCCAAGTGAAATGCTTTACATCTTCTGAATTTTCTATTGCATTCTTTGCCCAAATAAAACTTTAATCTCTTTCAGTAACATAGCATAAATTTACTATTTGCAGATCAACTTGTTATAGGGTAGTGTTAGTAAAAAACACTTGAAAATTGGGCAGAATATGTTTTCCTTTTGACGTCTATAAGGAATATGTATCACTTAAGACTGTAAACATTATTTTGCTGAGATAAGCCTGCACAACCCAAAATATTTCACTGTTGTAACTTGTTGAAGCAGCCGTAACACTCACCATAAGTACTGATCTTAAAAATCTAGTGAGTCAATTTAAGGTGAACCAGGAGAAGTCTATTGACACTGCTACCCTTCTAGAATTAATTTTCCCAAAGTTTTCAGTGAACAGTATGAATAAATAAATACACAAATGCATTCTACTATATTTTGTCTTTTAGTATCAATGAATCTTTGTGACACAGTCTCAATGAGCCTTTGTGACAATCACTCAACCTCCAAGACCAACACAGGCTATGAGGCTCAGCAAATTATAATCTGACCTTTCACCTCTGCCCACTCTGGTCAGGTAGCAAAAGAGATCTAAACTGAAGGCATCCGTAGGTCTCCATTTGTTCTCCAGGGACTGAAAATTCATATAACAAAATCATTACACATTATATCACTCCATTTTGTATGAACATTAGTCTCTACTCATAAGAGGACCCTGGACTCCGGTAATATAAATAATGAACTGCCTTTTATTTTATGAAGAGAGTTAGAGGGGAGGGCAGAACCATGCTCTCTTGCAACAGTCAAGGCAACCATTTCTAGAATAGTACAAACAGGCCCACAATGAATGCTACTGCTTGTACTTCTGATGAGTTGGTTGGTGTTAGTCCCCTTAACTAGACAATCACAAATACCCACCCCAAATCCCAGACTCTACTGTAGTTACAGTAATACTGGAAAAAAAATCACTTTTGTTCCAATTCTAAAATTGCTGTCAAGACTCCAGAGACTATAAACAACATCTTTCACTGCTCTGACCCCCATGCAATTTTAAATCCCCCAACCTTTCTGAGCACTGTTGGTGAGCAGCCCCATTACATCTTAATGACTGTCATTAATTTCTAAAGAGTGTTAATTTCAGATTTTTAATCACCCCTTAACTATTCAATTAAATTTCAATAAAATGTTAAGTACTTACAAGTCTTCTCATTTTTCCTAAAATACTTACTACATTAACATGACTGAAGTCCAGTGGTAGAAATGAATGAAATTAAATGATACAGCATTACCACAACAGCTGACAACAAAAGGAAAATTCTACAAACTACAAACTTAATCATCTAAACCCTTGCAATACTATTCGCATATTTTAAGACTTGGAGGTGGGGGGAGCTTTCAGGAAGACCACAGTTAAATCGTTATCCTTCCTAGAGGGAACGGACAACAACTACTTATCTTGAAAAAAAAGCCTACATACTTCATAACCTGCCTGTTCTGCAGAAAACCTGTTGGCCTTAAACAAAATATGTGCAACTAAAGGTTTTCAGACATGACAAGGGCAGCCTGGCCACTGGCTTTAGGTTGCAGTGGAAGCAGCAAGTAGAT
>WEKY01037430.1:0-15000 GCA_013390045.1 Picathartes gymnocephalus | reverse complement strand
CCTTCCCTTTTGGCAGATTAAAGTACTGCAATTTGCAGAGAATCATTGTGCCGGACTAGAGGATAGGGAGCACGTGTACAAGAGAGAAATTATGTGGAATTATGACAGAAGAGCCTATGCACGCTCTATGCCCAGACTTTTTGCACAGCAACGTATCATCTGCAATAAAAATTCAAATCAGTCAAACATCTCCAGCAGAAAGGATACTTATAAAACATGGATGCATCACCATAATTTTGGGCTTGCTATCAGCACCAGCAAAGAGTTGGCAGTGACATCATATATACACCCAGATGGTACTTCCATTTTACTGGCTACATTGTTCCTCATGGATTTGAAAAGGAAACCTACCCAGGCCATGTGGCTGCAGTTTAGAACCTGTTCTCATTTGGGCTCTCTGCTACGGAGAGATGTACAAAAATGAAGAAAAATGGAAAAATAGAGCAATATCTAGACAGCTTTCCTCAGTTCCCACACTCACCATCTGCCCCACCATTTTAATTTGATATGGTTGTTAAAAGTTGATGTTTATAAAAATAAACAATAGTATTCTAAAGCCACTACTGTATAGAATAGTATATAATTCTGCAAAATCCAGACTGTAGGGCCTTCATAATGGAGACCTTGTCTTTATGCGCCAAGGTGTGCATTTGTATTTTTAGTCGGTAAAAGAATAAACCAACAGTATCCTCCTCTACAAGCCCCAACATTTTGAAGTAAGTTAAGGATGGCAAGAGAACAGTCTTTTCATTTATCCTTTCTCTCCTTTCTTCCACAGCTCCAACATTAACTACATTTTTCTTATCATGTATTTTGGAATAAACATGTGCTGCACCTGTACGGCTTTTGCAAACCTCAAGTGTTTCCAGAGGCTTTGGAAAAAGGTGACCTGCATACTCACACTGTTTGCTGGCTCCATTTCTCCTTTCCACCCCCTCACACTGTCTTCTTCTTTCAAGTAATTTTGAACCATTTTTTCATGTTTCTCACTAATCACTAATATCAGCCTCTCCCACCCAGCCCATGGATGTGCTTTAGAAGGCTGCCATTCAGTGCTGCTCAAGTATGTGAAGTCTTCAAGATAACCACATCAACTGAAATAGCTAACGTAGCAAGCCAAGCTAATTAAAACACACTGAGTTAGAATATAGCTACACAAGTAAAAGATACGCAGAAAAAAACCCACAGAGCTGCCCACTAATACAGCTGAAAGAGCACCAGAGCCTTGCTACTTAATTGCAGAGGCTACTGGCAAGCAGGTTTTAGCTACAACAGATGACTCCCCTTTAGCATCCAAGTCCTATGCAAACTATTCTAAATCAGACTTTATTCATTATGATGAGCTACTATGAATTACTTCAGAATCTACAGTTAGTGTTAAGCAATATTTGTTTAAAAAAGGTTTGAGGGAAATCTTGTTAAAAATTCTGAGTGGTATTGGAATTTTGAGCATACGAGCTTGCCATTCTAAACCATTTGATTAAATTTAACCATAGGAAGCTCTTCCAAGACCTAATGAAGCAGCGATTACATCTGAAGAGGGAGCCAAGCCAAGAATTCTACCATTCCAATAGCTCTCCTTTGAATATCATGCTACAATATCTAATCTTCTCAGTTTTGAGTTTATGCATACAATAAATCTCTGAGCTTTTGGATTTGTATAAAATAAATTATATAGAAAAGCATGTTGTTGTGGTTTTTTTTTAATATAAAGAGTTTATTGTTTAAAAAAAACTGAGACAGTTTTAAGATTTTTANGTAAGCACCACAGTTGTTTCTAAGAAAGCAAATTAAACACAAAAAAAAAAAAAAAAAAAAAAAAGCCTTATGCATGAAATAGGATCCAGATGAATTTAAAAATTGTGGAAGTATTTTCAGGGTCTGCCTGAAAAGCAGATGTTATGTCCATGGTTACTCCCTGTATTTTACAGTACTTTAATAGGAATTTTGACAAATAGATACAAAATTGAAAAAAAAAAAAAATAAGCAGGGAGTAAATGTTAATGTTAAAAAAAAAGATTGCTGGCCCTAATTCTGATTTCAGTTGATTTTTCATAAGCATTTGCTCACACTTCATCATAATCACCTACTTGGTAGGTCACTGTGTTGGTGTAGGCAGGAGAAGGAACAATCTGAGCACTTTCCCTTTTGATTAAAACGAGGAACTGTTAAAACTGGAAAATGGTTTCATTTTTCATGCCATCGGCCAATGCAGATTGTTTGTTTTTTTCAGTAGCATTATTATATTCCACAAAGATGATCTGTTTGGTGATTTAAGATGTAGCTAGAGCAATCCAAGTGCAGCCAAATCGATGGAGGCAATCTTACTCTACTTCCAGTTTTCCAACACTTCTTTATTACATGTAATAGAACAATTTAGCATAATAACTCAGAAGTCCTGAGACACAGAGGATGGAGAAATAATGTTGAAAAGTAATTCCTCACATCTGGCTTTCACCACATGAAGTGCAAATGGTGAACTTAAACATGGAAATACAATTTACTCCTTTGAAAGTTTACACCCTTATCTCTTGCAAAGAGCATACATTCATTTCCAGTGCCTCAAGGTAAAGACTAAGGCATCCATCTCAGGAACAGTATCAGAAGGATTTGGAAGCAATCTTTTCATAATGTTTCTTTGGAAGGGAAGCAGGGTTACTCAAAATTCATAGCGATTATTAAGTTTACATTCACACAGCAGATATGGTACTATATTATTTCCCATCAACTGTGTTGTCACCTGCTGAGAATCTCTCCTTGGTTCAAGACAGCCATTCATTACAAGGCATTAGCACTCTGCTGCACAAACCAAAGTTATGTCCCATAAGTGAACTGGGCAAGCCTGTAATACGCATACTCAGCTCATGAGGACTGTGTTTACCTCTTTTTTGAGCCCTTCATTTTGGTGATATAATAGGCAAGCAATTTCTTACTTCAGCAGATTCTTTCTATATTATCAAGTCAGGTATTTCTGAACAAATACGTGGGTGTTGAGAAGACTCACAAGGCTCCCCAAAGCTTTGCTGTATCAGTGGAGTGTGCACTGACAATAGGGACTCTTTCAGACTAGTAAAGCTGATCAGCTGCAAGCTTTCCTCTTGATGAATCTTACTCTTCACCAGGTCTAAACTAAGCCTGTGGGTTTTGTGGGGTTTTTGTTTTGTTTTGTTTTCTTCTTAGCCTTCTTTGAGGCCTGCAGAAAGTTATGAAATAGATTTTTCTAGTCCTCCCAGGAGCAAGGCCAAGTTCACATCCTGACCTCAGAAACAAAGCAGTCCACAAAATCCAGCCTTCTCTGCCTAACATAAAGCAAACCAGAACATGCAACACACGGCAATATTAAGAGTGAGGAATGACAAGCATTGTATCAGCATTGGGAAGGACAAATAATAAAACCCAGCTATATTAATAATTCCAGCAACATCAGTACAGAACAGAACAGTACAATTTTGGCACTGCTACTGTCTCCATAACCAGGAGTGGAAGCATGATATTCATCTGCAGAGTGCTTAGTTGGAAGGAAGATTTTAATTACAATTCAACAGAAAAGAAATTCCTTATGGGCAGGGGTTATTTATTTTTAGATACTTTAGCCATCCTGTTCTGTAATCATTCCACTACCATTTGAGTAATGTAATGTACAAGCACATATAGACTCTAACAACAAGATGTACTAATGAAAATACAAAATAAGCCTAAGAACTGAATCTCCTCTCAACAACACCACTGTAAATCAGCTCTATCAACTGGGGGACATTGGTGTGAAAATTGAGTGAGGAAAGAATTGGGCTCTAATGCTTTGAACAGACTGCTCAAGTATATTTTAGAAATGTGAAGGCTGTTAAAGTGTGGGTTTAGGAGCTTGGAAGACAAGAGAGGTGTAAAAATGATAAATCTTATTCTCATAGTGAAATAGCATTAAGGAATCAAAACATGGTCCCAGAATACATAAATACTGAAGTGGAAGTTGCTACCAAAAGCATCAAGAGTTTTACACAAGTAAGAAAGCAGATTCTTATCAAAGACCACAGGATTAGAACAACTAGTTCCCATTAGCATGAGTGACAGTGGTGCTTGTGCAAATCCCATGTATGGTGATGGAATATGGACTCTGAAATCTCTGTGACCTTGATGTGCAATATTTATGTCTACACCTTTAGCCTCTTGTGCGTAATGAGATGCAATCTTTTAGCTTTATGCACTTCACCAGGCATTCAATTAGAAACAGGAAATTTTTTTTGGGAGGTGGGGGAAGAATGCTAAGCTACTTAGACAGAAGGTAGTGAATCAAAAATTGCAAAACTTGAGCTTTCAAAAATAGCCTGCGTGACCTCTTCCAATACTCTGACCACTCCATCACAAGCAGGAGGCAACCCCTGTGAAGAGCGAATTCTGGCAAAGTTCTCTCTTCACAGATGATGCACAGCTTAAGCTATAATGAGTTTTTGGGTTACAAATGCTGAACGCATTAATATTCCTTGATGATAATTATCACAGTATAAGCACCTTTCCCAATGTGAGTAGCATAAAGCAACTGAAGCAGCATTTTTACTACATTTGAAACAAGCTGGAAAATGGGATTTTCTACTCCTGTAACCTGAGGTCAAGATATATCAGGCTATGCATATTAAGTATGTCTACCCTATATAAGTATATAGACCTTTCCATATATTCACATACATGCATGCAATTAACACCCTAATTTTTTCAATACTTAAACAAATATGCCATGCATATGAACATGATTTCCCAAGAAAAATCCAATGTTTTAAAGCAGACCCAAATAATTTTCAAACAGGCTACGCTGGTATTTCTTCCAAAGTGAGTGATTTTTTACCAGTATTAAAAAAAAAAAAAAAAGTGGCTGATACAAATTGAAAATTATAAAAAATATTTATATTCATCCAAACAGAAAATAACATTTGCAGAAGAACACTGTTTTTCACCTTCAGGAGTTAAAATATGTGCCACACTAGATACGTCTCATACCCACCACTACAAGCCCTTATTTTTTATAGGAACATGGGAAAATATAGTTCTTCAGTGGCTCCAAATACTTGCACAAAGCTCACAGCCTAAGTAATGAACGGGAGAACTGGAGATAACCCAAGGAAACTGAGGAGTGGGAGCCTCAATCCAGGCAGCTGATCACCTGCAAAGCTGTCCCTTACCTGTCAGTGCGAGCAGCAGAAGTGCTGCGCTGCCTCTGCATGGGGCAGGAACATGTGCAGCTGGGCAGCAGCAGCAGCAAACACACTGACTTAACAGTCAGACTGGCTCGCCCAACCTTTGTAGCTTCCTCTTACACATGGACAGGGGCAAATAGCTGGGAGTTATCCCAAGAAACAGATTAATACCCGTTGCAAAACATGTGGAACCCACATACCTTCCAAAGATAATAAGAGATGTGCTGTCTTAAAAAGTATAAATAGGCTTGGCTGTTCTATAAGTGCAAGACATTTAATTATTATACAAGTACTTACTGAGGATTAATTAGCATACAACAAGGATCTGAAACTTGCAGACATTTGTCAAAGAAGACAGGGTTTCTAATGATTTATTATTGTTTGATTAACAACATCATGCAGCAGCTATGTTATTAAATCTCTATTTTGCATACTATAGAAGCTAAAAGTGCTACCTAGTGATGAACTGTTACCCTCAGAAGAGGGCAACAACTTGATCTCTGCTTTTCTCTCACCTGCAACTCAGAAAATATTAATTGTTAAAAACGATGTACTGGTAAGTCTGCCTTTAAAATGCTACCCTGTGAGCCACAGGGTTTTTCCTAAATGTTATAATGCTGTTTTAATACCATGCAAATACACTTAGCGCAGCTTTCTTCTGACAAAATGGGAGGCAGTTTGAACTCCTAATCTGAAAAATGGGAATCAATTCTGAGTTCTGTTGGTGTGAAATCTGCTGAATGTATTTATGCCGTGTTGTCCTGCACTTCCTTTAGGAAATATGCCATGTTACAACCATTTCAAGAACGAAAGCATAATTTTTACTAATGTGCTGTAAAATGTCTCAAAATCCCATTTGAATATATGGCAAGGTTTTAGGGAACCTTTGCTAAATATTTAACAGCACTATTGGCTTATTAAATACTGGAATGTGAAAGCCATGAAAGGATGATAGAAAGCACGTGACATTTTTTTTCACTTAATATTGGTGCTCACTTTCAACACTGTACAAGCCCATTCATCAGAAGAACTGAAGCATTTTAAGAAATACTTCTTATCAGATAAATGGCATCTAGCCATTATATCATTATACAAATGATTAAATCCCTCCTTGGTTAATTGTGTAAGATCTGTTCCTCTGCAGTTAAATCCCCTCTCCATCTTCCCCACTAAAACATCTGAAAAGATCACATCTGAAAATTAAAAGTGATGTAGTGAAATCAGGATGGCACAAGATTTATTGCTTATATGAAAGGCAAAACCTAAGGGAAAAAAAAGATCCAGGTAGAGAACATGCAGCTTTGGTTTATCATAAATAGAAACTGCATGGGTGACCATTTTATGGATAGAAAATTGAATTAGTTTCTCTGAACATCACAATATATTTGATAATTACATAATACAGTGACAGTTGTGTTAAAAAAAGAGATGTAAGACTGAAAATGTTCTATAAAAATAAACATTTCCATTAAAACAGAATCAAAATAACTTGGTTCACAACAGATGTATTTCAGTAGAGATCACAGAAAAAAATATTTAAATCCACAATGAAATATATTAATATAAACTAACAAGGAAAAAATCTCTTGGCATGGAATTGCCCGCAGAGTGTGCATTTATTCTGTAAACACTGTAACAATGATTATCTGTCCTTCCAGCTCTCAGTGGAGACTCCTGCTTTTGAAAATGTCTTGTGGTAACTTACTAAATTCAGGCTATTTCAATTAGTATTACTGCACATTAAAAATTAATTGTATTATAGAGTGGATTAAGGTTTAAATTTCAGTTCTACAGTGTGTGTGCTAGAAATGACAGCTAAAAATCAATGCTCTCTGGCCCATAATCGGAAGTTTCTACGACCAAATAGTGTAGAACTGGCGTCAGTTTTAAAAGAATTGATAGTTCAATTCAAGGTGTGTCAGCTCTAATTCCTGATTTAAATGGGAATGCTACCCAGCTACAGTATTAAGCTAAAGAAGAAACTGAAAAAACCACAAAATCTCCCTTGCAATGAAAAAAAATGGGCTATCTTCATAAGGATGGAAAAAATCCAAGTTACAGCTCAAAATTCGTGTTTGGTATCACTGAGGGAAAAAAGATGTTTTAATGGGATGATGACTTCATTACAGAAGACATGTATTTTTTTCCACATTTAGAACATGTTGTTAAAATACCACCCGGAATGGCAATTTAGGCTCCAATCTTACAAAGACTTGAGAACATATACAGCCTTATTCCTGTACAAAAGGAAACTTGTGACATTTATTCATGGGAATAAAATCATGTGCATAGCTGCACATTTTCAGGATCAGACCGTTTCACTATAATTCCAGATGTACCATGGTGCCATGCAAGTACATTTAAAACCTTTCCTGAGTGCGACAGGCACAGATACAGGTACAGAGGGGAGCTTGTGGATATGGTGAAACTCATGCTTTGGGACACTTTTTTTTGGTCAAGCAGTCCTGGCAAGGACAGCACCAAAGAATGCAGACCAGTACAGGCCAATACACCCGTGAATCCTGGTACTGTGCAAGCCATGCAAACAGCTGTAGATTCTATGTCCACCCCTCAGCAGAGCACCAGTGGGGGATGTTGAATTCCCCAAGCTGCAGTGGAAGGGGTGACAGGAACATTGCTGTTTAATGCATCAAAAGTGATCAGGCAATGGGGGCATGTGGGAGAGGACAATGGTTCTTTGTACCTCCAGTAAGTGTGTCAGCTGTGGTCTCCTGAGCTGCCCTGTTGCTGTAGAAGACAGGACAATTTCTTCACTCATACAGAATAAATGATTATCCTACACTTTATCAGTTAAAACTTGCCTGTATGGATGAAGGCTCTTTCTTGTACAACTAGGGCAGGAATCTGCACTCTTACCTTGCTGAAACCACTGTTAAGACATTGTCACTGTAGGTTGGAAATATTTTTGAAAAGAAAATGTCTTTATTAAAATATTTTTATCCTCAAAATAATATTATTAATTTTTCTTGTTTGGCTGAAATGAATTTTGCAGAAGGTTCCTCGTGATCGTGACACTGGATGATAAGCAACACCATTGCTATAATTCTTTCTTTGAATGTGAACACAGTGCCAAAAGGAAAGGAAACGGCTCAAGCAAAATCATTCTTACACCCTTCTGTATTGTAAAATGTATGGGGAATAGCAGGAAGGTAAAAACATGTTCCACTTGTTGTAAATCTAGTATTGTTCCTGTCCAAAAATAGTTAGCAAGAAATCTCTGTCACTTCTATCAGCAACAAACTAATTTTTTTAAGAGCAAATCATGAAGAACACTGCAAGTCACATGAACAGACCAAGCTGGCATCACTAAAGTATTGCAAAGCCACACAGGATAACAGAGCCTGGAATTGAACAGTCATTGGTGTGTACCTAAGAGACAAATTGATGTCCAAAATGTTTTTAAAGATCCCCTGTGCTACATGGATGTCCAACAGCAAGTTTGGTATCAAGAGAGTAAAGAAGATGGGTTGTAATAACAACAATAAAGAAATAATCTGGTGCAAATAGACCCCAAGGTGTAGTAGTCATCCCCGTGCAACAATCACCCTTCACTGCAATTTAGTGATGTTGCTTCATTATAATACAGCGTACAAAGGGGGCAATATTAAGGCACACTATTTAAAGCTACGAGATCTGTGGTGCTAGCTATAGCTGGTACTGAATCACAACTATAGATTAAAAAAAAAGTAATTTCAGCAGAGAATCCTGAAAAATTAAAGCTCTCCTGAAGGTGCACAAGTGTGTCATTTTTACAAGACTTAGCTGAATGCCACAATAAGAGATTGACGCTAAAGACTGACAACACGTTTTGCAGCATGAACCCTCAAACTCGTTACAAAAGCACAGCTATAACTGGTTGCAAATTAAGACAGCCAAGAAAGACAAAGAAATTCAACTGGTTTAGGTAAGGGAGAAAAGACATATTTTCATATGCGAGGAAAATATAAAGGAATTGAGAAAGAGATTGGTGCAGAGTACAGGACCTGCAGAGTAGATGGACTTCGGAGCAACTTTCAGAATTGCAGTGACAAAGGAAAAATTCTGAAGAGGAGTGAGACAATGTTACTGACTCATGGAAGCCATCACAATTTCTATTAACTCTCTTCCTGTTAACTGGTTCTGACTGGGGAAGAAATGAAGGACAATTTCTGTTGTGTGGTGCAGGTGATGTCAAGAATAGATATCAGCTGGACAGCATCAGTGAGGAGTGATGATACAGTAAAAGAGGAAGAACAATTTTTCTTTAAATTGCACTCTGAAATGGATAGGAAATACGAACCAAATTTGGGAGCTCTAAGGCAAGCAGCAGAATTCCCCATTACCAAGAGATAATAAAAAACACAAATGATTTAATAGCTTGCTATTTACAGCATTACAGTACTTTTCCTTCTGAATGTACATTAACTAATTTTTCTTGAAAAAAAATCTCTGTAGCTAAGTACTGTCTCCATTTCACATTTCAGTGACTTGTTCTAGGCTAGCAAAGAAGTCACTGAGAATACTGGAATCACCACAGACTTGCACCCATTCTGCTCCCATTTTGACAAACTGAAATGAAAATTGTCTTTGTAGTCTGTAAAGCAAAGACATGCAGACAGTACTTGGAAAAAAGAGGAAGTCCCCTCCAAACAAGAAAAGAGAATGCCATAAAGCAAAAGGAGAGAGAGGGACCATGTAATGCTATGAAAAAGTTAATTGCATTTATGGGACATAATGGCATAGGAGAATTTAGAGTCAAAGAGCCTCCCAAGTCTGTTTTTTAAGGAAATGAATGAGAAGGATACATTTAAGAAAAAAAGGGCAGCTGAAATTTGTTGAGAATGTTTCTCTTGTCAGAGAAGAAACCTTCTCCTACTGAAGCTTCAGCTTGAAGGAGACAAAGAAAATTACCAGCCCACAAAAAGAGTGGCCTGGAGGACCCATCACAGGGGTTGAAAGAGATGCACATGCAGCACAAAAGCAGCAGTTGATGTAAAATACGATAACCTAGGTGACATATCATAGAAATTAGAGTCCTATTTTCTGTCACCTAATTTATTCCCATGCACCACCATGAAGGATTTTTCCTGGCGGTACAATTCCAGTCTGTACTGCTAGGCATACTCCATCACTAGTGCAAATGCAGAAGCAGGTAAAAGTAGAGAATTTTTCCATTATTAAGAAGTATCCCTAAGATTAAGTTTTCTAGACTAGCTCTCTGCCCAAGCCTATTTATTTCATTTTTCACTTATTTCTTTTTATTTTTCTATTGTTTTCATTTTAGTCTTCTTTTTTTAAGCTCAGCTATATTTTTATCCAGAGATTTTAAGAATACCATCCCTGTTAAGTCTGACTTGAAGAGTAATATCACACAAGGAGCAGTGTGGGTTAAAAGTTCAAATCTGGCAGGGAAATGTCACTCATCTGAAGAGATGAGTATTTAACTGCTCTGGTGAAAATTGGTTTAGATTTGATCATGTTATGACAGTTTGCAAATCACACTTCGCACTAAGTGATATTTGGGTTAGGCTTTTTAACCAAACTTTGAAGGAAATGGAAGGCTGCATTGCCTTTGAATGTCTAATCGAACAAGGTAGTAAACATCAACATCTCCCAAGCTGTTCAATAAATTACACAGTGCTCTGCAGGAGTCTCATCTAGGGGACTTGGGGGGTGGAGGATTTTTTTGCACAGTTATCCAATGTCTTGGCACTCTCATAGGTGTGCAATGAAAAGCAGTGAAGCCAGAAGCACAGTGGGTTCATTGTGAAGGTTGCCTGTGAGAGGGTTGGGAAAAAGGGTGCCTGGCCAAACAGCTAGATGTTAAGAATATACTGCCAAGGTCCTGAACTTCAACACTCTAATAAAGTGCTGTGTGAGAGAAAATTTGAATTGTGTCGCTAGGCACTGGAAAAAAGAAAGCCAAAACAGGATGTTACAGGCATATCCTTAACTCTGGCCATTGTATATGTGCTTTATGATTGCTTTTGATTATACAAATATACTATTTCTTTTATCATTCAGTCTAATCTAAATATAAGGCCGGTACCTTTCATCATAAACACAGTGAATCAGGCAGTGTTTTGAACTAAGCTTTGTCCAACACACCATGAATAGCATATTCTGTAAAGTCTCTTGGATAAGTACCATATATATCAGATAATATTCATGTAATAAAAATAATGTGTTATGTAGATTTGCACCTTTGAACAGGTCTCCTTCACTCTGCCCACTGCTTCTTTTCCTCTAGGGCTTCTCATAATGCCCTGAGTTGCACAACATATTCAAACACCAGCTTAGTTAAGGAAAAGAAAATCTACAAAAAGAAACGTTTCTTCTTCCTTTCTTTCTATACATTGAAATTACCTGTATAGCTACGTTAGTTTCAGGCCACATGATAGAATTACTCATTTCTGCCCCACTGATACTTAGGTGCAATGGTTTTATTTGCATGTTTCACTAGGAGGGTATATAACAGTTTCTTCACAGTCTAGAATCCTGAGATTGAATGCTAAGGGCCTGACAATTTTGTGCATGAAAATTTTAATTTGGGAGTATTTACGTTTCACATTTATGAATTAGGGGTTTCTAATTTTTGTATTTCACAGACATAATGTATATCTGGTTTGCTGGTTGCTGAAGCACCCATCTCACAAGGTGAAAGACATACATGATAGCTAGTTCAGCTTACATATACAAATGCATACACTCACGTATAGAAGAGGGTGCATTCAATTGCAAAACAGCTTTTCTTTAAAGTAGGTATCATCATTTTACTTTACTGCTGATTTTCTACCAGCTCCACTTAAACAAAGTAACTCTACATGTGAAAAAGGATGTGCAGAGTATCTTTTGACCATCGATGGTCTATGAGGCATGCAAAAAGAAGAATTTTAACACAAATATAGTTCTAAGCACCCATAATGGCCAAATTGAAAGCAGTGCTTACAGAAAGTGAGGTGGTAGCTCGGCCACTGTGCTGAGGAGATTGAAGGAGTTACTTTCCTCAGTAAGGATCATTGAGAGTGTCACTGGTTAATTCCTGTTCTATGCTCCTCATTAGCATTACTCTCAAGTTTCTGGTTATCATATCCGAAATATTAAGACATAATAAGTACGAAGGTGCAGATAATTGGATATTAACCAGAACATACTTGACTGGGCAGGAGGTAGGGCCTTGCTTAAACTAATCCTGAAATGTATTAATCACCAATTAATGAATGGGTTTCAAATTCATTTTCTATTATAGAACACCTCTGAGTATCTAAGCTTTTTCTAATAAAATGAGTTAGAATAACAGGATAGGAATAAGAAACACTCCAATTTGAGGCTGGTTTGAATTAATTCTCTATAGCTTGTTGTTAAGTTCATTGAAAACAATAATCCTAGAAGCAGTGACTTTCTATATACAAAATATAGATATACATACACATGTGTGTGTGCATAATATCATTTATAGGCCTTATATGTAGGTGCAAATGGTCATACAGATGCTCAATTCAAAAGAGAGCTAGTTCACTGGAGAACTGCTACAGCACTATCTGTACTTCTTCAGAGTAAAAATAGCTCTTTAAGATGAGCAGCATAAGACCTGCATCAACTTTAGATGGATGTTGCCAATTAATGATTTTCAGTGTGAAGACAGATATACATACATATCAACTTCTGCAAAAAAAAAAAAAGCCAACAAAAACAACATTTCCTCTCTCCAGCCCAGCACAAAATGTGGTCCACACCCATCCACTTTGTTGACTTGGGATCTTAGTGTGTGGAAGGAGAGTGGTGGAAGGGCAGAGATTTATGAAATCCCATTAAGGAGCCTGGTGGGTAGAAGGGGTTGGGTGGGGAGAGTGAGAGAGAGTATTATTAAGCCCCAGCTTCAAATAACTGGTGATTTTGCATTAAGCATGCACCCTTAACCAGCCTTAGTAACGATCGTGGCATGGTTGTACTTTTCCCAGCTAAGAGGCTAACTGACTGCACACAGATAATCTCTAAGAAACGGAAGCTTTTGCTAACTTGACGTATTTAAAATCCAGAAAGAAATGCAAAGAACAGAAAAAAAACCTCATGTTTTTCATTTAAAAAAACCCAACCCCCCCCCAGCAAGCCCCACACATTTCTACACATCCAGGATAATTTAAAAATGGATCCTTTCGCACTTTTATTATTTGAAATCGGTGCTCACTACTGTACTAGAAAAAAAAATCAGATATTCTTATTGTTACTAATGAAGAAAACTATAACAGACATGGTTGAAGTACTATTATTCCCCTTTCTCTCTTCTTGCTGTCCTCAGTGTTATTTACGTTGATGTGAATTGCAAGTAAACCAATATTATCCATCTCTCTGTTTTTTCCTTAATTTGTTGACTTTAATTTTAGTAAGTCTTAAATAAGCGCTTCCTGAAGATGAAGTAAGATATGCAAGCAAGTAGTCCTTTTATCAACAATTTTGCCACAGAAACACACAAACATTTCAATGGCTCTTCATTAGCAAACAAATCAACAAGTGATATTTTAATGCATGACTTTATTCCATCTCTGTGGGGACCGTAGTTAAGAGTGTGATGTACAGTACAGAGAAAGGAATCATCAGCCACAATGTCCCAGGGCTCTATCCATTGAGGACTTCTCAGCCTCTGCTTAAAGAGTGCATTTAATTGACTGATAGACAGTAGCTTCTTTGTTCACAGAAGACAGTGAAGTAATGGCAGCTTGAAAATCGTACCATCTACAGGATCTCCTGAGACTAGTAACAGGGGGATATGTGTCAGGAATAAATAAATAATCTAATTATTAAGCCACTTCCTGTCAAGTTAACTCCAATTTGTTGGCTTTTGAAGGCAACAAAACGAGGCATTTTTCCTCATTATGCTTCTCTTTTTATACCACTGGTAATCACAGGCGGATTAAAGGGTGCCTGATTGGTTTTTTTGTCAAGGAACTGAGAAGCAGCCAACAGTACAGAAAAACAGAGTTGGGGTTAGAGGAAATTTCATGCTTGTCTCCTTTCCAGCTCCCTAACAGCCCACACTGCTGCCCCATACAGTGCTGCCAGCTGTACAGCAAATGTGTGCCCCTCCAACGGCGGCCTACCAGGCCACAGGCTCCATCCTGAGAGCTGTGAGATACCTTGCAATCTTGGCAGGTAGCTACTGCTGTCATAGGCATAATTCTAAAGGTGACCTATGAAACCCCGTCAGCTCACCAAATGCAACAATATGAGCAGCCCAAGATCGACACCCACTCTCCATATTGGCTTTTTTTCTTGCGCTTCCTGTGTTTACATCGCGGGGAGAAGCCTCGGGTTGAGCTCCCCTAAAGAATCGGGGGCTGCCCTTGGTGCTGACAGCCAAAGGCGGCCGAAGGAATGTGCTATGGCTCCTGAGAAAGCCTACAGTGCAAATGGTCAGCAAAGAACAAAAGGAAGGCTGACACCCTGCCATTAATTCAGCCTGTGGTGCCTAAGTATTGACACGCACAGTGTATCACTGCCATGGCTCGGAGGAGAATCTTACAGGAGGTGGAGGGTAGGGAACAACTTTGACACTGCCTGGCACTGCTTTTCCACAGGGTCCTGTTTATCGAGTGCTATTCATGCCACAGGCACCTTTGCAGGAAAAATCTAAAGCTTCCATGCACTTTGCTTCATTTCCTAACAGGATGAACTTCAGCCTGAATTGTGGACATTTTTCAGATGCTCCTTTTAATATTATTATTATTATTACTATTAATATTGCTACTAATATTATTGAATAATATGACAATTGCATTCTATTTTCTTAAAATTTTTGAGTCCAAGGTTCAAATCC
>WEKY01037429.1:0-18314 GCA_013390045.1 Picathartes gymnocephalus | reverse complement strand
AATTACAAAGAAACCAAACAAAAGTGTTTGTAAGCAGTGTGTAACCATAATGAAAAGAACACTGCCTGGCACCTTTGAAAGATGACACAGGTTTAAGTGACTTGTATTTACACATCTGCCATCCAGAATGCAAAGGGCCATCAAGTCCCTGTAGAACTGGACAAGAAAGAAAAATAGAGTGCCTCTGCAACCCCTGTGATAAGAGGGAGAAAGAAAGATTGGCTTTTAAATCCTCTTTCATGCTTCCCCTGTAATATAGGAAACCCTTGCTGATATACAGAGTCAGCTTTGTTTTCTGGTTTCATTGCATTATATGTCCAGACAAGGAAATAGCAACAATATTTCTACCCCAAAAAGCCTATGCTTTAGACTTGTTCCTGTCTATCAGAACCTTGTTTCTACTTGATTAAACAGAATCAGGATCAGCAGTTCACATCTGCTCCTTTTTACCCAGAGCTGTCCTCTCTGCTTTACTTTCCTCATTCTTCTGAAAGAGCAGCATTATAATTCTCTGCTTAACAAAGATTATTTCTTCTGTAAAAAGAAGGTAATATCTTACCTGGTCTACCTATTTGCAGCTTGTGATAATTCATGGAGATGTTCTCAGGTTTAGTGTATATCACACCACAGACTGAAACATTTCTATTGTATGGGGAATAAACTCCTCAAGAATTTGTTTAATGTTTGAGGTGTGTGCTCTGGCACAACAATGCTGTCACAAAATTGATCTGTGAAGCACGGACACAAAAATCGCTATTGTGGACTTTACCTCAGTAACCTACATTCCTTTATTTAACCAGCCTGCAGTAATATGTTCACTCAGACAACATCAACTCCTAATTTTTCACAGATTTTAGGACTAGAGATCCCTTTTCAGTCACCAAAACTCCTACTGCAAGCAGTTTTTCTTCTTGATGTTTCTTCTACACAGAGTTTCAAAGCAAAGGCAGAATATCAACAGCTGGCAGCACTTCCCTGCCTCATCCTGCTGAAAGTGATGAACAAGCAATTAGCACTCAGTGATAGATGAAATGATACTTTGAATCCCCTTCCTGTAACTTGCATGTCACAAAATGTATCAGTCTCTATATTATATTCTCCACACACATACACAGTCGAGAAAACAAACTCATTTTAAATATAGAAATCCCTTCGAAGTACCTTGTGTCATTTTAAATGTTCTTGTTTAGCAAAATAAATCCTGTGGTAAGTTATAGTTCCTACATTTCTGATTTTTTTTTAGTATGAGACATAGCCTCATAGCTCAAAGCATAAATACACAACACATGCTGGATGCTGGTAGCAATCAGATTTCTGTTATACACATGGCCACCCATACAGCTCCTTTCCTACTCATATGTATAACTATTTGCATAGTCACAATATTTTAAAGGCACATTTTGATTAGAAATAAGGAATACCTTGCTAACAGTCAGCTTTCCTTACAGGAAGTAGGGTTTGGTAAGAAAAACCTCAGCTCTATGACAAATTCCCTATGACATTTCTCAGAAGCTGAAGTGCACTTTGCAGGGCATGGCAGAAAGATCAAATGCTCATACATCGACTGCGTGACCAATTTATCACATTTTAATATTTGTAAAAGATCACCCACCCAAATATTTACTACCTTTAGAAATGTTACAACTCCCTTTTTATTTGCACAAAAAGTGATCAGTTTAGACATGATGGGATTTATTTAAGAAGAAGGAACATATTGGCTTTTCTTGTGCATAGCATGTACAAAGTGACTGATGGAGTGTTGTATGAAGATGCTCCACCACAGTCATAACCCAAATTAGTAACAAGACCATTCTTATATGGGACAGTACAGCTTAGCACATGTGCTGAAATAGCTATAGCTTAGTAGTCCAAATAATATAGCCTTCCTTTTAGGGTCTTGTGTGTCTGAGCAAGCAAAAAGCCTTTTGCTGCAGTCAAAGATATGTCAGAGTTATGGTTCTGATACTCTGGCCTCAAGAGAGTCATGTGTAATCAACAGCAGCAGAGTAAACACAGTAAGTGTTACAAAAGCACTTGCAGTGGCACAGACACAGATCAGAAAAGCACACACAACCTCGATCTTGATTATCAGATGGACAACTTGGTTCAGTTGCATCGTATGATGAACACATCAGACCATGGGTATACATTGTGTAACCTACCTGTCTGGACAGGGGCTAAAATAAGGCTTTAATAGGTGAACTTAAAATAGATGCATACAGTGAGCTTTCAAAACTATTTGGATGAAAAAAGCTAAATATAAATAGCACTCAAATCTGAAATAAATGAAGGAATCATATTGTTTTTCTATTTTCACAAACTTTTGCTTCCCTCAAATGTGTTTCCATAGATGGGCATTATAGTGTGCCATGGTTTAGGAATAGCGTTCCCCAATTTACTGTTCCCACTGGAGCACACCAGACTATGTGTTGCTCTCTCATTCCCTCCCCACACTTCTTCCCCTGCAGCAGGATGCAGAACTGGAGGTACAAAATAGACCATGGGTTTCAATAAGAACAATTTGCTGGAAACAGGAATGAAATAATAAAATAAACAGTAACAATATTAATAAGAGAGTGTAAAAGGCAGGCAAAGGATTCAGGCATGAATGCTCCCCATGTGGAACCTGTCACCGCACAGCTACACAGTCTGCCACCAGCCCACATCCCCTCTCTGTCCGTTCCTCATGGCATGAAGTGGTATAGAATAACCACATGCTCCTGGCTGCTGCAAAAATCAACCCTGTCCTGGCCAGAAGGAGGATTTAGTGCCTGCTGATGATTTACCGCCATTCAAATATGCTTCATTTAGTGCACCTGACACTCTGAAAATAAAGGGAGGGGAAATATTTAGGAGTTGCATTACCTTTCCTTAAAAAAATAGAATAAGCAAATATGAACTATGCAGAGTTCAAACTCTATTTTATCTAGTTTTACAGCACTTTTCAGATGTATTCCTCTGCACTTGTTCTCTAATTTGTTTTCTGCTTTCTTCCCTTTCATTTAGTTCCTATTGTTCAACCTTGTCTGCTATCTACTGGTAGATACTAGATGTTCAGCTTTTGATAATCTTAGAGTTGCTAGATGTTCAGCTTTTGCTTATCTCTTGTCCGCTGCTCAGCACTCCTCAGCTTTGTTTCTCTGAAGCAGGAGTATGATTTTAGGTCATCAGTTAAACTCTTTCCTGTCTTTAATATCATTACCCTTTCTGACACCTAAAGAAGGGAAATTTCATTCCCATTGTAATGCGGTTATAGCATTGCAGATAAAAGCGTATGCAGACTCTGAAAATTAAGTGATGTAATATGGAATTACGCACTGATGAGAACAATGTTGGTTCCTGTTTCTACTTGATGTTAAGAAAAGTGTTCCTGAATGAAGTGACTGTAACCATGGAAAAATGCTCAACTCCATCAGACAGATGCTGAACACAGAGTATTTCTTTCATGTTCTTTGCAGATCATTTGAGAACAAAAACCAATGGGCCCAGTTATATCTGTTACTCTTAACTGCCCCCTTGGGAAGCGAAGCAAAAAATCTGTACCAAACAAGGCAAACATAAACAAACCCTAGCTTCTGGTTGCTGCTTGCTACCAAATTTATGCAAGGATCACAAGGGCTGGTGAACCTTGATCTCTTACAACCTTTTTTTACCATGAGAGTCTGTCAAGACATCTGTTGGAAACTGCAAAGAGAAAGCCAAATCTTTTTTCTTTTATTTTGTGGAGCTTCAGTAATCAGTCAGAATAGAATTTTGGTAAAAGACAGACTACTGGGGCAAATTTTTTTCTAACTTTGGAGTAGTTGGGAGTATTTTATCGCTTTACTTTCACTTTACTTTTCTGCAGGGTGAGACTCCTGAGAAACAACTAAACATATAAAATTATCAGTCATAACAAGCATGCAATTGAACTGAACAGCAGCTTGGATAGCCAGTGGATGATCTTTAATGTCAAAGATACGATAAATACATAGCTGTATGTTCTTACCAGTTTTTGACTACAGCCTTTATTTTCCTTTTTCCTCAGACTTGTGTACTTCTCCAGGGAAACCAAAGTGCATATATGTGGTATTCACTCTTAATTTCAAAATGCATTTCTGGGCAAGAAAAGGAGCCATAACTTATATAGAGAATCAAATTGTATTGTTAGTTTGATTAATGTCTTAACAGCCTGATCAAACACAATAAACAGTTATTTTTGCAGTTGTAATTAAACTAAAAGTTGTAATCTGAATGACCTAATTATTACTGGACAAAAATCCTTTATCATACTGCTACACATTTTGAACATATAAGTACCTTTCCTCTGTGTTCACTTTCCAGCGCCCCACAGGCTAACTCAAAAAGAATCAGGGAGAGAGTTACAATGATTCCTCATCGTGCCAACCTTTGACAAGATGATTGTGAAAACAATCCACAATTATGGATTGGGGTTACCTCTGTTCTCAATTTTCTATCCACTTGGCACTAAGTTTTTTACATTATCTACCAGAATGCTTTCTCTCTCACACTTTCTTCCTTGGTTCTGAATTCCCCATTATACTTGTTCTCCTGTCCTTTTTGCTAACTCTAGGACTGATTTACCTGTCTCTCAGGGTTGCATCCCTTTAATAAGCAGTGACTGACCAGGAAGATTTATGGGTTTTCAAAGTCTAAAGCCTCCATATCCTCCTATGCCTATGTTGTCTCACAGCCCATTTTTATTTCAGTCTCATAAAGAGCTCAGTCTGCATAGAATTGCTGGTTATTACTACTCTCTATTGATTAGCATTATGCACTGTGCTGTGCAAAAGTGAAAAACTAAGCTAAGGCAAATTTAGGCAGTAGGTACCTGACTGAAAGACAATTGCTATGATACCTAAAGCAAGCTGAAAATGAGCTCAGGTCAAAGGAAGCCCCTACAAGTCCTGAAGCACTGCGCTAGTAGGTCCATACAAAACCTGTGTCCTCTTACAGGTAACGCCACAAATGTATTTGTTGGGCTGCAGCACTGAGCTAGTGACAAATTGTCAAATCATCTGCCTATCCCTTAAATCCCCAGGCCAGAGAACTCAAAAACCTTTATGTGTCTGAGATTACAGGTCCTTGCAAAACCTGAGTCTGTGGCTGGAAGCAAGTTTATAAAACTTCTGTTGGCCCAGAAAAATTATTTGTCAGTCAGTACCTTTATGCTACACAGTCATGATGTTTCAAAGTAATCACAACTAGAAAACAAAGATGGCTTTTGCTATTTCTTATTCTTGATTTCAGTTTATGTATTTAAACACTGAAGCTGATGAGGAACTGCATTGAGTGCAGCAGTAGCATTTGTGGCGAGGTTTGGTAGTGACACTAAATAGCGTGCAAAAATGGCTCCATGTGATGGGAATGGACAGGGTGGATGGTATTTTCTGTGAACTAGAAGTTTCCCAAGGTGAGGATTTCTATTAAAGCTCTGAAAGCTATGTTTTCCAGACGTGACTTTCTTGACTACTTTTGGCCTCTTGACAATGTAACATTATCCTGGGATTCATTCCTGTCTTAACAACCTTGGCGAAAGTCATTTATCTATATTTGTTACATATCTGTATGACCTACATTTATCAAGTATAGAATTCCAAGAGATCATGCAGACAATCTGAAGGGAGAAAGATTTTTTAATCTATTAATTTGTAGCTATAGATAATGAATGAATAGTCTTTTTTTAATAGTCTTGAATCAAAGTTTTTAATCAGTTTCAAAGGCTTAAACAGTGCAGCTGTTTCCTGGGACAAAATTTTGTCTTTCAGGTTCCTCCGTATGGACAAGCCTGCAGGGCTGGCTCCACAAAACAATAATCCCTTCCTTCTGTATGGCAAGATGCCCTGGTCTGCAGCCCTCTAATTTATAGTTAGATGAAGAGTGCAATCAGACAACTCCTCTGATGTTTCTTTGGTGATGCTCTCTGATCCCATTCCCTAGTTATATACTGCTGACACCTCTGGTGTTATTGTGGCCATCTGACACACTGGCCTAATCTACAACCAAGATGTGCAAAGAAGGAGAGCTCTATGGTGAGTCTCTGCAGCATCCTTTGTGAGGAAACATGTAATTATAAGCGACACTACTCACACTGACCTCTTAAAACACAGGCCTGAGGCATGTGAGAAAAAATAATTCTATTTTCTAGCACAGCTATGTCTCACCTTTATGGGCGTACACCAAAGAGGAACAGAAAATACATAGCACATAATTTTGCATTTTTATTATAAGGTTGAAACTAAACACTAGGAAACCTTGTCAGTGCCTGCTAAGCTGATTCCAATTAAAGCTTCTGGCAGAGTTCCAGCTGTTTTACTACCTCAAATAGCACTGAACATAACAAGGTTTATGAAGCATTCAAAAGTCAAATACCCTATTAACATAAACATGTAGTGAAATCAACTCTTCTACAATTTTCAGCTTGCTTTCTTTCTTTCATTTTCATTGGACTAATCTAAGATGATGTCTGTTTTCTTTGTTGCATCTCCCTTTTTTTCTGCTTGCTGGAATGCAAAACAAGATTTAGTATTTGAACAGTGCCTGATTTGCCCTGAGAACTTACTCCTTTTGGCAATTTTATTACAACACTTTCAATCCCACTCTGTTTTGTTAGCAGCATGCTGAAGGTTGGTTTCCTACTCTGCTTTTAACTCCAAAATAGCAAGTGTTATATTCTGTTCTGGACTGTTTGGGAAGATTTCTGAAAACCTGGATGCTAATGTCAACATTTAAAGAATAATTTATTGATTCAATTCACTTACAATTAATAAGCATGAATAAAAATAAAGAGTAGCACAATACTCAAAACTGTTTCCTGATACAGTTTTGTCATTGTTAAATAGTCATTCCTGTTTGAACTGAATGAAAATTAGTTGTATCCATACCTGCAGCTCCAATAGGGTGAGTGTCGGCTGGGTTCAAAAACATTTAGTGCTTTTTTCCAGGATATTCATTAAAGCAGTGGACAGAGAATAATTAATAGAGTGAAATTGAATAATGCTGAATTCCCTATAAATAGATATATATTTAAAATAATTATAGGCATCTGAAAGTAGAATATACTAACAACATTGTATGCAATCCACCAAGCAAACCCATTCATAATCATATTGTGATCAAAGAACTTTTGAATAAGCAAAAATAGAAATATGCAATCATCACAAATCTGGTATTGGCCACTATCTTCCCCTTTATCGATATGGTGACTTAAGATAAAACTTTATGATGTTTATTTGTTAAGTCTCACCTTTTTATTTATTTTGTGATTTGGTATCTGATAAGTTGGCTTCACATTCTCAACATGTAAATTAAATTCTGTCAGTATAGCATATTGCTGCTACTCCAGATCTGCAAGATTTACAGGATGGGGAAAAAAAAGCAAAAAAACCCACAAACAAACAAACAAAAAAACAAACAAAAAACCCACAATATTTTTCTTGGAGTCAGAAGCATTTTCTTCCTTCATATGTGGCCTGACCCAAAGACCATGGCAATTTACTAAATGGCTGATTTCCACAAGCTGTAGATCAGATCCATAATGGATTTGATGCAAATGATTTTTCTTTTGTGTTAGTTGAAATAAGCATTGTTAAACAAAGATAGTCTCCTAACACATGATAAAAACTACCCTAGAACCTGTTTTTCAAATGGGAAAATCAATCCACTACTCTGAACACAGATAAACTATGTAAACTATGTCCTTTTGCTTTTTAGTTATGTATTTTAAGGATATTTTATTTTAGGAATTTCTGAACTACTTGTCATATAATGTGTCATCATCATCTCAGTCCTTAACAAGCTGAAATTTAAGTAAGTCCAGAAGATCCTGAAAAGATTTCAAATTTCTGTTAGTTTGAGAAGGATATTTCTGTGAATTATGTGTTGTCCTTAAATATTCAAAATACAGTATTCTTTTAATATTCTTTTTCCACCACAAGGTTGTGGGTTTTTTGAGGGAAAGTCTGGTTGCAAACTAGAAAATAGAATAATATTTAATGGTCATTTTGTCTTTTAAACCGGTTCAAAATTCAGAAGATTGAGGAAGAAAAGTCTTGCAAATACTTGAAATCAAGATCTAATGCTTAGTACCTCTTAATATTCTCTAGCACTCTGACACACAAATCTGAAGTTCCTTTGTATTGTATGACCTTAGGAAAAAGTTATTAAAAGTATTATTTTTATTTAACAATAGAATTCAGGTTGTAGCTTAGTAAGAACTTTCTGAGTCCCACTTGAAATTCATTATGATCCTCTTTGATACAGATAAGTGTGTTTTAAAAATCCTAATCTTTCAATTTTTGCATTATTCAATCTCTTTTTAAGGTTTAAAATTACTCTAAAATCTGTTCATATAAAGTGTCACATATTATTCTGAGAGAAAAATTGTAATTCAAAGTAAATATTATAATAGACTGTTTCAAGATTCAAAAAGCACTGAGACCCTGACTTTTCTTTACCTATTGGAGTCATTTGTACTGAGATTACTGTCCACTGTGCAAGAGTTTCCCTGCTGCCTTCTCTTTCTTCCTTTTTCCTTGATGGCAGCCTTCAAGGTGATTTCCCTTTTCAGGTGATATTTAATGCAAGCCACTCTAGTTCACATTCAGGACATAAGAAAGAAAATCTTGTCAAATCCTACTGGGAAGCTCTATAGTACAACAGGTTACTGCAAATCTACCCACTTTTCCTTTTTGAGACTACTATACAGTGTTTCACACAAAGGGCTTAATCACTAAAACACATCTTGTTATTTAAGAACCTTGACTCTAGAAAGACTGCATCAGTTAGGAGAGGCAATGTTTTAGCTAGAGTTCTAAGTAAATGCCAAAACAAACATAAATATATTGTTGTTTAAAATGTGGATTAAAATATCTTTTCTTTAAAATTTTCCCCACAATCTTTTAAGAATATATTGTTCTTTTCCAAAAGTGCAAGTTCCTCTTTGATGTGCACCCTCATCTTGGGCAGGTTGCAAATTCTTTCTTAATTTGGTCTAAATGTTCTAATGTACCATTTTAAATTCATTCCATGCTCCCGAACACTGCATTTATCATCGATTTTTATTCACATCTGTTAGTTGTTCAGCCTACTAACCTAATGCTTGCATCATTTCCGAACACCAGGATGGATACGGAAAAAAAAACCAAAAAAGATTATGTCAGAAAAGAACAGCAGGACGTTTGTTAATTTTGAGTTCTGTGAATGAAGCCTGATTAGCCATGACTAGCTCCGAGTTAAATGTTGGTTATTTATAGAGGAACACAGGGAGAAACAATATTCACAAGATTTTTCTTCTTTTTTGAATGATAAAGATACATTATTGTTTCTCAAAGTGCTCCTCTCAGGTTTTTGTTGGTTTATTGAGTGTGTTTCTTAGTGCGACTGCTGATAAGGTGAGGTATGTCATTTTAAAATTAATAGACACAGGATGCCTGAGATGCAACATTCAGAGCATGAAGAATCATTAACTAGCAACGATGGGATGTCTGAGGGATGTTCCTGCATTTCAAATGTTTCACTGCTTCATTGAGTAGTGAACACAGCAACTCACTCTGAGGCAGATGTTATGCCCGTACACATTGCAAATGCAAACAATTATCTCCAAAGCGTGCAGAGAAAAATTACACAAACTACATAATATTTTTTAAGGAAGAGGGGGGGAAAAAACAAACCCAGAAAAAATCCAAAATCAAATGTCCCCAAAAACCCCAACTTATTTAGAATTAGAAACTTTATGAGTATTGTAATTTTTACATTCCATAATTATATGGATGAAAAACAAGATATTCCAACTCAGATTCAGTATTTGGCCTAGAAATGATCTTCTGATTTGAAGGATTTCAGGATAACAGAAATCTTTCAGCTGAATCAATTTGTAAATTGCTGATTATTATAAGAATATTATATCATGTGACTCCATTGCTCCATAATTATCTGTTGGTCACCACTGTAAATGTCCTGAACTGCTTGACACAGGTAGAGTGGAATACTGGAAAAAATAGACTAGTTATTTAGACTGGCATGGAAGTTCATAAGCTAGAGACATTGCAATGTATCTCATGAGTCAGAAGCTCTCAAATATTTATTGCAATAAATCTCCAACACTATTAAGGAGAATCACGAGAGAGGAGGATAATACAAGGATACCTCTTTGTGGGAAGAGGGAAGTCAGACAGGAGTTTGGCTTTCTACTGTCTTTCCAAAACCTAAAACTATGGTTCTGTTCTGTTAAACCAAGGTGCTAAGTGCTAAGGTACTACAGGCTTCACAATTATTACTACTATGGACAATAAAACAAAGAGATCAGGAGCTAAGTGCAAGTTAGTGTGTTTGCTGCTGTGCCTGTATAACCATTTTCATCCACTATGAATATCTACTTCAAATTTTGTTTCTGTAGCACTCAAAGACTTTGTCTGTAGGTTGAAAAAAATATACTCTAGTGGTAAGCTGTGCAGTCAAGATAGTACCAAAACTATTGTAGTTATAAGTGTAAGGGTCTAAATTTCATGGCAATATGACATCTTAGATGTTTGCACCACCTTAAACAATGTATTGAATCTCAGAGGGAGTACACAGGAATCTTTTCACCCAACATGAAACTGCAGTGTCTTCAGGGGGTAAGATGGTATCTTTTTATAACTTATACTGAGAATCAGTAAAGGAGAGAAATTAAGCAAATGCAAAATGTAAGGGAATGAAACATTATCTTCTCACCCTATCCAGGAGGAAAAAAAAGGTGCTTTGCTTCTGCAGCAGACTGGATCTGCACACCAAGAGGATTCCCTGGTCTGCCTCCACAACCCATCTCTCATACTCTACAAAGGCCATACACTGCTCTTACTACAGACATGGCAGTTAATTTCCAGGGAAGGAGACAGGAATGGAGGAGAAAAGGACAACTTATGAATCAGAAAATACAGCTCTGAAAGCATTTAGAGAAACAGAAACTTTGCTCTGTTATTAAGGGAAAACCCAACCCTGAAAATAATATTTAAAACTAAAGTGAAGGGGAATGTGTTCTGACCTCAGAGCTCTCTTTTTTCTCTAGACATCTGATATGCCTCTAATCATTTTTCTAATACTGAATATATGTCAGACATGTTAAAGTAAGGAATTCCACAAGTCTGTAAAATCTTCAATGTTGCCAACAGGTACCACTGAGTAGTAGCCTGGAAATTCTTGTTCTCAGTACCTTCAGTCCCACAGAAATACATTGCATTATTTAATGAAAATTCAGATTTTGTGTCTTTCCTGGTTCTGACTATCAAAGACATCTTCTGTGCAAGTCCAAACACTCTGTGAGTCTCAAGATGACATGGCAAAAAGCTGGGATGTATGCAACAGCTCAGGAAAAATTTGTTTTAAACCACTATTTTTTTCACTTTAATAATAGTCGAGAAAGATTAAACAGTCCTTGGTAATGCCTCGTGATAAAAAGGGCCTTCAGACTTGCAGCAGCTCCACAGTTGTGTTAGTCTAGATTCACTCTGCTATTAAATAAAGTTGGCATTCTAGTTCTAGATATATCTCCAGTGAACTCCTTTTTTTCCCAAGCTTATCAAGTAGGAGCAGCCTGTGACTACTTACTCCTGCCCAAACCAGCAGCTAAGTATTCATTCAGGAAAGTCTTTCCAGACTGCTTCTTTAATTGCTGCTACACACTCTCAGGACAGAGTTTACACTTAACCTTGAAAATTATTGTTTACTTTCACAAATTAATTTCAAGCATGGTCTCTTACATCAAGGCTCCCCAGAACACTGCAATGATGGTTCTCAAATACCTGCACAGAAGCAGAGTTATACTCCTTTTTCCTCTGGAAATCCTGGATCATTGAACTTTAGTATTCAGCTCTGCCTGAAATGTCCAGAACCCTAATAAAAGTTATTTCCATTTCTCTGGGTCTTATCCTATTATATAATTTTATCACTAAAGATGCCATTGTATTGGATTTGCACTGTTGTTGGGAGGGCTACAGGGGTGGCTTCTGTGACAAGCTATCAGAAACTTCCTCCACATCCAACAGAGCCAATGCCAGGCAGCTCCAAGACTGATGGGCTGGCCAAGGCTGGGCCAAATAGAAATGGTGGTAACACCTCTGTGGTAATATATTTAAGAAAAAGTAGTAATTGTGCAGATGTAATGGGGGCCAGAGAAGAGCGGGGTGAAAATGTGTGAGAGGAACATCCCTGCAGACACCAAGGGCAGTGGAGAAGGAGAGGGAGGAGGTGGTCCAGGCGCCAGAGCTGAGATTCCCCTGCAGCTGTGCCCCTGCAGTGCATGGAGGTTCATGGGGATGCAGAGATCCACCTGAGCCCATGAAGCAGACTCACACTGGGACAGGTGAGAGGAGGCTGTGACCCATGCAAGGCCTGGCCTGGATCAGTCTCCTGGCAGGGAGTTGCAGACCCATGGAGAGAGGAGCCCATGCTGGAGCAGGTTTCCTGGTAGGACTTGTGACGCTGTGGGGGATGCACGCTGGAGCAGGCTGTGCCTGAAGGACTNGCCTGAAGGACTGCAGCCCATGGAAGAGTGGCTCACGCTGTGGAGAGCTGTTACCCGTGGGATGGACTCATGCTGGAGAAGCTCATGGACAACTGTCTCCCATGGGAGAGACCCCATGCTGGAGCATGGGAACAACTCCTCTCCCTGAGCAGTGACAGAAACAACCTGTGACAGGCCACAGCCCTCATTGCCTGTCTCCCTGCACCGCTGGGAGAGGAGGTAGAGCTGGGAAGCAGGGAGAGGCAGGCAGTTTTTAGATTTACTTTACTTCCCATCATCCTGCTCTAATTTTGTCAGTAATAAATTCAGTTAACATCCCTAAGTTGAGTCTGTTTTGCCAGTGGCAGTATTTGATGTGATCTCTCCCAGTCCTTATCTCAGCCCATGAACCTTTTGTTGCATTTTCTCTCCTGTATCCGCTTGTGGAAGGAGTGATAGAGCAACATACTAATTTCAGTATGGGACCTTATAAAATAACAAATCATATTTTTCCCACTCACACATTGCAGAAATGTATTTATATATAGACACTCATTTATCATAGGACTTAAAATTTTTTAATCGCATGTGTATGGGTGTAATTAATTATAAATAGGGATTCAGAGCCTGTCAGTAAAAGCACCATAGGTGAGTTACAAGTTCAGAGGACAGATACAACTCAGAGACCATAATCCAAGTTCTGCAAGACTGTCATAAATGTTATGAGCTATTCTAGGAGATCCATCTTGCACTGTATGGCTGGGGTTTTTTTCCCTTGGAAACACTTGTAAAAGTCTCACTGTCATTGCAATATAACAGATTTCAATCCTCAAAATCTGTGTAAAGTAAAGTTGATATTCAGGTTTAGGTAATGCTCACTGGTGAACACCAGCAATGCTAAATACTATTACGGTTTAGCATTAGCTAAGCCATAATACTGAGATCTGTAGAAGCTCAGGTTTACGTTTAACATGCAGAATCACTCTTCTGTGTATGTTAAAGCATTGTGGTGCTCAATATTAGCTAATAGTAAGGTTTGACACCATACGTTGAAACCCAAAATTCAGAATTTTCAGTATAGCAGTATGTTTTGAAGGGGTAGTACAGCTATCCTGTGAAATTCTTTTTCATGTTCTAATAGGGTGAAATCATATTTTGCAATGTTTCAGTGTGAAATTGTTGAACAGGACCTCAGTGGCATTGTCTCCATTTTATCTGGCATTATAAAACAGCCCTGTAAAGGAAATATGTTGGCATACAGAGATTCTACACCACCCTGACTACTTATTGTCAATATTTTATCATGTGTAATATCAAATATAATAGATTTGGATAGCTTCTTAAATAAAAATATGTGGAAAACACTTTTAGGTGACTCATAACTGTTTGAAGAGGTATGTCTGAACTTCTGTAGTGTTTTTTCTAGAATTAATAGCATCAGAACTGAGCAATCTTAGTTTTTGATAATGGGAAGCTCAAACAAGACCAAAACTGTAATGGTTATCCCTTTGACATGAAGTGTGAGCACCACCTTCTCCTTTTCTCTGCATAACTCTGCAGGAACAGCATGTTTTGCTCACAAATGACACTTGAGGAAAACATCCTACCAAGTTAATGCATGGAAGGCATTTGTAACTGTCTATTTCATTTCTTTTTCAAGAGGTTTCAGGTGGTTTTTATGTGCATCTGAGGGTGTGAGGAGGAGAATTTTGGAAGTAAGGAAGTGTGAAGGAGAGAAAGACACATGCACACATACACACGATATTTTGGTCATATCCACAGGAGTGGCAGAACATTTCTGGAACTCATCCTCTAATCATCCCAGAGACAAAGCTGTCTGGTGTGAGCGGCTGTGTAAGCAAGATATTCAGAAACCATTGCAAAATGAAGAAAAAGTCTCTAATAAACTGTTGTTATTGGTCTTCCGTTGATTCCAGATTTCCTTTGGTAAGAGTGAGAGAAAAGTCAGGTTACTTAGTTTAGTTTCTTAACTTTTCTCTGGAAAACTGATCTAAAACCATCTGAAGGGAAAGAATTCATCAACCCTATAAAATCATACCTGTAAAAACAATTAAATAATTGTAATTTTATTTCATGCTGCTTTTCACTGTAGGTAAGTAATACCAAATATTATTAAAAATTATTTTGGGTGAGATTAGCAATACCTGTGTGATTTTATCATTTTAATATCTTACTTGGGTAAGGACTCATCTAAATATTCCTATCATTTCTTTTTTAAAACCATAACCAATAATATCTAGCCCAGAAAATAAGTAGCTGCAGATAATACTGATAACAGAAAAATATTTATTTTAACTTTAATCTTTCATGTCATATTTCACAAGCTGTATTAATCAAAAAAGTACTCATACTTGTTGGCATCTACTTTCTTTCAAAAATCTTTCAGGACCACTGACTATATGAAGGACAATAATGATAAACATGGTGAAATAAATGAGTCCTTAAAGCTCCTATCACTTCAGAAAGATAACAGCAAGTAACAGTAAAAATCTGCCATATAGATAAAAGACACTGATTGTAGGAATTTGCCTCCCCAGAAGAAGAGGGACTGCAAGTTTCATCCTAACATCACAGCATGTTTTAGTATCAGTTGGCCTCAATATATGGACTGTTATCTCCCGTTTGGGAGGTTCTAGTTTGCCTTCCATACTGGAAAAGGCAAAATTGTTAATGTACTGCTTTAAGTAAAATATTCCCTATGTAATTGAATGAAAATGCTGGAAGCAGGTTTAACTGAGAATTACTAGAAATTGCTCCGTATTTTAGATATTGTTTCTTCTTCAAACATGTAGTTTCATGTTTGTAAGGTGTTTACCTGTTTTTTCTCAATCTGTGCACAGATGAGAAAAAATAATTGTAAATGCAAATTGATTGGTAAATCAGTGACAATTGCAATCGTGTCTAACATGTAAATGTCATTTTTTATGCATATTATATTATGAAAATTAATTTATTTCACTTTTATACAATTTGTCCTGTGTATCAATTTTACCTTAAAACATTAAGAAGTCATTCAAATGCAAGTTAGAACCTTCTGCTGTCAGTAGGAATAATTTATTAAGAATTCATCTTCACAGAATTTTAAGATGTAATTTTTCAGATACCACAACTGTAATGTTCGAGATTAAAAGCTTCAAGAAAATTTTAGGGCTGGTAATACTCTCAGTCAAAGGACTTCTAAGTCTCAAGTAGCCCCTGTAAAGGTAAATTAGTATAGGAAAAAGAATTAATAAAGAAGATATGAAACATAAACTTAGGAAGTGAGCTGAGGAAATGTATGTTAATTGTGTTTTCCATAGACTAGTTCGCAAATAAGCTTATTCATAATTCAGAACAAGTTGACTGATGCTGGAATACCACCTGAGTAAAACATCTCTACATTCTGAAAGAGAACATAATTCTGTGTCCCTGGTGTATATCCTCATTTATAAGCTGTCTGAATTGAAAAGGCAGATGTTTTATTCTGGGAATTGACTGCAAGGGTGATTGCTTTCAGGTGAAACACTTAATAAATTAAAATTTAGGGAGCAAGATAACCCTGCTTAGGGAGAAGAGCTGAAATAAGTAACTGTGAAAAGAAAAAAAAGGCTAGGGGTTTGTGTTACATTTCTGTGCCTAATTAGATAATTAGAAGGTGGGGACTAGAGGGCCTAATATTGATTATTTTTCTGAAAACATCTTTGCTGAGAACAAGGGCACAAATAGGAACTGAATGCATTTTGGTGTGCAATCTATAATGGTCACCTTTAAGAGCTTTATGGTTGCTTTAGATAAAAAAACAATGTTCTCTCTGAATTCGCAGTGCACTTTAGAGATTAGCTCAAATACAGGATTGACTGTAGTTAGATTTCACTCAAAATGAAAAGGTTTTGAGGGTGATCCTTGGTGGAACAGCAGCAGACAGCAGATGTTATTTTTTCCTAAACAAAAACAAAGCCTACAGAAGAGAATATTAAAAACTGACCCTCAGGCAATTGATTGAGCCAAGTGTTTTATAGGGAATTCAAATAAGAAACACATAAATACTTTTTCAGTCTTGGCTACTCAGATAAACTTTGCACACTTGTTCCATGTTGGGTTGTTTGGGGGATTTTTTGGACCAGGCAGAAGGGATTTTTGCACAGATATTTCAGAACATTCATTCACAGGTGTCTCTATATGTGTTTTTGACCAAACAGACATTTGGAAGTTAAGTAAATTATTATTTCAGCACACAAAACCATCACTTGCTGTGATCCAGAACAAATTAGGCAACTGAGGAGAACTGGTGCTTCACTGCATAAAGAGAGGTTGCTGTGATTCTTCTGAATGTTCTCCTGAACCAGAAATTTCAGAAAAGCTGAACTGTAAATTTGAGCAATTAAAATGTCTGTATAAATTAATTAGTCTAAATAAATTAATAAATTTCAAGTTATATACCAAGGTACAGTCATACAGTCCAAGTAGTGCTTCAAGGGATCTTGTATTGGCTACTGTTACAAAGAATGTAACACCCAAGCATTAGGCTGCAGACACTTTTATCACTGACATGTCAGGGTATGAAAGCGGGAAAAAGGAGAGCTCTTAGTAAACTCATAATAACAAAATAAGAGCATTCTTCATGCAATTTTCTCTTTTTTCCCCATGTTCTTTTTTCAAGATCACTGGAATTTACAGTTACTTTCTCTGGATACAATTACTCATCTTTCTAGGTTGGTTTTGTTGGTTTGGTTTTTGTTTTTCCCCCCAGTACTCTAAAAAGACATAAAAGCCACATAAAGTCATATTTTTACTGATATAGGAACACACTATACATATGGGGTTTTATGCTTCATTTTAAAAATTGACTATTAAGCCTGAGCATTCCTGTAATTAGATTCCATAATCATTAAATTTATAAATCTGTTGGTGATGATTTGTGGTGGTTGTGGTATTGTTCTTGTTGTTAATTTATGCCTACAAAATTGTATAGCCTTCCTTTTTGTTAAGCTACCTTGGAAATACCAAATGGGACAGACTGGAAGGCAAAATTTGAGTGACGCTTTCTTTAGTTAGAAATAAGTCTATGAAAAATTCATAGATGAAAAAAGGCTACTCTGGTACTCAGAAGCATATTTCTTTTCCTCAATTTATTCCTGTTGTAGATAGAAGCTATTCGTATATTGACAAACTTTCTGCAACTTGAAAAGCTAATACTACTGTAGAATTGAATTTGGAATTGCAGTCTTCAAATATTTCTCCCTTAACTTTAATAAACCCACAGGGACTGTTTTACTTGAAGGACTTTAAACCAAAAATTCCTGCTTAATTTTTAACTTCCACTGAACCATAGATCTCTAGTAGATTAAAACTACTTAATTTTGTGATAATGGATTATCTTTCTATGCAACTCTTTTGCTTAGAATGTATAAATACTGAAACTAGATCCAATTAAAATAAATGACCTTGCAACACATTATCTACTTTTGCCAACTTCTATCCCTAAAACACATTTTTCGATACTGCTAGTGTATCTAGGAAAGGCATCACTGGGTATAGACTTCCAATTAAATTTCATCATAGAATAGATTTTATGCAAAAATAGCTTGGGAGGCTTAGAAATAGAGAGCTCACAAATTACAGCTCTCCTCAAAAATTATACGTATGAGATGATAGTGTGGGAAAGCTTTTTCTCCTCTAATTTACAATAAAGCAACCATTTGTTACTAAAATTTATTGACCTCATTACATTTTCCTGCCAAAATTCCTCCATTCTGCTCCTTCCACTCCCCACCCCCACCCCCCCCCACCCAAATATTTTTGGTATGCTGCATTAAAAATAATATTTTTCTGG
>WEKY01037423.1:2287-19875 GCA_013390045.1 Picathartes gymnocephalus | reverse complement strand
TTTTTTTTTTTTTACTGTGATGACCTGCTGGCAGAAGTGATAGTCCACATTTAATGACAAGTTAAGGGAAGCAAGTGGTTTACCTGGAAGAAAATAAGCTGCAGTAAGTTTCCACAGTATGATACCAGTTACAGCTTGTAATGGCTATATGAAATACATGACTGCACTACAGTATGTGGGTTGCATGGGTCTCTGGTAGGTTGGCTGATTAAATCTCAGCTTGTAGTCTCTGATCCTTGTCTGCCAAACTGAATTACTGCAATCCTTGAGGAAGTAAAATAACTGTTTAACTGTACCGAGGAGTGTTTCTTTGCAGTTCTAGGATTTTCTTCTATACTCACCTGTTTCAGAAATAACAAAAAAGGGCAGAGAAAGAACTAGGAATCATACTGATAATACTGTAAGGGTTAAATCCTTCTTCACATTAAATTTTCAAAATTAAGCTGTTCTAAGCATCACTGCATGTTATTTGGGAAGATACTGAGGACTTATTTATTTGAGGATAACAAAGAAATTTCAGGTTAATTAGTTTGGAATCATTATTAATGATAATAATTAAATTACTGTGATAAGATTGTTTTGAAATGTTATGTATTGTATAATAAATTCCAATGACAGGGATACAATCTACTAATTAGAAATCATTAAGATCTTTAGATGAGCTTAAAATAAACTACATGCAAAATCATAATTCTGTTGAAAATATTTTAATAATCTTAAAAGAAAAAGATCATTTTAAAAGAGTGTTTTCAAATAGAAATGCTAAAAAGAAGTAAAACTAACAGCAAATATTCTAAATAGCCATAGACTGGCTCAAACAATTGTTGACACTTTAATAAGAAGTCACCTTTCACGGTAGCATTCATTTCTATAGTGTCCAAAATGAAGAAACAGAACAAAGGAGATCTCAGAAGGTATGAAGAATGTTCATCACCTTAGTGAATACTTAGTAGTAGTGTAGTTTGCAGTCCTTTCATATGATAGGAGCTGCATGGTCCAACAGCAGAGGAATTGTACACAGCTGGAGTGAATGCACACACATTTGCCTTGTGTCAGGTACCATCTTTATTTTCCCCGCAAGATGGCCAGAAATTATTTCATAGCAGCATCAACTCTGGGAGCCAAGTTACCTGGTAGTGGCCAAGTGCCCTGGCATCTGGGTGGGCCAGCTGCGTCCTGGGGGGAATCAGGCACAGGCACAGCATTGTCAGCTGGGTAAGGAGGGGATTGTCATGCTCTGCTCTGCACGGGGATGGCCTCACCTCGAGTCCTGGGGGCAGTTTTGAGCACCACGACATAAAAAAGATATTAGAGAGTGTCCAAAGGAGGGCAGCAAGGATGGTGAAGGTCTGAAGGGGAAGACTTGTGGGGTGGTTGAGGTCACTTGGTCTGTTCAGCCTGGAAAAGAGGAGACTGAGGGGAAACCTCACTGTGGTCTTCAACTTCCTCACGAGCAGAAGCAGAGGGGCAGGCACGGATCTTTTCATGCTTGTAACCAGTGACAGGACTTGAGGAAATGCTATGAAGCTGGGTCAGGGGAGGTTTAGATTAGATATCAGGAAAATATTATTTATCCAGAGGGTGTTTGGGTACTGGTACAGGCTTCCCAGGGAAGTGGTCAGAGTAACAAGCCTTTATGAGTACAAGAAGCATTTGGACAACCCTCTCAGGCACGTGGTATGACTTTTCAGGTGCCCTGCATTGGGCCAGGAATTAGACTCGATCCTGATGGGTCCCTTCCAACTTGGCTTATTCTATGATTCTGTAATAGAAAACCAAAAGCTGTGCACACAGACAAAGCAACACAAGGAATTAATTCACTGTATCCTGATGGCAGGCAGGTGTTCAGCCATCTCCAGGAGAGCAGGACCCCATCACCTGTAATGGTTACTTAGGAAGACAAACACAATCACAGAGTCAATTAGGTCTGAAAAGACCTCAGATATCATTGAGTCCAGCCTTTGACTGAGCACCACCATGTCAACTATCATCATGTCAACATCACTCAAAACGTTCCTCCTCTTCCTCTTTCTTCCACCTACTTTATATACTGAGCATATCATATGGTGTAAAATATCCCTTTGGTCAGTTTGGGTCACCTGTCCCAGCTGTGTCTCCTCACAGTTTCCCACACACCCCCAGCCTCCTTGCCAGGGTAGCAGTATGAAAGCAGAAGAGGCCAGATCTGTGTAAGCCCTGCTCAGCAGTAACACAAACATCTCTAGACTATCAACTCTGTGTTCAGCACAAATCCAAAACATAGCCCCATACCAGCCACTGTGAAGAAAATTTATCCTACCCCAGCCAAAATAAGCACAAAACCCCATCAGTAAGTAGAATGAATATTCCTGTTTTGTGAAGAGCAGAATGTCATCAGCTTTAGGACTGCTTCTCCAGTTTAATTGCAGGAAAAGGCATATTTATATAGTCTTTTCTTACGAGGTCTGCCAAAAATACATGTGGCAAAGGAGTTGGGGCTACATGATATTTGACATCCCTTTCAACTCAAACTATTCTGTCATTGTATGATCATTTATAGAGTAACACTAATTTTTCTTTTCTTCTAGATAAAGATCTTGACAAGCTCTTAAAACTCTTAAAAAGTCCAGACAAGCCAATTGGGTGGGCAGAAATTTGTAGAAAACAGTTCTGCAAAGTCATGAAAACCAGACCAGATAGCATCAGTGGACCAAGTGAGTATGACTTAAAAAGTTTAACAAAGAAAGCAGGCAAAAGGTCATGAGTAAGCAACTCTTCTTATTATTCTCTTTGAGGAGTACGTTATCTGTACAAGTGGTCCATAATTTTGTGTTGATTATGAAAACTATTTCAATGGGATTTTTCCAAGAAAACAAGATTTACTCTTTTATGTCCTGTTTGTCTCTTTACAACTGTTATCCCTCTATGTTGTCAGTGAAATTTAACAGAGAAAGAGGGCTCAAAAACAAGTCTTTGTTCCAGATCTCTAAAGGGTCCATTATTGAGATACTGAAAAAATTAAAAAGAAAGCCTAAAAAAACCCAGACATTTCTCAGAGCTTAGTGAATGAGTTAACATGGGTTGGGAAATTATATTAATGGGGAATTTCAGTAAAAAATGTCAGAATTAAGCCATCATAAACATCAAAGAGCCCATTCATTCAGGTTTTTAATTTCATATGCATTTTTAATGAACAGTGTGATTATGCAGGAGCATTGCTATAGCTCTGTTAAAAAACCAAAGCAGCCAAAACAAAAACACAGGTCATCCATATGACATAAGTTGTCAGAAGTCAGACATAATAATTCCCTTGTGATATCCTATAAGCTTGTGTAGCCATAAAGAAGTGAAGTGTTCTCAGAAATTGCTGGCTTCTATTCCCATAGGAGTTCTGATTATGGTCAGATGGTCAGTATGTAGTCTAACTTGTTTATAGATGCCCAAGGTTTCCCTTTATATTATTTAGATAAGCAGTTAATACAACTGGCTTTTGCAAAGCTCTTCAGATGTTCAGAAAGATCTGCTTGGAGATATTCCAGAAGCAGCAAAATATCTGCAGCTCTGTGGTTTGAGACATCATGTTCACTGAATCCATTTTACAAGAGACAGCTGTGCTGCTGTGTGTCTTTTGTAGCATGCGAAGCTCGCCCAAATTTCAGAGGAGTGAGACACTTCGGTCCAGATGTCCAGAAATCAAAGCTTTCTCTATAGTTACAGATGTAGCAATTTCTATGGTTTACAGAGCAAAGGTGCACACTTGTGCTTTCTGTACTGGGCCCATTAGCAGGGGGACTGACATTAACAGGAGTTAAACCAGAATCTAATGAGCAAAGACAACATTAGATTCAAGGTCTGTATAGTGTAATGTGTATTCATTTGTTAAAAAGATTCTGTGATCTGATGTCAGGATTACCAGATGGTGAATCTATAGAACCTGCTTGAACTCCATCAAAAAATTCTTGAATCAACTGCATAGTATCAATATCTCTAAATCACCCTTCCCATGCTGATTACTCTCCCATCAACTTGGTCAATACTTTTATGCTAAATGCTCTTGTAATGCATTGCTTTGGGGATGTCCTTAGACTGGTGTTTTCTCTGCTAAAGCATCATCTCTGACTGTAGCTTTTAGGGAATTTCTGTGTTCAATCATCAAGATCCAGTTTTGAAAGGCTTTATTGAACTGCTAAAAGGAGATACAAACCTTTCTCAGGCTTGCTAGTCTTTTAATGCATCAGAACTGAAAGTCTGGGATTTTTCTTGATCTCCTCCAAGCAAAATATATTGTAGACAACCAGCTTCTACAGTCTTTTGCTCTAAGCACAGTAAGCTATGACAAAGACATTCTTCCAGTCATTCCTTCCATAAAGGTGCCATAGATTTGTAGATGTTTAGGTGTATAGCTGCTTGTTGTGTTTGGGTCTCTTATCAGCTAGAGAACCATGGGGAGAGCCTTTGGTCAGATTACATCTTGGCTTCTTTTGGACTACTCTGTACAATACTTGTGGCCCCCTGAAGTGTCTTTAGTACATCTAGAAAAGAGCTTTCTGTGTATTGGCATCTAAGCTTTGATAGAAAAATGAGGAGGCAAATCAACTCCTCTGAACAATAGTTTAGATTTATGTAGAAAATTATTAGTATGTGGGAATCGAGGCTTAGCATAATGCATGTTCACATAGTTCACGACTGAGAGGTGGCTTGAGATTTTGTGTACTTTTTCTCTTGAACCAGAATCTCATTTTGACTATTTTAGCCATGCCTTTTTTCAATTATCTCCTCCTTTTTGTCCTTCAGGTATGGCATTTTTGTTGTTTTCCATTTCAGCAACTTCTTTTTTCATCTGTTCCCAGTTAATGTTGTATCAGCAGCTGACTTCTGGGCAGATTCAACATCCTTATTCCTCTTCCCTTTTAAGAGACTTTAAACCCAAAGCAAAATAATTTAAGAGTCTTGCACAGATTGTATCAATTATATGCTAACATTCTTCCCTTCATAATGAGATATTCAGTCCCCAAATCCTATTCTTCTCAAGCTTTATATCCATATGTGATGTGGATAAGGATAGTAAACTCAGCTAAAATTACTTGTGCCATAGAATGTCAGATTTTCCATCACTCACCTATCTCCCTGAGGATCTGGATTTAGATCTCCAGCATTCTTTAGGGCCTATTAATTTACCTTCAAATTGTTTTTTCTTAATAAAAACCAACCAGGAAAAGAAAAGATAGCAGCTCTTGAAATTGCAGGTGAGAAAACACCTGGGAAAACACTGGGAAAATGTAGGAATTTTCTTCAGCTTTTATAAGTGAAATGTTTGATGGAAGCAGAGTGGTTACAGTCAACAGTGTTCTGGAATCCTTTAATATTTTTTGACCTCTGCATCATCTGAGATAGCTTTATCAAAACAAATGCAATGAGCCTTTGAGGCAGTGTCATTGTTTGTGAGGTATGTGTGCTGCAGCCTTTAGCAATTGCAGGAAAAAGTTGAAACTAACTGTAGAACTTGCCCCATAGGATAAAGAACCCATGACTGTTGCGTGCTGTAGTAGTGTTTTTAGTTCAGGATAATAAAATGCTGATTTTGTATTTTCAAAAGGAGTTTTTAGAATAATACAAAATAGATGTTTAACTTTTTATGTCTTTGATTTTCCAAGGAAGGTTGTGTCAGAATTTGAGTAGAACAGTGGGTCTTTATGTTATGCAGGAAGAACAATTGCAGATCAGAAATTCTTTCTTCTGTCCCCCAAACCAGTTTGGAGCCACTGTAAGCAGTGTAAGTGCATGTGAATGTGCGTGCAGGTGTGTAAAGTTTAGGACATTTGGGTTGGATTTGAAGGGCTGTTTTTTCCATTCATAAAGAAAATACTTGTATATTGATATAAGATATGCAATGTTCATCTCTAATGGAAGCACTGTCAGAATTTTTATTGTCTTGTTTTCCTCTTTTCAGAGAAAATGTAGGTTGTTCATTTGTCATTTGAATGTACAATAATTGAAAGTCCTCCTTCTTGTTGCCATCAAGAATGGAATTGCTAACTCTGTTTTTCATATACTTATTAAACTGAAGTATGATTGATGGAGTTGAAAATTTTTGACACTACTCTTACAAAAAAGTAATCTGTCCAAGATTTTCACACTTGTATTTCTAACCTCTGACAGAAGTCACAGAATCAGCTGAATTGGAAGGGGCCATCAAGGATCATTGAGTCCAACTCCTGACCTTGCACAGAACCATCCCCAAGAGTCACACCATGTGCCCGAGAGCAGAACTCCTGTTAAAAGAATTCTTTGTATTTCCTTTTAAACTCCTATAAAACATCTTGATCATAGAATGTAATCCAGTAACAGTAGTTGTATTATAGGATTTAAAACAGTCTGATGCTTTTTGCATTTTTTTACCTTTTTGGCTTAAAACTTTCAGAGTAGGAATTAAGTTAGTCCTCATGGCTGTTATCTATTGAAACAGTTTTAACCACGTACTTTTTTTAAAGCAGTGTTCTTATGCAGTTTTGAAACTGTTTCAGTTACCTTACTTTTGTACACTACTTCTTCAAGGAAGAATAAAATCCTACAGGAATGTAGGTGTTTTATAAGCATACTGCAGTAATTTAAGAAATTAAAAAACATTTCCATTTACTTTGTATATAATTACACACACCTAAATTAAAATTCTCTTTATTTGGTGTGTATGAATTAAATTTCCATGAGATGATTGCTGGAGTCTTAAAAACTTCAATGCTAATACAGGCAAGCTACCATAATTTAAGAAAATTCACTGTGTTGGCAGGCCACATAAAATTTACTGAAAATTTGGGCTTTTACAGCAATACTGACTGTACTGTACAATGAACCTGTCTAACTGTCTTTCGTCTAGTTTTCCAGTTAAATGAAGAATCACTGAACCAGTTTCTACAGTGGTGTCCAAATGGCAGCTCAATGATGTAGTATCAAAAGACAAAAATAAAAATAGCTGCTTGTCATTTCACATGGACATTCTTTTGGAAAAGAATGTTTTCACAGGTTTCCTGTGAAAACCCTCTATGTATGTATTAACTGTATGTGTCTTGAGAAATTCTTGTCTGTCTTCCTCTCTCAAACTTGATTAAAATATTTTCAAAGATCCTGATAGGCACTTAGATAAATACTTTTAAATGGTGGAAATCAATTTAGTGCTTGAGTTTCAAAATACTGCTTAGCAGTTGAGCTGTCACTTTGCTTATTAACTCGAGCACTGAACTGAAGTATTCACCTGCTAGGTCAAGCATGTGGATGCCTTATGACAAAAAAAAGGAAAGAAATGTACAATGTCCCAACTGGGTTTTAAATTTTCTGAATTATGGGATATTTTAGTCTTAACAGAGTTCCCATTTATTATAGTATGGCATATTTCAGTAATCACCATACCAATTGTCATATACTACATATATAGCTATTTAGAAATTTTAAGTTTAATTTCTGCTTTTTGCTGTCTACGGTTTCAGGAATAGACATATTTGCTCGTTTTACACAAATATTTGTTATTGTTTGTGGGCCAAATTCCACTAAGCGTATTAGTGAAGATTAGTGAGTTTGTATATTCTTCAAAAAAGAATAAATTGTTACTCTTCTGTAAAGTAAATTGCTTTTTCTAGCCCCATGTGTTTTATTAACCATGATTAAAAGTAGCTATGTTATGTTTAATTAGCAGTTTCTTTTCACTATAAGAGTGCATAAGAATATAAATTACCCATGTAGGTTTTTAGTTTTAATTTAGTAGTCCTTTGCAATGCAAAATTAATTTTATTACTGTTGGAGTTGGAACACTAACTGTAAACTCATGTTTAGCTGTTGTAGTGAAACTTCTTTAGCATTACCGAAGCTCAACCTTTTAAAAACTTTTTTTGGACTCAGTGTAAATTAATTTCTGTAAATGTTTTAGACAATCAATCAAGACAAAAAAAAATTGTCGTGATTTAATGTCAGTATATTGGCTTAAAGTAATTGGAAGATGAGTTAATTTTCTTTATTATGTCTTTTTCTTCATTGTTTTTCTGGCATAACAAGCATTAGACTGTGGGTGGAGGTTCTGTCTTTCTCCTCCTTCTCATTCCTGGAAGAGCTTGCACTGCTTTTTAGCTGCTTTTTCCTGTTAGCATGGTTAGCTCAAGAGTTTTCTGGCTTTCTCCACTGCCACCTCCAGCATGCGTTGTTGTTCCTCCTCCCTTCTGCTGCTGCAGCTGCTCCTGCTACTGTCCACCTAAACTGTGTAGTGGGACTGGGTGTTCTTTATGGTTCCTTCCAACTCAGACCATTCTATGATTCTGTGAACTATTCAGTTTAAAACAAGCAAACACAGCTGGGCAGTGGGTGCATGGAGTTACGTGCAAGAGTGGTGGAACAGGAGCTGAAGCTTCATTGCTATTACGTGGAGGTGCTGCCAGGGATATGGTAACATTGTTTTTAAGCAGGAAATCCCACAGGTAGCAGCAGTTGTTACTCTCTAAATAGGCTCCCTTGCTTTGCATTCTTGTGAAGAGTACCAGGATGTGTATCTGTATGCTTTATATCCTATTTATTGAGCCAACAGCAGCTGTTTTAGGTTAGCATTTACTTATAAAAAAACATTAATGGTTGCTATCTTAAATTCTTAATATGGCTTATCTCATACAGGCCTCCTTCATGCAGTTTGTGTAAAGGCTTCCTCATAATCTTTGTTTAAACTTGTCTGGTGTCATGTGTTCAGTTGCCATAGCCTCAGACATGCAGAATGGAGGAATCAGGGACAGTTTGGATGATGATTTGTTACTGAGAGTTCTTACTAACTTCCTGGCTAACATCCTGTCAAGGTGGGAGATAAGATTTCCGCCATAGTGAGCAGATGTCAGCATCAGACATATCGATGCAGTATCTGCAGACTGAAAGTTCCATAGCAAGAACTGAAGAAGAACATTATGGTCCTCATTAAACACCGAATTCCCCAAATGAAATGCTCCTACTGCATAAATTTAAGTAAATAATTTTTATCACATGATGGCATAGATGGTTTTATATTGAGGTTTTTTTGAAACAGCCCTTGAAACAGTCATGTGCTTTTGTTAGCGTAATTTTGGGATGGCGTCAGCCTTTTGTTCTGTGTGGGTTGTTGGGTTTATTTGGGGTTTTTGCTTGGTTTTGTAGTTTGTTTGTTTTATTGTTTTCCTTTCCTGTTTCCATACACAGACAAATGTGGTAAGATATTATAGTTTAATTACAGTTAATTTTCATTTCATATTGAAACCATGTAACAAATTCTGAAGTAATCCTTGGAGGATATAAAGATAATATGAGATTCTCTTTCTGTTTACACTGAATATATTCTCAGTAAAGCTATTAAAATTTAATTTAAGTTAGGAATGGTGTTAAGAATGTAAAAGTGCAATGCATGTTTTGACTTGTTCCCCCATAAAAATATGAATAAATATGCAGGAATTTAAATAGCTTTACTTTCCCACATATTGTCATTTAGTTAGGTGACGTAGTTCCATATTTTGCTTGTTGCTTCTAATGTTTTAATGGGTTTTTACTTCTTGCAGTTATGGCAGAATTAATTGAAAGGTTCGTGTCACATCTTTCTGAAAGCCAAACGGATTGTTATTTCAGCACAGGAAACTATAAAGGTCAGTCTCCTAATAATTTATTGCCATGCAACCTCTTCATATTTAAATTGCCTTTCTTCTAAATGTATCTGTATCATTTTGGGGGTTGTTTAAAATGTTCTTCAACATCTCAGAAATTCATTACTTCACTGGTGGGAAATACCTCACTTTGGAGAGGAAGATGATGTGCTGGAGTGAACAGAACAGATAATTACTAGTGATGGGCTTTCACATTTCTGTGTGTATACTGGAAAGATGAAGATGCAGAACAGGTGAGGGTGTGATTCAGAGTATTTGTTGACACCTATTATAGCATGATTTGCAAAACTGGTGCCATAAATATTTAAGATGATGTAGGCAATCTGGCTCCTTTTGAAAGCTCCACAAAGGTATACACTTTATATTGTATTAAAGAATATTTATTAAAGAACTGTTATTGTTGTCAGAGTAATCTGAGTGTTAGTTTTGTGCAGGTGTCATTCTTACAGCCAAGAATAAAGGATGAATGATAAAGTTAATTTTTATTAAGTGTAAAGTAATGCATTTTAATACTTTGAGCACTGGTAAAATTAAAATATTTATAACCAGTGTTAATATCTGCTGGAAAATACACTTTCATTCTTCACTGTTTGTCCAAGACTCTTCTCTCAAGTTGTAGTTCAGCCATTTGGAGTACTTACCCTGTTACTAACTGTGGAGAATCAAGCCTGCTTTGGTCAGAATCTATTATTTATACTGATATTTTACTCTCCTATCCATAGGATGCAAATATAGTATCCTTAGAGACTTGGGGCTTGCCTCTGAACTTTCAAAGCATAAAGCCCCTTTAGAAATTTTAGAGGCTGTCTTTCTTTTTAGGTAGTGGCCTTTGCCTTCCAAAAGCTTGTGAACAGGATACCCTTAATTTCATTTGAGAATCTGTCTCCTTGCTTTATGAAGAGTTGCTGATGGGATAGTTATATCTATCAGAATTTTATTTTTTCTTAAAAGATACTGAAAGTGGTTTTTCTGACCTGCATTACTTTTCAACTTTGCATGAGGCATAATGAGCAATAAAATAATTCCAAGGACTCATGAGGCTTGCTAATTACATATTTCTGAGACTTCCTAATTAAAATAATAATTTTGATTGTTCCTTTAAAAGCTCAAAAGGCAAAAACTAATTGGAGGAAGAACAAACATCTGACTGTGAGTCCTCCAAATGGATGCCTTACCCAGCAAAGACAGCAATCCTGCTCTTCCTTAATTATGATAGCTAAGTGCTTCCATCCAATGTGAAAGATCTATAAAGGGAAGCAGTAGACCTTGTTCTATTCACTTAGATGTCAAATACCTTCTTTTTAATCCATTCTTCTCAACCTGTTGGTCAAAGCTGGGATTTAAAACACATTCAGGAAGGTTGAACCAAATCTTCTATTTAATTGATTTCACCAAAAAACACTGATTAGATGGAGGTGGCATCAGCACCACATTATTTATCTAAAATTTAATGTCAACTTTGAAGAAAGACCTAGTTTGAAAATCCTGTGACAATTGCATATATTCAATTAATTATCTAGAATGAAAAAATTCCAAAGAATAGATACAGAAACAAAGATAACATAGTGAAAACCTCAGTTCTTGTTTTTCTTGAGCTTTCAAGATTTTCTTTTAATGATAAACCAACTCAGTCTGTCTCATATTTCTTTTTGTATTTTCTGAATGAGGGGGGTTTTAGGTCTTATACCAGCACTATTGGACATTAACTCTGGATCAGTTTGCCTGTTCAGTTATCAAATAAAGGCTCCAACATTTCAAGGGTTGTCTAATGAACAGTTTTTATGTGCAAAGGTTTTTGATATTCCATATGCTTTAATGACAACAAGCTTGGAAATGGGAGAGTAAGAAGTCTTCTCAAGTCAGTCAGTAATCTGGTGGTGAGAGGTAGGCAAAGGACTGGTGGTGTCTTACTGAGTTCTTTCCCTGTCAGCACCAACATTATCACTGACTTCTTTTGTGAAGAGAGTTCTCCAGCCCAGGAAGGAGTGTTGCTCAGGCAAACAGCACGTTTCATCAAGTGTTTCTTTTAACTTTTATAGCAAAATAGTTATTAAAACTTCATAGCATCCTTTTCAGACAGATGTCGCAATAAGGGTTAACCAGGGAAGTTAGTTTAGGCTAATAAAATCATGCTGATTGACATGAAACAAAAGTCTGTCTCTAAAACTGAACTTGTGATCATATTCCAATATTACTCTGAAGCAGTAAAAGGATGTGATTTTAAGAATTGGTCATATAGCTAAATTTACATTCATTTTGGATTCTTTTTTACATCATAAAATAAATAGTGTGGCCTTCCAATGAAGGGAGGGTAATGTGCTTTGGCAACCCAGGTATGCATTATGCTTCTTATGTTTGTACCAAAGGGACAACAAAACACACTCAAATCTTTATCAGACCTTATTTGTTTAAAATTATATTTGCCACTGATTGAATAATGATTGGTCGTATTTCTGTACATTTCCCAAGGTATTCTGGTAGTCTTTATGAAGCATTGCAATTTCTTCAAGGAGAACTATCAATTGCCGTGTTATTTTAAAATATCTTTTTCATATACTCCTGCAAGAGCCATCTAACTTAAATCCTAAAACCAGTTACGGTAGAGAAATTTTTGTGTATGAGGTAAAGCTAATGAGTTGTTAGAAGGTAACATCTTTCTGGCTCCATGTCTAAGTAAGCCAACATGAACTTGGCAATTGTGTGTATCCACCATTCCCTTAAATAAATTTGGGTCTGAGGAACTGAAAACCAGTTTTTAATAGTTGTTTCACTTCAATGAAGAAAAGTCACATTTTTTATGAAAGTGGATTCAGTACAGCACATAGATATTCAGCATTTATCATGTTTCTTGAAATGAGAATTTGATTATCTTAAAAAAATTACGGCTTTGTAAACCTGTAGCTAGTTGTAATTAGAATAACACAATCATCCATCTGCCGTGGAGCCCCTCAGGATTTCAGTCTCTTATAAAATCTGCAAATATGGAAAAATTAAATTAGGCTGGGTTGTTACCATTTCAAAGATAAGAGAGAAGGAAAAAATATCTGGTAAAACACTATGCAGTTGCAATGTTCAATTATAAACAGTAACACAAATTTTACATGAAGTTTACTTTCTGCTAGCAGGAATGATACTGCTGTGATGTTTATTCAGATGACGGAATCTGTGTATATATTAATGATCTGTCTGTCCCCTCTCCTAGAATTAATAATTTCCAGTTTGCTTTAATTTTTTCTTTCTCCTTTATAAATCCTAAAACATTGAAAACCAAATCATTCATGTCTAGCTGTAATAGGTAATAAAATGGCAAGAAACTGGAATTTGCTGTAGTAGTAAAATACTATGCATTATATATTAGGGATATGAAGTTCCTAAAATAGCCTCTTGCTCTTTCTTTTAGCAAATTCCAGTTCAGTATAACAGAAATGCTCTGTGAAAATCTCGTAGTTTTCTCAAGATTTTGACAAATGCATTTATCAGAGAAACATTAAGTCATTTAATATATTGGTGTCTGTTCTTCTTAACTGATCTTCATGATGTGTTGCAGATGCCCCAAACTTGGGACTGCTGCAACGTTTCGTGATTGGTGTGTTTTTCTGGTAACTCTGCTTTTGCAGATGACCTTGCAGTCGAATCCTCTGTTTCCACTGGACTTTGTCTCTGAAGCAGTTCTACCATGTACTGCCAAAGGGACAGAACCTCAGGGATTTAAGGTCTTGGCCATAAAACTCAAATGTCCTTGTGTGTTCCTTCTCCTAGATGAGCCTTAGTTCTCTGACTGAACAAAATCTCATAGGAGCTTTCTGCCATTTAATGAGTTCTTAATCTTTGAAGGGTCAGGTAGGCTGGATAACAAACTGAGAAATTTTAAGAACACCAGTGCGAAGGTATCAGTATAGAGCTGTTCAGAAGGAGCAGCAAATGAGAAATACAGGATTGCAACCTGAAACTGGGCTTAAAGGGAAGAAGAAGGAAGGTAATTCTTATATTCTTTCTGCATCATTTGATAAATGCACTTCCTCAAACTGTCCAGCATTTTTAAGATGCTGTTACCAGATAGTATTTTACCCATTGCCAGTTTAGGTAACTGGACTGACAATGTGGTTCATTCTTAATGAAGCTGTTGCCAGAAACAGCTTGAGTATTTGTGGTGATTATTACATAACAAAGTTCTAAATATGAATATTTTGGTCATGTATTGTTGTGACAAGAATAATGGTGACATAACAAATACTTTCGATAGTCAGGGTGGAATTGCACATGAGATTACCTCTGAGAAGCCATCAACATTCTCCAGAAATTAATCTTGTATCTTGTTTCCATTTTCCATTTTCTTCATTCCCAGTTCAAAGAAAAGTAATACTTTTCTTTGAAAAAAGATTTTTAATATAAAATTCTAACAATTAATATGAGGTTCAGACTGTCAGAAGTGCTCTAGATGAGTAGCCTGGTGAAGGAGGTGACATCATCAAGAAATATTATCAAAGTGATAGAACAGAATCTGGAGAGAAACTCATAATTTTTACTCTACCCCAAGTCCAAATAATGTTTAAAATAGAAAACTTTTGTAACAGCATCAGAATGAGAAAGGATAGTTACTGACAAAACATAAAGATTAATATTGACTGCCTGAGTATCTGCCAATGGACAATATCAGTGTTTAGGCACCTGTTGAAGAGTAAGTGAAAACTTGGTGTTCTGTTAACAAAAATAATAAATCATAGGAAAAAAAATATGAGTTCCACAATTTCAGTTTATATGGACAAAGCCATGGACTAGAAATCTGGTAGCAAACATACCTGTATACTTCTAAGTATTTTGAAGCATCTGTGGGAATTATGCAGGTGGCTCTGGCTGTCATGGGATTTTCAGCTCTTTGCAGAATTTTTACTTACATATTTTCTTTTAATCAAAAATCTTTTTTATCCGTAGAAAGAAACCTAATCTTTCTTAGCATGGCTGAAGTTAAAATTTAGCATCTGTTAGCATATTCCAAAGATTATTTATATAGACATAAAACCATTTGGCCTGGGTACCAGGAAGTGAAAGAGCTAAACCAATAATGTGAATGACAGCTTTAGTAATCCTTTTCACTTAAGACAAAAGAGAAGCCAGTGGTGTCTTTGGCATAACAGCACTTTAAACAGGGAAATAAATTAAATATATCCAAAGACTGTACAAGTTGCATGAAATGTGCTGTAAAGCTGTTTCAGCTTGGCATTGTGTCATTTCAGTATGAATGCGATGTAGCCCATTTTCTGACTTAAACACGTAAAAGCTTTGTCATGGTAAGAGGGAAAAAGAATAAGAAAGCAATCTTTCATATAAGTTTTAAAGTTGATTGAAGTGTAGGCTGATCAGAAAGAATGCCACAGACTGTGCATGGCAGTTAACTTACTCTGGAGTGTCTATAATCTATAGACTGAGTTTAATGACAATATATAGTTGCCTTTGGAAATCATGCCTTATGAGAGTCTCTTTTTGTGCTCCTGAATGCTACAAAACATTTTGAAAAGTGCTGCCCATTGAGGTGCTTTCTAAGAATTTTCTTAAATTGTAAATCAACTCCTAGAGAATTCCCGTATCCTTCAAGTCACTAGTTTAATTTTGGCTTAGCACTTTCCATATTTAAAAAAAAGAAGTGTGAAATACCTGTTCAACACAGATTTTTTTGCTTTAAGATAATTAAAAAAGGAAACTGCCGAAGTATGTTGTTCATTCCATTTAATAATAGCCAGAGTGCCGTATCATGTTATTAATTCACAGTTTAGTGAGGTGGTCTAGCCTTTGAGGATGAATGGCATTCTTATTTACAGAACTGATTTTTGTCCATGCCTTTTTATTATGAAACCCATTGTGTGTCAAGACAGTTATATCAGGTGTATTGAAAAATATTTGTCAAAAAAGTTTTGTATAAAATTAAGTCAGTGTATTAGATGTATGGGCATCATCACAATAGTACAGTCACAACATATTCCTGCAAACTTTTTGTCCGTGGATTGCAATATGCAGTATTTAAATATTCCACTTGTTTTTCATAGCATTTTTCTACATTTAACGAAGCATTTAAGGTTTCTAGGTCCAGTTTTTAATCAGTGGGAAGTAGTCCTTTGTGTATTCTAAATGACTCTAGAGTGTTCTTAGGCCTAGTCTTCCCAGTCTGTTAAGTGGTAAACAAAAGGGAAAATAAGAACTTTTGACCCAGGACAAAGAAGCACAGTTTGCATGTTCCCATTGTGAGTTGTGGATTAGCAGAGTACAGAGCTGTGATTATGTCAAATACAGTGATGTCTGAAAGCAAGAGGTTTTGCCTTGATAAGGTACTGTGTGATAGAGAATTATTATTCAATCCAGACTCAAGTTAATTTTATCTTCCTTCACAATACAGAGGAAAATATCAAAAGGAAGTGTGGTGGGGAAAAAGCCCTTTCCAGCCACTAAAAAATTGTTACAACAGAGAAGAAAAGTCAATGAAAATCAGTGAAGTCAGTCGTGTTCTTGTAATGTTAATGGACAATGAGCATTGAGTACTTGCTGTAAACTGTTAACAGAATGGACACTGGGCTCATACTGTGGGTTGTGATACAGCTTTTCCTCATTACACCCTTGCTGGACTGGGATACCTGCATTGCAACCCACAAGAGGATCCACCTCAGAATGGAAGCAGGACTGCATTGGAGCTTAGAGGCCATTGGTCTCCTTGCCCTCTGCTGCCATTAAACATGGTGGTGTTAGGACTGAACTGGTCATTAGCCACAGCCAACTCATTTAAATTCCTCCTATTTTCTAGGATGTAAGTATGCCTCTTGCCTTCCCAGTTGCACACATACACTTAAAAATGAGTTGACTTAGTATGGCAATTGCAGCCTGAGTAAACAGGTAACTTGGAACACAGGAGCTGTAAAAAGTTATGAATCTTTCAGTTATCTCTGTGGAGTTTTAACTGAAATGCCCTGTGAATTTATATGTATTCTTCCAAAGATTGCACTGTTGATATACTATACAAAAGATATTTGAACTTCTTTTCTTTGGATTGCGAAAAACCTCTCTGATGTGGGTTTACTGTTTCAGTCCCATCAGATTATTGAATAAGATCATTTTACTTAAAGACCAGTTGGTTTTTGTTATGCATAAATATATTGTCAAAAGTAGAAGGTTAATTTCTCACAACCATAACAATAAAATTATTGTTCTCTGTGAAAGTTATAAAACAGAGTGGGGTTTTATTCTTGCCATACTTCCTCTGCTGAATTTTATTGCTTCATTGTTGAGTGTAATTTTGCTATATAATTTTCTTCATAAAAATTTTAACCTACCTCATCTCTTATGAGCAGACAGCATCTTCTTTTTTTTGGTTGGTTTTGGTTTTGTTTAATACCTTAGTCCCTGTTTCTGTGCCAGAAACATAAAGTGTTTACCTACATGAATAGCCAGGGAATCCTTCACTTTGATTTCTCTGTCTGTCTGAGGATTTAGAAAAAGTACAAAAGAAGTTATTGTGTGATCTGTTTAATTAGATTTTTACACTTATCATCTACATGAATATACTTTAACTTCTGCTGCCATATGTATTATTTACATTTTTAACAAATATTGTCTGTTAATAGGGGTTATCATTTGTTTTGTTTCTTGCTGTTTTTAAGTAGTTTTTAAAGGTTTATTCCCTCAGCTTTGTAACTCATAATATTATTAGACTGCAATTTTTATCTGTGGTATAGTTATCTTAGATGATAAATGTACCTGATGGGGAAAATGCCCATTTAAAATTTCATTTAGAATTCAAATTTTTGAGGAAATGGTACAGCAGTGGTTGCTTTAAGCCATTGTTTATTAATTTTTCTAGCTTGGATTTTTAATTTAAACAACTGCAGAAAATGGAGTATATTTTACTGTATGAAAAAAATGCATGTAAATACAGGACTTTTAAAGTCCATCATTTATAAAGTTTTCTTTGAT
>WEKY01037417.1:0-10688 GCA_013390045.1 Picathartes gymnocephalus | reverse complement strand
TGCCTTGGCAGGACTCTCTCCACTCTGTGAACCCTGATTGCTGGTGACCAAATTCAAGAAACCAGAGTGTTGTTTCGGCCATGTCCCTTGTCAGCAGGCCTTCTGTGCTGTGAGACCTGAGATGAACCTTTGCATGGGTTACACCTGTCTGCAAAGCAGTCTTTGCAGAAGACTGAATGCCATAAGGATGGGAGATGTCGTTGGCCTGATCAACCCTTCCCACATCCGTTGCAAGGTTTCTGGATGGCTCCTCATACAGAGCACAAATCCTTATTTTGACTCTAGCTGTGTTGGAAATGATTTGCTTACCTCTACAGTAGCTAGGCCTCTTTTGCAGCAGAAAGAAGACACACGTGAGGGGTGGAAGGTAGGAAATCTGCCTGCTACTGCCTCCCTAGAACTTTTAAAGCTTAGTCCTTTCTTAGACTCCCAGCTAAACAGTGAAAGAAATAGCATCAATATGATGGAAGATCTGGAGTGAGTTGTAAGATTTTCCCTCTTCATGATCACTATGAAACAATGTGGGATCAACTTCTTGTTCAGACATTCTTCCTTGGAAACCACAGAAGAAAATGCAGTATTTCTACTCAGTAAAGTTCCAGGGAATGAGACTTCGGTAATGCACAGAATCAGTCTTGTGTGGACCATGAAATGACAAGAGCTTTTGGAAACCCACAGAGACACAGAATATACTTTCACGAAGTAAACCTTCAGCATATTTCAGACAGAGACATGTATAAGAGTTGTCTGGGTTTTCTAGGGTCTGATATTTGGTTTTAAGCCCATGCCTAATAGCTGTATGCTGTAACAGAAAAGAAACCCCAAAAATAATCCCAAGCAATGCTGATGTTTGCTAAGGATTTCATCTTTTTATTTAAACAGAATGAAGTCAAATAAATAAATTTTCTTCATCCTTCCAGGGTACATTGAATCTTAAAATGGGAAGAAAATCTGATGATTCTGCTAATATTTAAACATAAAATTGAAGTCAGGTAGACTTTATGTTATTGGACTAGAAGTACTTATGCAAAGATGAAAGAAAAAGGCTGCAAAGAATCCAGTGTCCTGGAGAACATGTGGGAAGTTCTCTGGCAGGGCTGGGCCATTTTGTCAGTTCTCAAACAAGTGTTACCTCTGAGGCATTAAGTAGTTTAGTTAGCTGAATCCATGAGCCACGTGATGCAGTTTGTCTGTGCTGCTATTTATTATGTTTCAGGGATGGCAGAATATCTATGTCAGCATCAAACCAGGTCCAACAGAAATAGGAGGGAAAACTGAAAAGAAAGATTCTTTCCTAGATCTTCTCTTTGAAGTCCTTAATTTATCTACAAAGTATAAAGCAAAAAAAAGGACAGAGGCAGAGTTGGGGAGTGCATTGGAGGGTAGCAATTTGTTGAGTATGACAGACAGCTGTCTAGGATAAAACCAAGTTATGTCACAAAATTATAGGGGGGGGAAACAAGGGTGGGACACAACAGTAGCAACACAGTCCTGCAATAGAAGGGTGAGGACCTTTGGAAATAAACCAAGATGAAGGGTCAACCAGTTTGCTTTAATTTCAAAACAGAATTTCACAGTGCTTTTCCAAAGGAAGTCAAAGATGTGCAAGTGCCAATGAGCATGATAGAAAGTGGGCAGATCTAAACATCTCAAGGCATTATTGAGGATCTTGTTATGATTCTCTATTTTGGCCAGGGATTTTAGAGGCCTGCATGCTGGACAATACCAGACATCTGGATGAGAAAGAGGCTTTACTTTCCAGTTATTTTGGGTGAGCAAGCACCCTCTGCAAGCTTTTATGTTTCTTGCTCTTTCAGTTAGAAAATCATTTTAAAAGGACTGGTTGTGGTATTCCTGTGCGTGGAGATTTCCAAAACATGAGTGGGCAAGACTCTAGACAGCCTGATTTAACTTTATATCTAGTCTTGCTTAGAGAAGGCTTTTGTTAAAGGTCTCCAGAGATCCCTTCCAGCTTCAAGTGTTCTATGATTTAGCCATTTTCAGAGTCATAGGAGTATATTCTGGACTTTTTACTATGTATTTTGCTCCTAGATGCCATACTTGGAAGGCTTTGGTTTTCTTCCTCAATTTAAAAAAAGAAAAGAAAAATCACTGGGACTGCAGAGGTGTCGAAACTGCCAAAGTGCAGTAGGGGAACACCCAAAGGGAGTTTGTCTCACATCGCCACTGAAGAGAGATACTTAACACAGAGAAAAGAGACAGCGTGCAGGGCAGTTCACAAACTGTACCTTTGTCCTTGGTGGAAAGCTGATCTTAGCAGGAAAGGCAGGCAGAGAAAAAGAATATAGATTTGGATTTATGTTGTCAGAAACATCCATTTCTCAAAAGACAGCAGAAAGTCAAGGGACTGCAGAGGTTTATCAGTATCAAACTGAAAAACCTTGATGGTCTGATCTATCAGAGCTGTATGCTTGAACTTAGAAACTGGAAATATCAATCACTAACTGAGCTTTTCAAAAGCCCCAATGTCATTAAAAAGTTCTGGACATGATGAGATTTTCTGCTAGTGTCTTCTGTACTGAGTGAAATCTCAGGCTCTGTCCTTGAGATGTGTGAAGTAAAACAAGTGAGCTGGGATATAGATGAGAAATTGTGCAATTAAAATCACTTTTGGGAGCTTATCAAGACCTCTTTGCTGCCTGTGTAACTCTGGCTGTGCATGCAGCATAATCTCCTCTAGAGCTCCCAAATGTTCAGCATGATGGTCTATACCCACAGCCAAAAGATGCTACACTAAAGCCTGAAGTGCTTCAGACCTTATTCTTTCAGCTGGTGATCCAGACCTGAGTTCACCAGCCCATCCTGTGCACCGTGGGGATAAGAAATAAAGGACAGATCAGAAGTGAAGATCATAAATGAGCCGGTGATGTGCATGGGAGAGCTGGTCTTAGAATTCCTTCCAAACCCTTGCCACCAAAATCGTGCTTTGGTGCCAGACGTGTTTCAGTAGCCTGCCTCCCTATACTTTCTTGTCTATCATTGGAGAAAAAATGAGGAGAGGAAGAGAAGGATGACAAAGGTTGGTAGACCAAGCCATATTCAAAAGGCAAGGTCTGGCACTGTTTTAATTTATGTTTGTAGTTGTTTAGGAAGGGTATCCTTCAATTTAGTCCCCCCACTACTGAGAGTCCAATACCACATGCTGCTCACTCACTTCCTCTCCCCTTCTCTTCTGCCCATGGTTGGCTGGCAAGAGGATTTGGAGGCACAAAAGGCAAAGATCATGGGTTGAGATAAGGGCAATTTACTGGGAAAAGCAATGAGCTAAAAAATTGAACAGAAACTCAGCAACAATACTAATAATAAAAGTGTACAAAGAGAGGGTGATTTTTGTGCAAAATGCTCACCAAACCCAGGACAATGAAACAATGCCCACCACGCTTATTTCCTGACCAGAAAGAGACATACTCCTTGGAAGAGAGTCCCTTTTCCTGGCACCTGGCAATGACACAAGATATTACCAAATAACATTTGTGTCTTGGCCATGCCCACACAGCTCCAGGCTCCACCCCGTCACAGGTACCACGAAATATTAACCCTGTATTGGCTGAAACCAGGACATTTTATGGCAGTTCCACAGGCTTTATTTTCACCTGTTCCTGTGATCCTTCTTGATCCAGTGTTAAATCCTGTTCTTCTGTTAGTCAATATAACATGATGGCCCTTATCTACTGCTCTAAGATCATCCAAAAAACTTTCTATTGATTTATTGTCATGGATCTCATAATGGAACCATGGACTGGAAAGGTCCTCATCTTTCCTCTCTTGGGGGCAAGCTTTTAATTTTTGATTCAAATCAGATAAATTTGTGATGAAGCATTTCTGTTGAAAAAACTTGGCAGAGCCTTGTGTTTCCAGGTGATTATAGGCTTGCATTCATTAGAATGGAGACCTACAAATTCTTTTCCTTCCGGCATCTGATGTAGTTTAGAATTGTTGCCCTTTCACTTCTGGACATTTAGACCTGGATTTGGCAGCTTCACTGATATTTCCAGTATGTCTTAGCATTCAAGTGACTCCATGTGTAAGCAGACTCTGCAAATTATAAAAAAGAAATGCAATCAAAGGCATCTTCTCTTAAGATATAGTTGAACGTTCTTTTCTCAAGAACAGCTCATCTGGGAATATTTGTGTGTCTGGACATGCCTGTTCCAGGATCAATTGGAGTCCAGGGTAGCTTAATTCCCTTTTAAAGATTTTCTGCTTGACACTTTCTATTTCTCTTTACCTGAAGAAAGGTTTGGGTGAAATATGCCACACAGCAAGTTGCATTTTCTAGGACTGTTGACTGTACTAGCACACAATTCTTATCAGTGGCTAAAGGAAGAGCTGTTTGTGGCTGCTACCAGAATTAGCTGCTGAAAACATGATGGTAATAGATTTTGCCACTGTGGGGCTTTTTAATATATACGTTTTGTTTTCTCGTAATAAAAGCATTCTTTCTTAGCAATGGAAATGAGATAATATGTGTGCATTTTAGAGTGATGCCTAGCAAACAACTATCTGCATACTGTAGAATTGTGAAAGCAGTAATTCAAAGCAAATACTTTATCTTGGAAAAGATAAAATACTTCTTTTAATGTCAGATTCACATTTCTAGCCTAATCTCACCCTTATTTTTGAAAATGTTATGTGCGTGCTTTAAATATTAAGCAAAAACTTCCAATGAAGCAATATTTTTCTGGCAATGAATTAAAGTGAATTATGTGGATGTATGAACAAAATGGAGCAAGCTAGCATAGAAAGGAAAACTCATCTCAGATCCAAAGGGAGGCATGAAGAATTACCAAGTGGGTAAAGAGTTACACGTAGTTTCTTCAGTGACACCTGAGCTTGGAGTGTTCTGTACAGAAGGAACACTTTCAGTAGGTACTTTTACTGGGACAAATGGTAAAGTCACAATGCATAAAAGTGGTGAAATCTTTCTACCCTAAGGTGAGGAGAACTTTTGCAAGATCTCGAAATTGCTGCCCAGGGAAATCTGATAAAGTAAGACTGTGTTTTCATGTTACATTACTTACTGCGGGAATTAATACTGTGGGAAGTCCAGAAGAAAACTGATATTACTTCGACATTTAAATGTTGAAAGGGAAAGAGAACGATCCAACTTCATCTGTATGTTGCAAAGATCAAGAAAATGTCTGGCACAAGAAAGGTGAGTGCATACTTCAACATGTGTGATTTAATCAATGCCAGTCAACATACATTTTCTTAAGATTGCACCATATCATACTAAGCCAAATCCACTTGGAAAAAGGATGACATGCGAGACAGAGTTGCAGTATTGTTGCAACCTGATTACCGTAGGTTCTGGAACATGGGAAGGTAGGCACTGCATGCTATTACTGAATATATAAGGATATAAAATATTATTGAATACGTTAGGATATATGCTGAAAGAATAAAGCTGAATCCTTGGTCTGTCTCAGAATGTTATTTTAAACAGAAGACATGAGTTTACCATGTGCACTGTTAGGTTACTGGCAGGGAAAGGGCTGGTAAGCCTATGCTGAATAGACAAAAGTAGATATAAATCCCCATTCTGCTCTTTGTTAAGGTGGTCTCATGACCCTGCAAAGCGTCACAAAAAATCTGCGTTATTCAAATGGCAGACTGATGCCAGGTACTAAGTAATGGCTTAATAACTTTCAGTGAGAATTAAGGCTGCTTGTACACAGATTTGCCAAGACTGCCCATATTATCTGCAATATTCTTTCCCGGTGTATGATGCCCAATTGCTTTTCAGCTAGTGCTTTCAGTAAGTGAATTAGCCAGGAGAGGTTTTGGAGTTTTTCTAGGATGTTGCAAGTGCAAAGACACATAATCTGGGAGAGGTGCATAGCAAAGTCCATAACAGAAGGTTCAGATTCCGTGTTTCATAATGATGTGTTCATCTTGCAGTTGGTGAAGTGAATTGATTGCCCAGTCGGTGAAAGATGGAGAACCTGGAGTCTACCTCCCCATAGTTCCTCAGAGATTTGGGGGAAGCAGCAAAATGATCACTCTCTAGTGATGGGATAGGATTGACCATGTACTCTATAATGACCACTTAAAAAGGCCTAGCATTCTTCTCAAGGGTAGAACTGTATTCAAAGGCCTGTCTGTGCTTTATGGTGGAAACTGTTGAATTCTGTATTGAAATTTAAGCTGTGGAAACACAAGACTCATTTAAAATGAAACTGTACTTGCACGGTCAGAATAGGACAATAGATAAGTGTTCCCCATCCTCTCTTATCTTCTTATTCACCTCTGTTTAACATTAGAATGAAAATGTGTTCTTGACCAGTGTGACAGTAAATATTAGCAGCTTTCTGTGCTTTGGGTTAGCAGTAAGATTTCAAAGTCCATGCAAAAATGTAAGAAGAAGCCTTCTTCCCTTGCGTGTCCTTTATCCTACATGACAATCCATATTAGAATCAGGCCAGACATTTTTCATGGTACCTGAAGAAGTATCAAGAAAGGCTAGAAATATTGATGAAAGCAAGGGACTCTGTCAAAAAAAGCTGTGCTTTACAATATTGTGAGCTACAGCCCAGTTAGTGGTAGATCAGGCTGCACCAGGCCACTGCACTATGTTGACTGATGTCTTGAATGCAGCCTGAAACCCAGAAAGAGGGTTGTATTTAGAGTTATCAGGACAGTTAATTAGAGTTATAAATGTTGACAAGTTCATTGCATGGATTTTTGAGCTTAATATGTAAGCTGCTGTACCAATAAATTATTTTTTAGAAACATCAGATTCATATTCAAAGTAGATTTCTCCAATGGCTGCATACAAATCTTACCTTACCTATTCTGTAAATAAAGCTCTTGCAAGTTTCTGTTAGATCTAGTTCATATTTTATATTACAGACAGGAGAGATGACAGAGGGGGAAAAAGCAAGCTGACATTGCAGGGAGATCAGCAGAAAGCTTGATGGAGCTTGTCAGCTAAAGGTAACGTTTTAGAACTGATGATTAGTTTAAAAGAAAAAAAAAAAAGCTTGGGCAAATCAGGGAAAATCCCTTTACTTCACAGTTTGGGCAAGAGGGAAGGTTGTGATTTTCAGGAATTTGTTAATAACAAATACATTTTGAGATGTGTCAGTAAATGACAAATAGAGTCAACATGTCAAGCCCAGATGTTCCAGGCTTTGTGTGTTTTGCCAGCAGCAAATGAGATGGAACATAAGAATAGTGCTGATCTGCTTGAGAGTAGGAAGGCTCTGCAGAGAGTTCTGGGCAGTGCTGAGGCCATTTGTATGAGGATCCTGCTCTTCGGTCACAACAACTCCAGGCAGCGATACAGGTTGAAGGGAAGGTGACCTGGCTGGAAAGGACCTGGGGGTGCTGGTTGACAGCCGGCTGAACGTGAGCCATCAAGCACCCAGGTGGGCAAGGCCAATGGCATCCTGGCCTGGATCAGCAATAGAGTGGCCAGCAGGATCAGGACAGGGATTGTTCCCCAGGATCAGCACTGCTGAGGCCACACCTCAAGTTTTGTGTCCAGTTCTGGACCCCTCACTACAGGAAGGACATTGAGGGGCTGGAACATGTACAGAGAAGAGTGATGGAGCTGGTGAAGGGTCTGGAGCACAATTCCGATCAGGGGTGGCTAAGGGAGCTGGGGTTGTTTAACTTGGAGAAAAGAAGGCTCAGAGGTGACCTTATCTCTCTACAACTACCTGAAAGGAGGTTTTAGCCAGGGTGTTGGTCTCTTCTCCCAGGTAACAAGGGCCTGAAGTTGTCCCGGTGGAGGTTTAGCTCAGGTATGAGGAAAAATTTTGTCAGCAGAAGGGTTCTCAAGCATTGCATCAGACCGGTGGAATGGTGAAATCAGCATGTATTTAAAATACATGTGTTTGTGGCATTTAGGAACACAAAGTTGATGGTGGACAGGCAGTATTAGATTAGTAGTTGGAGTTGATGATCTTGAAGGTCTTTTCCAACCTAAATGATTCTGTGATTCTGTGAAAAAAATTATGAATGGACTGGAGAGGGTGCAGAGAAGGATAACAAAGAGGATCAGAGGACAGAGGAACCTGTTATATGAGGAGCAGCTGAGAGGGCTGTGTTTGTTCATCCTTGAGGAAAGAAGGTTTAGGGAAGACCTTAAACCATGTTCCAGTATTTAAAGTGTGACTACAGAGAAAATGAAAACTCTATTTTTACAATGAATCACATGGAAAAGATGAAGAAGGGTACAAGGTACTTCTAGTGAGATTCCAATTAGCCACAAAAGAAAATTTTTTCACAATGAGAAAAATCAGCAATTGCAGTAATTTCCCCAGGACAGTGGTGGATACCCCAGCATTGGTGACTTTTAAGAGTAATTTGGATGAGCTTTTGGCCCATCTTGTCTAGTCTGTGCTTCTGTCAAGAAAGTTCTGGACCAAATGATGTTTGAGGTTACTTTCAACCTGGTGTTCTGTGTTCCTATGAAAAGCAAGAGGCGGAAGAGTACAGGGCATGTATGATGTGGTAACCTAGAGACTAGCTAAAAGAAACTCTTTCTCTAAGTTCTGTGTTATGTGCTAGTCTGAAGGTTATCTTGTCCTCTGGTGAGTAATTAGTGGTCTAGTGGATCTGTGAAGGGATAATTGTTCCTAAGGCAGGAGGCACTGAGGTCTCCAAAGGACTAGAGGAAAAGTTCAATACTGGTAGCTTTAGTCTAACCCAAAAAATGTGTCAGAAGTTAGTACTTTCATTTCCTCTCAGAATCCTATTCATCTGATAAGACATTGTAAGCACTTGACTTCCTGTTATTAGGAAATCTATGGTTTTATTAGTGCTCACAGATGCTATATATTCCACCGTAGGCCAAAGGCAGTAAGTGTCTTTTCACTGTTTTTGTTACAACTTTTGGTTCAGCATGAGTCAGACTTTCCCTAGCCTGAATACTCACTCTGGCCTGAACAGGTTAGCAAGCTGCACTGCTTCTTCCAAAGATTGTCCCAGTACATCACAAGAACCTTAGTCCTTCTGATGTTTGTTTCCCCAATTTCTTTAAACAAAGGCCCTCTGTGAGAGACTGTGTCTACAAACCCTAGCATTGTACAGAGGGATTTAAATGTTTTATTTGTGATATTTCCGTTTTGGAGCAGATTACATGTTTTCTCCTTGTTTAGCCTGGCAGGGATAAGAATAAAGCTAGTTGTGAAGAATCTTTTCTAGTTAGTCCTTAATGATCTAGGTGAAGCTGGAAAAAAATATACTGCTAGGAATGGTCTGTGGTGCTTCTGACGCTGAGACTGGATGCTCCATTATGGGGCAGTCTTATGGAATAAGCTGACATCCTTTTGTGGCTGTTAGTGGTGTTTGCGGTACCTGGGTCAGCAGAAAGTCACTATATCTAGCAACAGTAACTTCTTTTGGGCATAGTCACTTAATACTAAGCTGGAGTTTCTTATTATTGTAGCCTGGACTATACAATGGAGTAACTCAGAGTCTATTATTAGGCAAATGTATTTTGTACAGTCCTAGAACTCTTGTACTCGGCAGTGTGGTCTCAAATAAAAATTGCTAGATGAATATGGAAATATACCATTATAATTACCTAATTATATATTTACATAATTATGATGCTGATATTATGACTGCTTTCAAGGACACAGTCAGGCTTTGTATCAAAGTGCCCTATGCTCTTTTAACCTGGTCTTTTCCTGGTCTGGAATCAATTAACGGTGGATTGGAAACACTTTTATAATAGTGTGTATTTCATGGCAAGATTCCTTGTACGGCTGAATATATTGAAGGCTCAGAAAAGTGTCATTCATCTGCTTCATTGACACTGGAGGCCTCACAGACTATCAAATTGGCCAGTTCAGTTTCACAGTAACCCTGAATCACAGCCACGTGGTTGGAATTGAAGACTTAAGAAAGATAATTTCTGATAGGAAAAAGAAAGAGCAGGAATTAATGCCTGACCATAATGAGTCCTAGGAATATGTCTGTGGTCTGTACACAGCAAAGAAGATTGCTTTTTTGAAAAGAGCTTAATTGCTGTGGGATAGCTTGAGACTTCTGAAAAATGGTCTGGTTTTATGTTCAGCCTCACACGTTGTGAAGCAAGTAGTGCAAGATGTGGTTCCAAGGATGTTGGTGTCCTCAATACAGCAATTTCTTCTGTCACAGGTTCCCATCCATAGAATCATAGAATGTTAAGGTTTGGAAGGCACCTTAAAAATCCTCTAGTTCCAACCCCCTGCCATGCGCAAGGACACCATGCACTGACTCAGGTTGTTTAGGACACCATTCAACCTGAACTGGAACACAGCCAGAGGTGGGGCATTCACATCTTCTCACTGGTAACCTGTGCCAGCACCTCACTACCCTCACAGTAAAGCATTTATTCCTAACATCTAATCTAAGGCTGTCCTATGTCAGTTTAAAATTTTCAGTTTAATTGCCCCTTTTCTGCCCATATAAAATGTCCCTCTCCCTCCTTTTTTATATCCCCCTAAAGGTGGTGGAAGGCTGTAATGAGGCCTCCTTGACCTCAGCTTCATCTCCAGGCTGAACAACCTCAGCTCTCTTGGTCTGTTTTCATAGGAGATGTGCTCCATCCCTCTGGTCATCTTTGTGACCTTTCTCTAGACCTATTCCAACAGGTCCATGTCTTGTGCTGAGGAACTCAGACTTGGACACAGTAGTCCAGGTGGGTCTTCATGAGGGCAAAGTAGAGGGGG
>WEKY01037412.1:0-20260 GCA_013390045.1 Picathartes gymnocephalus | reverse complement strand
AATTTCCCTTCATAAACAGTTTTCTTGAAGGTCAGGTCCCACAGAAGATACAACAGAATTTCACATATCTCAAAACACATTAGTTTTTCCCCAGGAAAAAGGCTTGATCCTGCAGATTTTTTTGGATGTCGTTTCTCATGTTGGGATCTGGTTAAACAAAAGTGAAGCCATTTCCAAAAAAAAATTTAATCACAAGCTTTTGTATAATGTCTGCAAATAGCCTCACAGCAAACTCATAACTGACATCCCAGTGAAGATGAAGGCAAAGTTACTGTGAGGGTCATGCTAACTGTCAAACAGGATAGGTCCATTTGTTTTTATTTTTTTCCCCAGTGCATCTCCTTTTGGGAAATTTTATTAAAAGGTGAAGTTGACAGATGGCCCCGCAGCACTTCTCCAGGTAATGAATGTTGTTTTATTGACCTTCTTGTGGCCAACGAGTCAGGCTTGTCTGCCTCTACCACAGGAAACAAATGAGATCTACTCTATTGAAATTCTACACTTCACAGTTTCTGAAATACTACAAGTGTAATTTCATACAGGATGCCCTTCAGTTTCTTTTTCAAAAAATTTTTGTCTGCAAATTGAATTTACTAATAATTTGCTTCTCTCACAATACTTTAGAAAATCCTTGAAATGAGAAATAGATGATAAAGCAGAAAAAGAATGATGGTGAGGCCTTGGAAATATCTCTAGATCACAGGTTCCTAGTCATATAAGAGAGAAAGACAAAAAGAAAATAATCTTCTTTATAGTACTAAGATTTGTCAAAGGAAAATATTGAAGAGAACCCTCCTAGAATAAAGATGCGAGAAAGCTCCGTAGTCCTTTAGCTTGACATGTAAGTACTCTGATTATGTAAACAGAGAGAAAGAGACTCCCGATCCATGAAGCAGCAGCCCATTGCACAACTGCAAAAGAATTTATTTTCATGAAACTGCCTACAAATAATCTACTGACATTAATGAGAATTAAATAAAATCACCAAGGAGTCAAATACTCTCTGCAAAGAACTTTTGTCACAAGACAAGTCAAATTCAGAGACAATTTCAATATATACTAGAAAAAAAATTATTTCAAGGTAACTTCAGCTTTACTGAAAGACTTTTTCTGCATGCTATTGATGTAGGTAATGTTTGACTGCATGTTTTGAATTAGACTCCATTTTTCATAAAGCCTATTTGCAATAATCCATAATCTCCACAATGAAGATGGAATTTATCCATGAACAAGTAGTTTGTTGGTAAAATTACCTGGATTTTTTGAGGCTTCATGTATTATTTAAATTACTAGGTCTATATTTTAAAACTCATAGCAGGATCTAGTGTATTTATTTCAAAATCCAAAACCAGGCAATGTCAAGTGACCATCTTCAAAAGAAAGAAGTAGTTTAATTTTTTACTGAAATAAATTTTCATTATTTTTAAATTTTAAGATGAGGCCATAATATAGTAATGATATTTATTGTCCTTTGGCAACTACTACTCATAGAAAATGTATGTAATCTTTGCAAGGAAAGCAAAGACTAAATTAGCATATGGAAACCTGATTTTCTGAGCATGTATGATTTTGCTTATAAGCATACATAGGCAAGACATAATACATTTCATCTTGAAATCGATGTACAAATTTAAACCCCTTATATTTCCAGTATTTGTGCTAGTACTTTGCTTTTGTTATAATTATTTTTAGGCAGTAAAGGAGAATGTTTACTCTGAACCCAACCAAGTATTTTTTGATTCATCTGAGAACTTGTATTCTTAGCATTTACCTAAAACAAATACCTGAAAGCACAGAATTATTATTATTCTTACTCTCTTCAAATGGAAAATTAGCAGTTGAGCTTCCAAATTAACAAACGCAAATTTAAACTGTCTCTCTAAAACAATCTAAATTCTCAATTTTTAACTTTGAATGTTATATATTTAAAATTATATCAGCTTAGTAGTATCCAGGATGTATTTGCATTTAAAAGTTGGATTTCATACTATAAAAACTCTAGACACCTTATATTGTGATTGACAAACCTGACAAGCAGAAAATATTGAAGCTATTCAACACAAACAATTCTGGAGTAGTTTCTGCAACACAAGGTGCAGCATATACTAATTACAAGGATCCAGTTTCACATATCTATTCTAAGCATACTCCCATCAAGGCACACCTACCAGCTATACTTAGATGCTCAAAATCAATCAAGCCAACTGTCACTCAATGGCACAGTTACAGAATTTCTTATACTACGTTAGAATTTCTAGTGGAAAACCCAGAGAAGCAAAACCAGAAGTGATTCAGTCTGAAAGAATAAAAGATTACAGCAGTATTATTAAGTTTAAAAGACATAATATACCTAAATACCAGCACATGATCACTCTTGGTTGCAGTCCCAGGATGGTTCTGACAAAAGCCAAACAGCTGTCTCCAAACTGTGTCCCCACAGGTCAAGACTTTATATAAGCCAAGGTGCAATTACAATTAACACAAGGCAATTCACAGAAGGCAGTTTCAATGTGGTCACCCTGCTTTGGAGATGGATGCATTTTATGGAAGAAACCGCATGTACCAGCTGGTCTCAAAGTCAGACAAAAGTTTCAGAAACTGTTTTCAGTTCTAGAATCCTACAAGCCTAGAATGGTTTGGGTTGAAAGGGACCACATAGATCATGCAGTTCCTACACCTCCTCCACCATGGTGTGTTAATAATATACTAATATAGTGGAATTCAGAGGTAGTAAGAACTCTGAGGAATTATGAGATAGAATAGTGCTGGGATCCATTGTTTCCTCTTTGCAAGGCATCCTTACATAAACAAAAAAGGCTATTAAATTAAAGCTTCAATGATCCACACTGTCAATCTTTAACACAGCAATCTTTAACAACATTCTTACTGGTCCTTCACATTCTAAAAAGTTGACTGGCCAGCTTCCTTTCCTTTAAAAGTAAAAGGCATGAAAGAATCTGTCATGAAATCATGCAAAAGAAATGGATCTCTTGTAATGAAGAGCAACTCCATCCCGGATTTTTACGTCAAAACAGTCATCTTAAGCTTCACTTAGAAATCAGCCAGAGCACCGATAGGAGTAATAATGTGATTTCTTTAAAATTTTTACTTAATGAACAAATCCACAATGGTTTTCAGCATTTAATTTTTTTTCTAAAATACAGCATTCTCAGTAGATGACAATTTACTAAACACACCTTGCAAGGCTTTAGAAAAGGGAATGTGATTTCATAGCTGCAAGTAGATTTTGCAAAGGCCCCGAGCTGTTCCTCCTCAATGTCTATGTTCTCCATATGTTCATGAGGACAGGACCTGGGCACTACTCAGTGGGACCTCTGACTGCAAGGCCTGATCTGTCAGCAAAACGGGAAACGACAGCAGCAAGCACACTGTCCCTTTAGCAGGTAATGGTGATGCCTTTTATGACTGGAGACGCACCTCAGCATTTCGCAGTGAAGTGAGCAGGTCCATCCAGACAACTGCAAAGCAATGGGACAGCCGAGTGACTCTGCTGCTCTCTGAAGCCCTGGACTAGGACAGGCAGAACAGCCTTCACGACAAACTGCCAACCTATACCTAAAACTTGCTTAAAATCTAATCTCTTCTTCAGCTTATCTTCTTTAAGATTTTGTTGCAAAACTGTTTTAGAATTATACAGCACTATTCTCCTTGCTTAGCTGCTTAGCATGGTAATTAAGTGTTACTCTGGCAAAACAGCACATGGAAAAAAAAAAAAGCGTTAATATATTCCCTCTACTCCTTAATTCATTATAGATATACATTTTATGCTTTCATTTGCTATAGCATTACAAAAGTGAATTATCACTGATATTCACTTTTCCAAAGAATTATAAACAATTGTATACTACATCCTGCATGGTACAGAAAAAGCATCCATGACAAGGCAAAAGTCATCTTGCAACTCAAGCAAATTGTTTGTTTCATAGAAAACTGCAGTATCACACACACGAAACATTATCTAATTGAAACTCTCAGTCAAAACCAGAATAATTTTGCTATGTCTGTGCAAAAGATAAATGAGTCCACATGAATCACTAAAACAGTATGATATAGTACTACTTGAGTCTAGTTGATATTCACCATAAATCAATAGCAGTAATCTTATTCATATACATTCTTATACAGTAATCTTATACATTCAGTGCAATTGAATCCAATGAATACAATATTTCAATGTATTGTGTGTATCTCAATACCTGAGATATTCTAGGAAAGTATTTTAAACGAGACACATATGTTTCCCTTGCATTCTGTTGAATCTCAAGAAAGATAGATAACCACGATCAATAAAGTAAGATTAGCTCAATTCAATACTGAGAAATTTTCAGTACCAGTGTCCAGAAGATTAATATCTGGATATCATTCCAGCAGTGTGACAAAGCTAAAGTACCAGAAGCCAAGCTCTAAATAAGGACAGCACTGTGCTTTTTGCCTTACTCCTTAAGTTATTATTGATTCTTGTGAATGACAAACTTTCACAGATTCATCTAGCCTCATTACAAATTTACGAAGCATTTATTAACGTGTATTTGTGTCATTGCTAACTACTTTTTTAGTCAGCCACAATTTTGCACTCTGTACCGTTCAAAAACTCTGTCCATTTCCTACTCTTTTTCAAAAGCAATTCCCCATATTTTGTGAATAGAGTATATAAGATATAAGATATATTAATATACCAGCTGTACAAAACAGACAGCAAACCTATTTTTTCTGCCTATTTTTGCCTATTTTTTCTGACTAAACTAGTAGATAAGCATTTAAGCAACAAGGTACTATGTATTTTACTAATGAGTAATAGTTTACTTGTATACACAGTACATGACAAAGCCCCTTCTGCAGAATTCATTCACATGAACATATTCTAGTCATGTAAATAAGGAGTTCAAGTACATAATGTTTAATATTATGAGAATAGCAAGACAAGCTTTAGAGGATAATTGGAAATTTTATTCATGCATTAAATATGCATTGTGTCATCTTGGAACTACAAAACTTACCAAAGCTATTTGGTGCTTACCTAGCAATCTATAGAGAGTCTGTTAGCAGAGATACTAAACACAGTATTACCGACATATTGAGTAACCTTCTACAATCTCTTATGAAATTTTTTAAGTGTTTTACCTGTGGCTGCTGGTCACACCTAGACAATCTAGGTCTTTGGATGAATAGAAAATACAAATACCAAAAACCTTCATAAACAATACTATTTGAATATCATATTTTGAACACACTGCTGCTAGCATTAAAATTCCATATTTGAGTAAGTTTAGATAATGGAAAGTCTTAGTTTTTCAAATACTATTCATTTTTTAATTCAAATGATATCAATTTTTTTTTTAAGTTATGTATAAATATTAGTTACCAAAATTATTATTCGACAGTGGCAGGACTTCTGGCAGAGGAGCCATGTTGCTAACTTTTATTGAAATCTCAGTGGTCTAAAACAGGTAAGAACAATGCAGACAATTTTTGTGAGGCATGGACTTTAATACATGTAGTCTTATTACTGCTGTTTAAATAAAGCTTTACATTATCCCAGTGAAGCAAGCAAAACATAAACACAGGCCTACATGTTACAATGATTCAGCAGCTGTTCAACTGTGCCTACTGTTCTCTGTTATAATATTGAAAATTATTTCACCATGCAAGGATAAAATAATTATGGTATTTATGGAATAAACAATACATAGAGTACTTGTCATCCTTATTACAAGTCCCTAGTAATAAGAACTACGGTACTGTGACACTATCCTCCCCTTTTCCTTTTCCTTACAACACTAACACTGCAATTTCTTCAGTACCTGCACTACAAAAGTGGTTTCACATTGAAGATTGAGGATTACTCTTTCTCCCAACATAAAGGAGGATATGACAGTGTATATGCTTGACTGTATAAAGGCAGGGGGAAGTGGGCAAGTCAAGGGGAGCAGTTTCATCTGTACATCTCCATCCAGGTGCAGACTGTTGATGAGAGGTTGTGAGGGGAACCGTACGACCTTTGTTTATGCAAATTCTGCTTCAAGCTCTAGCTCCATCTACCCTCTGCTCCAGAAGGACTTGGTTTCCCAAAGACCAGATAAACAAAAGCAAGCATCTACTTGTAAATTTCTGTCATTTCATATCTTATATTTGTCTACATAAAAATGCATTAAATAATTATTTAAAGAGAAAAACGTAACTAGGAAACAATGTTTGTGTCTGCCATCATCGATATAGTAACTACTGCATATTTTAAAAGTAGAATGATAATTGATTGAATTAACAGAACCTGTTTAAACTTTTCCTGAAAAAAGAATATTTATTTACAAAACAAGTCTACCTGTCAGGAAAATACCTATTGTGGATACTGGATAATTACATAATAATTACTAAATACACTGTTTAATATAGTATGCCCAAATTTACTAAAAAGCAAAATTAGGTGAACTTTTTTTGAGCTATGGAATCTACTTCATTTATGGAGATCTGTAACAATTGCTAGATGGCATTTTAGATGATTACAAATATTCTAATGAATATTTGAATATTTCTGACAGAAAATCACATTTAAAATCTGTGGCTCAATCCACTCATAAAACAGTTGTTGCATGAAAAGGAATATAAGAGATGTAGGATCTTTCTCATGAAAATAATTTTTATGTAGTTTCAGTTTACTTAAAAGTAGAACACGTTGACTATCAAATGTGATGTGACTGAAGAGACTTGTGAGATTTCTAATGGAAGAACTGTCTACTGCTTTGTCATACATAATTTTTAAATATTTTGTTTTTATTTAAGAGTAGAATTGAGAACTACTGCAGATTTACATTCTCAGTTCTATACTGTTTCACTTAACAGTACTTGACATAATTTTTATGTCATCAAAGGAGAATGAGTGTTGCCCTTGAGTAAAATTCAAATCTAGATTAAAATCTATTCATTTCACAGTGGCATGAAAATCATATGCTTTAGTAATGAATTTTAATATACATTCTGTTTGAGAATGAAAACAGATCAATGGATTATGGAGTTAGCTGAACATCAATATACTTCTCAATGGGTTTTGTTTTCTGAAGATAGCTGAGATTTCATCTACTGTTTAAACTTGCTGGAGATTTAAGGCTTATACTCAAATATGGCGCTCAGTATAACAAAGATTTAATATTCAATGTCCAAATTGTAAAAATGTCTCCAAAATGAGGGAATGAATTGAGAATTGTTATTTATTTCACTAACTGGGGTTTTAAAACCTTATTTTTCAGCAATTAAGCAATTTTTTTTCTAGCATATATAAGGAATGACATTTTTCTGCTTTAAAAAATGACTAGCAAAATTCTACCCTACCTATTTGATTCATAAAGTGAAGGTTTTAAGAAAAACCCTGGGTATCATTCAACTCACAATCCAGTCAAAGGATCTAGAGGACTGTATCTATAATAGGATTCAAAATATATTCTAATCACAGAGGAAATAATCACCCAGTAGGATTCAGCTCTTAATTTAATTATAGAAAGAATGCTTTTACAAGAATAAGTTGTACTGAGCCAATTATATCATACAGCATACTTGGCTCAATTTCATATAGATTTTCACATTAAAATAAGTACTAGTTGCAGTGTCTTGATATATGCAGTCATTTGTACTTCATGATATGTGCCACAGACTATTAAGCACCCCATAGGGCCTTTGGAATTGCTCAAGGAACTGGCTAATAGGAAATGACCATAAAAGCAAAAAAAAAGAAGTCAGTAATACTTTTATCTCAGTATAAAATATGAAAGGTCATGAAATATGTACTGTAATGGATACAAACTGGGAGAATCTCTCTGAACTTGATTTCCAAAACAGAAGATGTCCAGTGCTACTTGCTAAACTGAGAACTAAGAAAAGACAAAATCCATTTAAAATTCATGTTTAGCACAGTTAATAAAGCAATAAACAATTATAAGTAAAACCTCCATTTATCAGGCAGAAAAAGAAAGCTTAAGGGCATCAAGAAGTATGAACTTTGGTTTTCCTTGTCTTGGGTATCCCAAGAGGATCCAGAATAAAAACATGCATATATAGGAACATTCATCTGCCTTATATGCTACAAGTCGGAATCTCTGAGACTGAGTAATCAGATTCTTTTTAAGCATCTCATTTTCCTTTGGCTTCTATCACACACTGTATGTTCACTTGCATGTATCACAGGTCATATACAGTAGGCAGTATTCTTCATACTTTTAATAAAAAAATCTATACATCAAAAACAATCTTAATTATTTTGACAGAAAATTTCTGAAAGGATCACATATAATTCTAACAAAAAGGAAGACATGCCTGTTGAATTAAATAGTTTTAGCAAAATAAAGGTCACGTGGTGTTTGGCAGATTGAGTTACAAACAAAGGAAATAAGGAAGGCTGAACAATAGTTACTTTGTTTCCTTTCCTTAGATTTCCTTAATCTGATAGGTATAGCCGCCACCAGTTAACAAGTCTCTGCGCAGAACAGGTCATTCTGCAATGTACTTTGGAATGGATGCATCCCACCAATCTTGAAAAGCGGCTTATGATTCTAGCTGTGAACCACATCATGTGCCTCTTGAAGCTTCATCCATGTGTTTGGTTTTTCATTTCTGTGTTTGTGAAGGCAAAAATGCACATCACTTCTCAAGTTCATTCTAAAGGCACCATCATTTGCAGCACAATCCTTGAGGAGGTAAGATGATAACCTGTCCCTTTTTACACAACTCACACACTTCTAGTACTGTTTCCGGATAATTTTATTTTGAGTTCATCTATACTTATACATGCTTGTATGTATTCATACAAATACATGAATTTCTAATGCATGAACACTTACAGTCAATGGCAAACAGAAAAATATCAAATTCCAAACATGATGTTCAGCTAGATTTGTTTAGATTTTACTTAGGAAAAAGTAAAAATGTAACTTAGAAGTTACATTAGTAATGTAACTTAGAAGTTACATTTCATTGTATGATTACAAGGGGAACACAATCACTTCCTCAATGTCATTGAAAATAGAAGAAAGATACCATGTATAGTGAAGAGTTTACTAAAGAAAAATTGAGAAAAATTTCAATAAATTCATTAAAGATCAGATTTTTTATTTTTTTAATATAGTGATGAAACTAGTTTTTAACTAAAGGATTAATTCCGGTTATAGTTAAAAGACTGTAACTTCACAGAAATTAGAACAAAATCTCATTTGAATGGAAGACAATCATCCAACCCTAGATTTGCCTTGCCATGCTCTTCTTGTAACCAAATTACTGTTTAAATATCACACTTCAATCCAAAAATTATTTAAATAGAATATGATATTTGAAAAGCAAGCCAACAGAGATTTAAAGGGAGACCCTCTAGAAATGAGTGTTTGATAAAGGGGCAGAAATAGGTAAATATATTGCCTTAATATTGATTTATCAGCAGATTCATCAGCTTAAGCACTATGGCAGTATCAATGTGTTGGTTTATTTTGCACTCCTTATAAAAAGACATTGCAAATAGGATAGGCTTATGAAAGAAAAAAGTAGAAACCTACAAGAGCTATTTTATATCTACATTATATCAGCTAAGTCTTTCCTTGCATTTGGAATGTCTGTGTATGCAATGAGGAAGCAAGGGGCAGGAGAATGATCACGTGGCACAATCCTGGTGTCCTGGAAAGAGGATTCTTCACAGAATCCATTGAAAACTACTGAGAAAACCATTTCATTAGCATTATAGGCTTTTGCAGAGATTTACTCAAGACTAATTCTATCCTAGTTTGGTGGAAGAAATACTTACGAATAGTTGAACAGCAGTTTAATCTGGTTAGCATCTGAAAGTAATTTGCATGCTTTACGACTACTTCAAAAAGCAAAGGAAAGCTCTGTGCTTGTGGTCAATAGGAAGAATCACCTCAGAAATGCACTCTTAATCCAAACTAAAATTGAACTCATTGAAAAGAGGTATGAGATTTTCAATACATTTGAGATTGATATGCTTTACCTTTACAGATCATTTGACAGGGGTTAACAGGGGTCTTTCTAAAGCCTGCATTCTACAGAAGTATTCACAAGGCCTTTTCAAACCATGTGCTTTGTCATCAACTGCCATTAGACACATTGTGAAATTAATTTTTTAAAGTATACAAGCATCCTTACAAGTATGATTTGGATTCTTCAGTTATGGGAAGGATATCCAAATGTCTTTTACTTATCTTTTTTCTTTCTCTCTCTCTCTCTCTTTTTTTTTTTTTTTAATTTAAGTATTTCAGATATTTTAAAATCAAATTATGGAAGAATTATTGCCTACTGGAAACATAAGACTGGTTCAGAAAATTCTCCTAATACTATTTTTGAAGAATTCACGTGTGTTTTCATATTCTGCAGGTTACAAAAAGAATGGCAACCTTATTGCAAGAATTACAAATTTATGAGTAGAACATTGTCTGTTCTTCATCCACATGATACCATTTTGCACACACTTTCCCTTTATATGCCTGGGTAGAAATGGGATTACTAATTAGCAGAATAAAAATCCTCACAAAGAACTCAAAAAACTGTTATTCCTCATTGTTCACCTTTGAAAAGATACGTGATAATTTTGTGTTTAAAAGTAACAGTGAAAAGGGCAAAATATACCCATTAAAGTTTCATGCAGTAGTTTTCCTACACTAGGAAGTGTTTGGGGATGAGATGTCATACTGGTTCCATCAAGTGAAATATACTGTGACATGGTGAACTACTTGGACACAGAGATGCTAAGTAGGACCCATATGGTATACAGGCCATACAGGCCATGTATTGATTCTTTCACAGAAATTATTTCATCCCCTTGAAAGAGTGGATGAAGTCTGCAATTTGGTTGCTTAAAAACAAAACAACTGTTGTTTCCACACTATCTCTTGCAGCCTTAGTAGAGAGTACCCCTACAACTTGGACTACCCTAGCTGCCGCTGGCAAATGTTATGGCCTGGATTGTAGATATGTAGCCTTTAGGCTAGACTTAAGAGTGGACAGGTCATGTCTATGTAACACTTCACCTTGAATGCTCCACAGCATAACAGCTATCCCATACTGCTAAAAAAACCCATAAGCCCCTATAAAATGATCCTTTAAGTTTTCTGTACATCACACTTGACTGTCATATAGATAAGTAATTAGTCCTGCTTTCTTTCCACAGACTTGTATTCCTAAGTTTCTTTAATGAAAAGAAAATCCTTAATTGCTCCTATGCTGGCCAGAGAAACCAGGAACTCCTATATAATCCTGTTCCCCAGATTGCAGGTCAGGTCCCCAGTAGTGCTGTTTCTTGAGATCTGGCTGTTCCTAGTAAAGTGGTCCAAGTTTCCCAGTGCTCTGCTAATTAGAGAGGTGCCCACAGAAGAGAAGACAGAAAACATACACACCCTCCCTAGCACCTTGAGATGTACAACACACAAGTTGTCCAGATCTGACCTGAGGAGTCACCTGCAGTGTCATGGTTTAGGAATGGTACTCCCCAATTTAGTACTCCCTCTAAAAAGACCATGAACTGCTCCCCTACCCCCTGAGTGGGAGGCACAGAAGACAAAGACCATGGGTTGAAATAAGAATAATTACTGGAAACGACAATGAGCTAAGAAAAGAGAGAGTAACAGCAACAAAATTATGACAAAAGTATACAAAAAGAGGGTGATTCACATGCCAAAGTGCTCACCATGGACCCCAGACAACAACGAACAATGGTGGCCGGGTTCCCCACAGCACCACACTCTGCTCCACTGGAAAAAAACCATGCCTTTCTTCTCAGAAGCCAGAGAGTCCCTTATCCCCACTCCTAGCAACTGATGTGAGGTAGTAGAGAGTAGCGCCCTAGCCATGTCCACACAGCTCCAGGCTCTGCCTCCTCACAGCTACTGCAAAAATTAACTCTGCCCAGGACAGAATCAGGACATGCAGTCTTAAGGTCAAATTACTCCATCTGGATGAGTTGGACACTCTAATGCTTTATCTTGATGTAAATACTTGGATAAAAGTACTTATCTCAATGACATAAAGTTATTGTGTACACCAAGGACCCAGGAGCCCCATGACTTTTGTTAATGAGCAATGTCTTCTCAGTAGACCACAGTCTGTCTGGGCTGAAGATGAAAGGATTTGAACTAGAATGAGCAAGAAGTGTCACAGGGTGAGGGCTGGTGTGTCTGAGTGTTCCAAAAGACATCTTACCACTGCCACTGCACTGTCATATCTTTAGTTTACTCTGACTGAATAATCATTATTTTTACTACTGTGAAGTTTTTTTGAAACCTTTTTGGGAGCTATAATTATGCTACTTTTAAAGAATTACCCATAGCCTTTGCAGAGTGATTGTTCCATTTATCATTAGGTTTCTACATACTTGGTATTTTTAGAAACAAAAATAAACAGCTTAACTGATCAACTTTTAAGAGCTCTCAAGTGCTCTCAAGTGACTAGGTCAGATCCTGCTCTCTGTTTTCATTCATACACGTTTTTACCTAGCTTGTTAAAGAAATTGCTTGAGGAAATTTGATAGGAAAAAAAAAGAAAAGAACCTGCAGTTTAGTACAGGTATTCAATTCAGATACAGGTGCACAATTTTGGAGACAAAATTCTACCCAACTCAAATAATACTGTCACTATCTAACTAAGAATCTCACAGAAAATGTATTATTTGAGTGATAGCCCTGTCCTATAGTAGTTGTGTGTGTATCACAAAAACTATGAAAAAAAGTTACCAAGTCCAAGCCTCTTGGTGATGTTATCTTGATTCACATCATTGTGAAGGCAATCAGAATCTAGCTATATCACTATGAAGTGAAACATTACAGTGAAATCCAAAGGACCTTAATATATTATCTGTGTGATTCTAATACTTAAATTATGCTAAATTAACCTCTAGAGTATAAGTCATCTTCTAAGAATAGAAGAAGCTGTAGACATTAAAAAGAGGGCACAGAAATAAATATGAATATAAGGCACTGTAAGCTTTTCAGTATGTATCAGTCTATAGCCACTCAGAAAAAAAAGCACCATCAAGGTGACTTAAACCTTTCATATTAACAGTATCTTACACTGCTACAATTTATTCAGAGTATTTATACCAGATGACATAATTCCTAAGAACTAAAAAAAAGCTCTAGGAACTTCCACAACCAACAGAAATTATTCTTCCTTTCTTTGATTCAGTCATAACTGCTTCAGTCTTCACAATAAAAGGAAAGTCAGATAATAAACTTTTGATAAAATTAGTTCAAAATTCAAAATCCAGCATGAAAACATAGCAGGATGTAATCAAGAGTTCAGTGATCAAAGGAGCACCCAAGTAACTGCTTGCTGATTAATGTTAATCGAAATGTAAGTAAAGAAATAATAAGTGGTTTGAACATTCAGGTGAGGGAAGCCTGTTGGTGTTGGTGTGAACAGCACTTACCTATTCACTAAACCACGGACTTCCTTCCCAATGGCCATGATTCTCAACTTCCTCATTATAACGTGTGTGAACTGTCCATTTACAGGAATGAACTCAACAAAAGACATTTTTATACCCACCCATACAAGGTCTAAAATAGGGAAAAGTAAAGCTTATTGCTAAGATTATTTGAATGATGTTTGGTGTGGTAGTTTGAAAAAAAAAGTAATTTTTTACCTGCTAGGACTTTTACAATTTCCCGTAAAGTACAGTTTCCTGCAGGCCTGGAGAGCCAATTAAATGGCTAATTCTAAGATAGACACTCTATTTAGCCACTTAAAAGATTAAGACCGCCTCTGTGATTCACAAATTTAGGAGTGAGGAGTGCTGAGATTCTCTCTCTTGGCTTCTGGCTTCTGAACCAGTAACAACAGAGCCCGCGGGGCTGGCCGGGTTGGCTAGGCCCAAGGCCACTGGGCCTCTTCGGCCGGGGCCTACCGGCTCTGAGGGGCCAGCTGGACCAGGCCCTCCCTGCTCTGCTGAGGGCTGGGCCTGAGTTTCTCCCGCAGCTGGCAGGCATGGGGAGAGGAAGCTATCAGCCCGCAGCGTACTGCCACTGAGTTCTGGCTGGGCAGAGATCCCAGCCACTCCTGCCCCACACCCCCTTCTCCAGGAGCACCACCGCTGCTGAGGCTGCAGCTCCCCTACTCCTCTCCTGCCCCGTCTCCGGAGCGGCTGTGCTGGAGCGCTGGAAGAGCCAACTGACTGCTGCAGCTTAATTCTCGCCTGGCTGCTGGATCCTGCTGTCTCTGTGGGCCAGACCCACTCCGCCATGGCCCAGCAGAGGTCCTGCTGCAACTCCCCCGCTCCCCTCCCCGGGAAGGGAGCGCAGCTCTGGCCACTGCCCAGCAGCGATCATGTGACCAACAATGGAACCCCACTCAGATACAACTCTTTGAGTACACAGATGGACTCAGAATTCACAGATGGACTCAGAAGGAGAGAGGACACAGAAGAAACCAACACAGACACCAAGGTCAGTGAAGAAGGGACTAAAAGTCCAGAGGGAAGGGAAAGAGGAGATGCTTAAGATGAAATCCTTTCTGTAAAGTCATGGGAATGAACTAAGCTATATTAGACTATTCCTTTTAACTCATGAACTCAACTGGGTGGATGCAACGTTCTAACCTAACTTCCACTAGCATATTTTGATGGGATTGATGTGCATTGTGCACCTGTGTCCACCAAAGCCTCATATTCTTTGCTTTCCTACTAGAGCAGCTTATCCTTAATATATTATCCCAGTAAACAGAAATGAGTCCTTGAAAGCAGTTGTGGGAAGAACTGCAGGTCAAGGAAAGGACTCTCACAGTGCGAACAGATCCTTTCCAGGTGGCTGATTCACTTGTGGTATTGAAACCACAAAAGAACTGTATTCTGGTGGAAAAGTCTCCATGGTGTGACAGAAGACACTCCTCTTCCAACTGAACTGATGAAGGCATATTTTAAAGGTGGTAAACTGACTACATGTCTCTAAGTTTTGTGTCTTTATGTTGTTGATGGAAAAAAGTTGTTGGTGAAAAAGAGAAATGGTGGGGGGAAAAAGGAGGTGTGAAGGTGTATTTTAATTCTTCTTATTATTTTCTTTTAGTTCTGTTAATAAACTATCTTTATACCTCTTAAAGTTTTAAGCCTGCTTTGCATTTCCTCTAATCCTTATCTCACAACAAATAATAAGTAAGTAAATTTAGTGAGTACACTAAATTTAGTGAGTACACTCTGGTGTTAGACCAGAGTACTTAAACCACTACATTTCATTGACACCTGGTGTGAGGAGGCGAAGTGAAACCACTACATTTGACTATCTCATACCTCAGTGTACTCACTGAAATTCTTATAGTGCCTCATGTTTAGACTTTTTACCAAATTTTGCCATTGTTCGTTATGTAATTTCTTTCTTAATTCACTTCCTAGAACTGCAATTTTTAAATTGAATTGAATTACAATAAGTCCTTTAAAGGACTACACCCATATGAACTTAAGGAGATACCCCCCATGGCAGACTAAAATGTTCTACATCTGATGTTATAAATTTCTATTTAGTTACTTATGTATTCAAAAGTTGCATATTTATTCTGCAAGAGAGAAAGCAAAGATAAGCTATAGTGCTATGAAAAGTCTATTTTCTCAACAAAAACCATGTAATGCAAATTACTTCAATGCTTTTCAAATACAAATGCTTATCTGATGAAATTAACACAGAAATTAATTATTTTTAAACTATGCTAGTGCTATTCTGTATTACCTGTTACATATTAAAAAGACGTTCCACTTGGTCTTATTATCATACAGGCTTATTTTTGAAGATCACTGGCATTCTAGGCTTTTTGGGGGGTTTGTGTGGTTGGTTAGGTTGATATTTCTCTAGCTCATGTTTTGTTTCATTTACATTGCATCAGGACCATTTTTTCAAATCTTGATGTTAATTAATGTAGATGAATTGATGGAAAAAAACCCCCAAGCTTTAAAGCTATATAAGGTCAAGCAGAATAACTATTTCATTTAAAATTGAGCTCTAACTTCAAATAAAATAATCATTAAAATAGTCAAGTATTAGAAATAACTCTGAGAGACTCCAGTATTAGCTTCTTGCAAAAAACAGGCCCAGTGGAAACATTTTATTAACTTAGTGCAATATAAGCCCTATTTACATTGCTACTCAACATATATTGAAATATTTAGGGACATTATTTGGGAAGCAAGACTTTCCAAATGCTATTAAATTAGCTCTGTGTCTTAATTTATGTCTTTACTATCCACTGTACTGCTAACACAAAAATCCCACACAGAATAAGACAAATTTTATGAAGACTGTCTCAAAACTGGACTGTAGGTATTTTGAGCCAAAGATGGCACAAAAGAAAGCAAGCAGTTGATACTGAAAAGTAGCAGTAAGTGAGGAGAAAGGATTCAGAACATAGGAAGAAGGAAATGGTATATCTTTCTCCTTCTGTCAGAAAGAAAATTCCTGTATAGAATTATTTTGAACATCTCTTCTTCTGCTGGTTAATAAAGCTGCCCTGAGAAAATGAATATAGATTTTGATCTGACTGTGTGTTAATTTGGACTTCTCTGGGAAGCAAATATGGTTAATGGAGGAATAATATTTTAAGGAAAAATTGGATGTATCAAACTTTACATTAAATGACCTTAGTATTGAAGTGGCAATGGCATATTGAACAAAACTCAGCTAAGGGACTGAGACTCATTATTTGATTTATTTCATTATCTATTTACATTTATTTTAGTACACTTTTCCCTAAGTTTACTGAAAGTGTTAGAGGCTTGTAATTTTGCACCTGTCCATCTGTCAGAGACTGAAATAATTCAAGCCTCAAACATTGATATAAAGTTTTGCTCATTTTAACAAAAACTGTATAAAGAAGCTACAACCAAAGAAGCCTCCCTGAAGATACCTGACTGGGACTTTGGACTGAACGTCAAACTGCTGATTAGATAAAGGGAAAACCCATTGTTCAATCACCTGAAAAGAATGTGAGCCAACCCCAGCAGCCATGCTATCATCTCTGGCTTGTTTCGGGGTGGGGGAGGCCGTAGCCCACAGACCCATTTGCTGGGAGCAGGTTTGCACAGATTTCCCCCCCAGCCGAGGTGGGGAGGAAGTTTCGGTGTGTTGTAACCTCTGCTCAGGGGCAGTGAACCCCTCCTCCGTTACACAAACCGGGCATGGAACCCCCAGCCCTGGGAAGGACAAATCCACGGGACATTCACCTGAGAGGCAGCTCAGGTGGTGCCTTAATCCATCAAAGCCCCCCGAGGTGCCCCCAGAGCCATTCCTGAAGCCTTGCACCACAGGACTGCACGGGATGCAACAAGCCCAGAGTCTGCAATAAGAGACAGTGGGAAACTCCCCCCCTAGCCCAGGGAGGTGCCTTGGTTTTCCTATCTGGCCTGAGCGTATATTAACCCATTGGATTTTGTGCTTTTTGAGGGAACCTTCACCACCAAGACCAGCTGGAGAGGATCAATGGAGCATCATTGGCATCCACAGAGTGGTGACATTTTCGTTATTCAATCTCTGTTTCTCTTTTTCTGTCCCCTCCACCTATTTCCTATTTCTGTCTCTCTCTTTCTCTCTCTGTCTCCTATTTACTATCAATTACTATCAAATAAACCCCATATTATTGTCACTGGCATATGGTCTCATTTGCACCTTAATTCAGGCAGGGGCATTTCTAAGAACTTTAGTAAATGGATCACGACACCATCATAAAGTGGGACCAAGAGTATATTCTTCAGACATCACTGAAGAGACAGTAAGAATTATAAGAATTTCTGACCTTGGGTAGTTTCATTTCAGAAACTCCCTTTAACTTCTTTTGAAAGGGTTGGCTTTATTCTGCTTCATTGTGAAATAACAGTGGAGGCGAAAGGTTCTTTAACACATTTCCACTCCTGCATTCATTCAGCCCTACTATTACTTCTTTTCTGTCTTTTCTCAGTGAATTTAGAGTTCATCAAAGTACAAGACTAACGGCACTGACCGAGTTAAACAGCGGATCCAGGCTGTGCAAGTTTCTTACTCCAACTCTCCTAATTCACCTTTTTCTCTTGACCTGCAAACTATCTTGTTATTCTATTCCTTGGCCTCTCTTGTGCAGAGACTGCCAATCATATCACATTTGCAGTGTTTTTTATAGACTGGGGAAAAAAAAAATCAAGACGAGGTGAGACTACCCAACTAATTTTTGCTGCTAGATCTTCTGTGAAGAAAGTGAATTTTTTTTTTAATTGGCTCCACAAACTTTGGAAATGATAACAAGTTCCCATGAACTTTTCATTCAAATTGCAGATTTCTTCTTTATAGAATTTTTTCCTCAAAGAAGAAAAGAAAAAAAAATACATTCTTAAAAGCATCTTTCAAAGGAAATACAGACTTTTTATGATACTACTTTTTATTTTCTTTTTCCCCAGGGCTTTCTAGACACCTAAATTTTTCAATAGCAATTACAACAGCTATGTTTAATTATCTAAGCTTTCAATCAGTAGCATGATTATAGCATGTTTGTGTGTATTTGAATTATTATGTAAACAGCCCAAAATGTTCCTTTTTAAAATATGTATGAAAAGGAAGGGATTTACCTAAGGTAAGTCAGATGCCATGAAACAGAAATAATGAAATCTGCTATCCACCTTATTCTGCCCATCCAGCTAGGTACTGAGTGAGAGGGTTCTCACACTGAAGCCTATATTTTTATCTCCCATAATCTGGGTAGTGCTGGCAATCAGTGTTGCACCATTTAGCCAAGGGCACAAGGCTCATCTCTGTCTCTTCCTGTCCACCAAGTCAGACTCAGGAAACTACGTGCACCTCTTATTTCCGCAATTCAACCAAGAAAGCTTATGTCCTAATGCACAGGACAGGTGTGCTGGCTCTCTTGTCACTTGATGAACCAAGTAGGCTCTCCCACTCATACCAGGATCATAACCATCTATGCACACTTACAGTCACAATTCCTTTTTGGAAGACAGCTAAGTTGTAGTGCTCTCAAGAATGTACAGCCAGCCCTAGATTTCAGAATTCAGAGGATAAGAATGAAAACAAATAAGACAATTAATTTCTTGGGATATTGCTTGTCACATTAGCTCAAAAAAAATTCTATCTAATGCTGTCCTAACAATCAATGTCTCTAAACCAACACCATTCAGAAAGTCCTTTCCAGCGCATAATCAACCATATCTATAAAGTACAGGCTGAATAAACAGACAGTGAGATAGAGTGAAAGTTGTCTCAAACTCCAGGCTCAGGGTGTGATGATATGCCATGTAAACTCTAGTTGGAAGTCAATGATGAGTGGTGTATCCATGGGGTCAATACTGGGTCCAGTCCTTTTTAACATCTTCAAGGACCTGGATAGTCAGGCAGAGGCTACTCCTAACAAATTTGCCATCTTGGACAAGGGGCTGATTTGACAGAAGGTCAACATTGCCATCCAGAGAGACCTTGACTGACTCATGAAGCTCAACAGGAAGAAATGTCAAGGCCTGCACCTGTGGAAGAATAACCTCATGCACGAGTACTGGCTGGAAGCTGATCTGCAGATAAGGGGTCCTGGTGAATAAGATGCTACTCATGAACCAGCAGTGTGCCCTTGTGATCAAAAAGGCCAGTGGTGTCCTGCATTCAGAAGACCATTGCCAGCAGGTCAAGGGAGCTGAACCTGCCCGTCTACTATGCCCTGGTGAGGCCACATCTGGAGTGCTGTGTCCAGTTCTGGGCTCCTCAGTACAAGAGAGACCTGAAGGTCCTAGACTGGGTCCAGTGGAGGATTACAAAGATGATTGAGTGACTGGAGCCCAAGGAAAGACTGAGGGAACTAGGCCTGTCAGCCTGAGAAGAGTCACCTGAGAGGGGAACTCATCATCGTCTCTCAGTAGCTAAAGGGAGGGTGCCAAGAAGATGAAGCCAGGCTCATCTTGGTGGTGCCAAGCAATAGGACAAGGGGCAATGGGCAACAAGCATAAACAGATGCACAAAAAAGTTCCACTGGAACATGTAGAATTTCTTAACTGTGTGGGTGATCACACACTGGAACGGATTGCCCAGAAAGGTTGTGGAAATCACAGAAATCACAGAAAGACTAGGTTGGAAGAGACCTCTAAGAACATCAAGTCCAACCGATGCCCCAACACCTCAATTAGACCATGGCACTGAGTGCCACATCCAATCTTTCTTTAAACACATCCAGGGACGGTGACCCGACCACCTCCCCGGGCAGATCATTCCAGTATGTTATTACGCTTCCCTTGAAAAATTTTTTCCTAATATCC
>WEKY01037411.1:324-14345 GCA_013390045.1 Picathartes gymnocephalus | reverse complement strand
GGTGACGAACTGACCAAAACCCCACCCTCCTGTCCCCCTGTGCTGTCGGTGGGCAGGAGNGCTGTCGGTGGGAAGGAGGGAGGGGTTGGAGGGAAGAAAAGGTGTTTTTAAGGGCTTATTTTACTTCTCATCATCCTCCTCTGATTTTTTTAGTAATAAATTCACTTTGTACCTTTAAGCTAAGCCTGTTTTGCCCTTGGAATGTTTTCTCCCGGTCCTTATCTCCACTCATGAACCCTAAATTATTTTTTTTCTCTCCTCTGCCCAGCTGTAGCAGGGGAGGGTGAGTGAGCGGCTTTGGTGGGTGCCTGGCGTCAGGCCAGCATCTCAAACCACGACACTTAGAAATGGCTAAACATCTGGAAAGCAGTAAATTGATTCTTTATTTTGTTTTGCTTGTGTGTGAAGCTCTTGCTTTACCTATTAAACTGTCTTTATTTCAAGCCACGAGTACTCTCACTTTTACTCTTCCAATCCTCTCCCACATTCCACTGGGAAGGGAGTGAGAGATCAGCTGCATGATGCTGAACTGTCTACTGAGGTTAAACCACAACAACAATTCCACAGTTTTATTTAAAGAAAAGTTTAAATGATATCTACTATATCATTCTATAGTTTGGGTTTTTTAATTTTTAAACAAAATAACAAAATTTTTCTGTTCCTACATGTTTTTAGCAATCAGGGCCTCCATAGAGGAGGTAAATTTTAGTTATCACTTGGGATGCCAATTAAAATCTAGTTTGCTGCATTACATTAGTAACCTGAATATTATAACACAGAAATGTAAAGAAACCAGCTGCAAAGCTCATCACAAGGCACATGCAGATGCACCATGGTGTAAAAAGAAAACACTAAAAAAATCTGAAATAATGAAAAAGATATGATAAATATTTTTCAAATTATATAACCATTCTCTTTATAGCAGTGCTCTGCACTTGCATCTAAACACAATTCTATATAGAAATGTAAGCAAGAATCTGGATGACCAAGTGTTTTCCTTTAGCTGAAGATACCAAACCAGCAGCAAGGTAATTACCTGTTATGATACATACAATTTTTTTGCTCCATACAAACTGTGCTCTGAAAGATACCTTTCTCCTCTCAAAGTCCAACATACAAATACATTTTCCAGAGTAACATCATTGCCACATGCCAAACCTGATCGTGTATTCCACCCATCAGAGTGAGATATTTGTAGTGAATCTCAGTGAATGCGTTTTGTCAAGACTTTTGCCATGTTTTATTTTAAACGACTAAAAAAGTAACAGTTTTGTTCTGTTCGGTTCCTCACTTATAAATTATACTGTATTCCTTTGAGATTCTGAGGAACATAAGAATTGGTCAGGTGAAGTCCCCTGTGACCGGAAAAAAGGGAAAAATCACACCCATTTTTAAAAATGGTAAAAATGAGGACCCTGGGAACTACTGACTAATCAGCCTCTCTGCCCTGTGAGCTGATGGAAGAGACCCTCCTGGAAGCTGTTTAGGAAGGACGTTGAGACGCTTGAGCATGTCCAGAGGGGGCAACAAGGCTGGTGAGGGGCTTGGAGCACAAGCCCTGCGAGGAACGACTGAGGGAGCTGGGGATGTTTACCCTGGAGAAAAGGAGACTCAGAGGTGACCTTATCACTGTCTACAACTCCCTGAAAGGTGGCTGTAGTCAGGTGGGGGTTGGTCTCTTTCTCCGGGCAGCAACCGACAGAACCAGAGGACACAGTCTCAAACTGTGCCAAGGGAAATTTAGGTTGGGTATTAGGAAAAAGTTTTTCACAGAAAGGGTAATAAAGTACTGGAATGATCTGCCCGGGGAGGGGGTTGGGGCACTGTCCCTGGATGTGTTTAAAGAAAGATTGGATGTGGCGCTCAGTGCCATGGTCTAATTGAGGTGTCGGGGCATCGGTTGGACTCGATGATCTTAGAGGTCTCTTCCAACCTAGTCTTTCTGTGATTCTGTGTAACGAGCCACCGGAATAGGCTTCCCAGAGAAATTGCGGATACTCCTTCCATGGTGGCAAAGGTCAGGTTAGACAAGGCTTGAAGCAACCTGATCTAGTGAAAGGTATCCCTGCCCGTGGCTGGGGTGGGATAGGACCTAGATAATCTTCAAAGGTCCTTTACAACCGAAATTTTTCTATGATTCTATGAATCTGCATTAAATATCACATAAGGCTTCATGGTGTATTTTGTGCAGGGTTTTCTTCAGATTTGTTTTCAGCATTGCACTGAAAAACTACAGAATCCTAACAGAACCAAGTTTTTCCACCTTCTCTTAAAGTTATTATTTTATTTATACATAGCATTTTTCTTGCTAAATCCTTAATAATGTAACTGTAGTCAGTTGCTTTTAGTGAAGACTCCTTCAAAGTAGACAAGAAAGCAATAAATCTTAAATACATGCACACATGTGCATTCACAAATATTTAATTAACAGAGAAAGTAAGCATGAAACAAACTTGTGTTTTCTAGACTGCCTGAGAGAAGAATAATGTGGCCAGGAATTATTTTAGGTACCAGATGATGTGAAATAAAATATAATAGGTCACAACAGGCCAAATCAGATTGTCAAGGTGGTGTATCAGCTTGGACCACCTCTGATCTGACAGTGATCCACCCAATACTCAGGGAAAAAGGGCTTTATAGCTGCACACCCACTGTGCATGGCAAGTCCAGACAATGAAGCCCACTCTATGAACTGCAGCTCTCCAGCGGCAAGTAGGAATAGAACCCTCATTTCCTACTTAGAAGGGCTTCCTACTGAATTAAAGATGAAGAAAATACACTGAACTCTGACTGCAAGTCTGCCTATTAGGCAGCTTCCCTTAAGGACTATTGTACTTTTCTCAAACTTACAAATGACATCTTTAAAATACACAAAAGTGTTTAACTATGGCACACACGCCTTAGTTTAAAGGATCAATACAACAAAGAATTGCTAATATGTATTCTTCCTGAGTACAGTCATTGTATGCCAAACTGCTTAATTTATTTATGAACATCAGCTTTTGTAGATGTTTTCACTTCCATCTGCATTGCATCTTTTTTTTATCTACTTCATGAAAATCCACTAAAACAGAATTCTGCAAGACCAGTAATTGACACATAATATAAACACCAATTTGCTGGGGTAAAAAATAGCAAGAGTATGAAATTTCATAGAAAATTCACTGCTGTTCCTTTTTGCTTCTTCTTTTTCCTGCTTTCTCCAGCCCCCCCCCCTTTTCCCATACTGTCCTGTAACATGCAGGTTTAGTAGCACTAAGTGCTTGCCTAACAAATTATCCTGGGTGCACTGCAATATATTTGACAGTGCTGCAAGCAGTAATCTGCAGTTATTTCCAGTACCACTGAAATGCATCTATTACAGTTTTCAATTCTCACTACCACCTTTCACTTGTATGAATTTTGGATTCAGTCCCCATTACACCACTGATTGCAATAAGAATTTTCCTTGCAGTCTTTAGTGTGAATATAAGATAAAGATCATATTCAGTGTAGCAGCTCCACAATCCATGATCTAAAATCTCTATTTCCATTAAGAGTACTGTTGTGTGGAATGCACAAAACAACTTTTGACTCTGCATCATGACAATAAGTGAATAGAGAAATTTTACAGTAATACTAGTGGCAGAGACCCTAGTGGTGAGAGAAGAAAAGGGGTGAAGCTACAGAATCTTTTTCTGAGATTAATTATGAAAAGTCTATCAGTACTTCTAACAGCTGCTGTGCAAAGGAAATATGAACATGCTTAAAAGACCAGTTTTGGAAATAGAGTCCTGATCTCCTCAGAGCAAAGCATTTAAAATACAATTTTGGCCAAGTTGGGTGTCTTACTTTTATCATAAAAGACATGCAAACATTGGATTTTAGCAGACTTCAACTAAATACAATGAAAATTCATTATGCTCAGTGTTTTCATCACTGGATTTAATCTCTAACAAAGTCCAGACCCTTAAGCAAGTAAAAAGATACTTTTCTATTAAAAATGACACTGAAGAATCCTCATAAGCAAGGCACAGGTGATATATTTCAATACCACTATATGAAGAAATAAAATGGACACACATAATTTTTTTTACTCGAATCAGTTCTGGGGTTTTTTTGTTGGTTTGGTTTTGTTTTTTAACAACATCTCAGTTTCTCTTTGCTTAGAAGCTAAGAGAAAACAAGACGTTAAGCTAAAGCACACAATTACAGGTTTAGTTCTGTAAGGTTAACACACAAAAATCTTTTTGCACAGTACCAGTCCCAGATATTTTTGCCAACCTGGGATATATATCCTTTCTTCTTCTTTTCAGCTTACTGATAAATAGCCAATTCCATGGCCTGTGATGGCATACATATCTGTGGTGGCATGCATACACTCCATTACTGTCTGAGATATCCAAAGTTTGCTTAATTTGAGACGTGGTTATTTTTAAAAGAATGTAAACTGTGGTAACACATGTACATGAAATTGCATGCATTGCAGAAATATTTCTAGTTACGTGACAGAGGGTGTGCATCTTTCAGAGGAAGGGAGAAATACATAAAGGAGTGGCAGTTCCAAGAGGGAAAAAAAAAAAAAAAGAAAGAGGTTAAATAAATTTTAAAAGCAAATACTTTCAATGAGAAAAAAATAAACATAACTTACAGTTGACCCTGGCGAGCTTTAATTTATGGGGTGAAAATGGGACATGCTCAGGCTATCTTATACAACCATAACACTGAAAACCATACACACATTTAGTACTCAATAAGTGCACTATTTATTAGACAGGTATTTTCATAACTATGCTACATGCATATCTTATTTCAGTTTAACATTACTATGACTACAATAAATTAATATCAGTTCGGAAAATATACACACACTGAATCATGGTATGCATTGTCCAGAATAGAAATAAAAGCTTGTGAAATTACCTTGAAAACACTTCTTCAAAGTAAACTTGATACAGTGGGTAGTATGAGAGACATTGTTTTTTCAATAAGTAAACACCACAGTCTTAGTACCTAACACCTCATCAATATTACTATATAATACTGTTAAATGTGCAAAATGACAGAAGAACAGTTAAACTAAAACATAATGAAGATGGAAAATTGTACAAAATGAAGCAATATGGAAAGAGTATTGCTTATTTGTTCATTCCATAAGAAGTATGAAATTATATAAAGCAGCTCTACTACTCAAAGGGTCTCATAATAGAGAATATAAAATTGTTTTGTGGACCTGACAACCTCTAGATTTGACCTGTTTCCTGATGAAATTCGCATCTCTAAAAAAAAAAAAAAGAGAGCTCTGCTTTCTCCTCACACCATTCTGAAGTCTTTTGTTATTAATGTAATTCAAAATACAAAATTTTATCCAATAAAAAGATGACAGGATGAAATTCTTAAAAGAAAAATTCTGCTTCTGAATGTGCTTAGAAGAAACTTCATCTGAAACATTATTACGTAAAATATTGCAGCCACATGGGACCAAATAATTATTTTGTAAGTGCCATGGGTTGCTACAAAAACCCAGATGGCATCTTTGCAATTAATTTTGTTTTAAACGTTTTACCACAACGTATTTTGATATTACCAAATAAATATAAAAAACTAGTCACTGACATTCCTTAAAAGAAAATTAAGCTGGGTCCCCACAGATTTGTTCAGGAAAGGCATGAAGAAACAACTTCCTTAAAAGCACCAAACAAACAAGGAACTCATCATTTAGCACACTAAAGGTCAGCTCAATGTGTTGAACTCAAGGGAAAAGCTTGAAAGAAATTAAGCAAATTTGAAATTCTTTGATCTCCATGGGAGCTGCAAATTCTTGGTGGATAAGACCTCAAATGAAGATTATTCCAGACAATAAGTTATGTTCCGACCATTAGGAAATGCACATATTTGAACTCTCACAGATAGAAGTATTCCATTATAATGTAACAAAGCATATTCTCCGCATGGTGTTTCTCATGTATTAAACATGACAGTGTAATGATTTGTGCACTGTTATTTCTGTAAAATTATGAACTGCACATTCTCACCGAACCAGTCCATGTCTTCTTCTTCAAATTTTCAAAATATGTGCCAACAGCTGTTTTTTGAGAAACTCTCAAGGTTTTTTTTCCTTCTACAAAACCAGATACTTTTCATTATTAGAGCAAATGCTTAAAATGCGACTAAAAGTGGTAAAACACAGTCCTGATTTAGTATCTCTGGGTGACTTACAGAGTTTATGTGATAAGAAATCTTGTATAGTTTGTGGACTTGGTACAACTTTAAAGCAGCCTTACAATACATGACATTTGGTTGGGGCTTATTTTGCCAAGTTGTACCTTACTACCTTGAATTTTATCTAGGTCACCTTAATTCTACAAATCAGTGCTTTCAGATACAAAGAATGAGAACTGGACACAGGACTTGTATTTTTATCCAAAATATTTATTTAAATTCTGTATAACATCCTACATATAGCAAATTATTTTCCAATATTGTAAATAAGAATTATTTCTTGGCTAAAAAATATATATTCATGTCAAATTTAATTTTTAGGCAGTAGCACATTTATTAATGAAGAAAACAGCTAGGAAGAGGGGATGCCAATGAAACTCTGGCTTTTACAGAAGAAAACAGTGCTTATGAAAAGTGAAATATACAACACTATAAACATAAGTTAACACTCTTAAAAACGTCAAGGTTAAAGTTATATTTTAATAAATTTATTTCAAATAAAAGAAATTAATAATTATTATATAAACACCAAAAAATCCATATACAGTTTAATAAGTGCACTGATTTTCAAAATGCTACCTGCAAACTTGCTTGCTGAAACATACTGTATGACTGTATTTCACATTGTGACAAGGCAAACTTCCTAACTTCTTTGATATCAGTTTAACTCCACTCTAATTCTGTTTGAAGCTAAATGTTGATTCATGTTTTTTTTCAAAGCTGACTCTTTTTAAAAATGTCTATCCTTGAACAGCCTACTGACACATCTGGCAGAGTCACATGAATGCAGATGGAATTCTCACTGAGCAGACATGTTTAAATGGAAAACTCAGCATTGTCAAATGTTTGCAAGATCACTGGTAAGATGCTTTCTGCATTTAATGTAAATATGTCCTCATCAAAGGAGCAGGAATTTAACAAGGGTAAACTAACCACTTGACTCACTAGAAGCTCATAAGGTCTGAATTTAGCACTGTACTCAGGTTAAGGTTTTCCTCACAATGTGATAAATACTATTTAATCAACAATTTTAATCATCATGTTAGCTCTTTAGAAATAATAGAGTTACATTTTATTTTCTCAAAGTTTTTTTGAGCTGTTTATTCTATTATGAAAACAGCTACAATGGTGGAAATTGATATTTTCTCAATACAGGTTTTAACACACTTATGTTTATAAGGTACTGACAACAAATTGCTTTGAGCTACACTAGGAAAAACCATATTTTTTTAAAAAATAGGGACAAATATTTCTGCAATTTGTCTTGTACAACTAATATTTTGGGTTGTACAACAGACTTTTTTCTCCTCTTTATATAAGAAAGCCCCAATGAAATATGATAGACTATCCATCATAACCTGATTTTGAAATATAGTCTCTGAGTCTTCTTTTGAAAACCAGAATCTAACTTGCCCAAAGCAGGAAAGGTTGCACTGTTGCAAGAGAGACATGAGATATTCTAACCAGTCCAGAAATCTTGATCAAAGACACCTATAGTAACCTTAATCTCTAGACCCACAACGTGCAAAGACTATGATGAAATCCTCAGTTTTTTTACCAAATTCTGTAGGTTTGAGTGAATAGAAATGGAAATTTAACAACATCAGTTATCAACACTGGTTAATTTTAACTCTTCACAGTTGGTCCTCAAAAAATGTGTGCCAATTTCCTTGTGTAAATTTGGTCTAGTTCAGCTGAAGAAGCAGCCATCTAATGCATTTCTTGCCACAGAAGAAGTATGGATTATTATTATACACAGCTAATTTCTCAAGTCCAAGACCTAATGCTGAGTGGGAAACAATTTCATGTACTGGCATTCCAGTGTAAATATAGTTATAGTGTCTAAATATACTAAATAAATGTCTAGTGTACATAATTCCTGCTATTCACCAGCCTGCTTTTACAACAGGGGATGTCTGAAGCACCACAATATGAGACACCCTAAAGTAACATGATAAGATTGCAGATAGGACTTCACAATAGTGTAAGATTTACATCTATCCTTTGTCATATCTGTTAGCCCTGTATATCAGAGATATACATGTAAAATGGAACCAGTTAGGCACATGGGCAACTTAATCAAGTTCAATCTAGTTCCAATAGCAATTCAGCCTCTCAAATTCTGGTGTCTGCTTTACTGTGGCCTGAATAACTCGAATAATGAAGAATAACACAGAATTACAGAATTGTTGAGGTTGGAAGGTGCCTTGTGAGATCATCTGGTCCAACCCTTCTGTTCACGCAGAGTGATCTAGGACAGATTGCCCAGAACCATGTCCAGGTTGATTTTGAGTATCTTCACAAGTAGAAATTTCATAACCTATCAGGGCAACATGCACTGATGTTTGACCACCCACCCAGTAGAAAGCTTTTTTTTTCCATTTAAGTGAAATTTTATTTATTTTAAGTTGTGGCCATTGTCTCTTCTCCTATCACTGAGCTCTACTGACAAGAGTCTCTGGCTGTCTCTTCTTTGTTAAATAGCATCAGGTGTCTGTATGTGCTAATAAGATCCTCCTGAGACATCTCTTCCCCAGGCTGAATACTCCCAGTTCATTCAGCTTCTTCTCACGTGAGAGAATTCAGTCCCTTACTCCTTCTTGTACTGAATAGCTCAGAACTGAACACAGTACTCGAGATATGTTTCACCAGTGCTGAGTGCTGGTGCTGCTCACCATCCTTGACCTGCTGATAACATTCTTCAAAATGCAGCCTAGTACCCTGTCAGCCTTCTTTGCTTCAAGGGTACACCACAGTCTTCTGGCCAGTTTCCTGTTTACCAGGACTCCAAGGTCTTTCTCTGACAAGCTACTTTCCAGCTGGTTTTATATGGGTGCCTGGGATTATAATTCTCCAGGTTCAGGACTTTGCATTCCCCCTTGGTGAACATCACGGGATTCCCCTCAGCTCAATTCTTCATCCTGTCAAGATCCCTTCAAACAGCACGATTTTTTATCATCTGTAAACTTGCTGGGGGTTCACTCTGTCCTACTGTTCAGGTCATTAATGAAGGCGTTAAATCTGTATCAGCCCCAGTACCAATCCCTGGGGTACACTACTAGTTAACTTGCCTCCAGCTGGACTTCATGCCACTTATCATAACCTTCTGGATCCAGCTGCTAAGCCAGTTTTCCATCTACATCGCTCTCTACCTAACTTGTGATTTGTCATTTTGTCTAAGAATGTTATTGGAAACAGGGTCAAAGGTTTTACTAGAATCAATGTAAAGAACACTCACTGGTCTCCTGTTGTCCTCCAAGTTAATCACTTAATTGTGGAATGTTGGTTAAACATGATTTTCCCTTTGTAAATCTATGCTGACTACACCCAGTTATCTTCCTGTCCTTCGTGTGTTTGGAGATGGTTTCAAGGATTAGTTGTTCCATCACTTTCCCTGGAACTGAGGCAGTTGACTAGCCTGTGGTTCCTAAAATCTTCCTTTTCACCCTTCTTGGAGAACATTTCACACTCAGACACTTGAATTTACACATCTTAATCTGTGTCTGAATTCCACTACAGATTTAAAAAATTGCAGGAAACCTAACAAAGTACACAGGGAATCAATCTGGTTATATAGCCTCCAAACACTATAACCTCTGTATTTCATTAAATAGGTTTTTATTACAAGGCACAGTTTATATTTAGTTGATATTCATCTGGCAGGAAAGCCACGAAGCAGAAATTGCTTCCATACCCTATTGCCATATAACATCATATAACCTATACCCAAATCCATGTAAAATATTGTTTGGGAAACAGAGAAACTCTAATCACACTAATATACAATGAACTCCCTGGGAACTTTTCAATTACATGTCTTTGAGTCACCTACCTAATAAACCCTTTCACTCTCTTACAGCAGTATGGCTACCCTTAAAGCATAATGACTGGGAAAAAAAACCAAAAAAAACCAAAAAAAACCCCAGAAAAAACAGGAGAAGATTTATTCAAAATTTAAATAAAAATAACAGACACTAGGACCCTTTATTTGGTGTCTTGATTGAAATTTTTGTACTGCTGCATGCTTATATGTAAAACACATTTTCTTGATAAACATTGGAGCAGCACCTTTTTTTCCCCCTAAAAAAAACCCAAAATAAGTAAAAGGAAAATTATTCACTTGATCTCTTTACTGCAGCATCTCATTTTAACAAACCACAAAATTTCACAGTGCTCAACAGCACTCTTGAGAAATTATCTTCCTCCCTGGTATTGGTACAGCTTGGAGATCACATCTTCATGGGATCTGAAGCACATGATTGGTGCCCTCGGGTTTTATGGTTACTTACGTCTGCAGAGACTATTATCTGTCAAGTAACATTGCAGTTTAAGCTATTCTTTTTTCAATAAAAGTTGCAGCCTTGGTCTTTAAAGCAATTGTTAGTGTGCTGTATATTCTGCTTTCACCCTCCACACTGGCACACACATTGTCCTGAGCATTTATACACAGCTTTAGTGTTCTTTTCCACAGCAGAAACTGTGCAGCCATTAATGAATTACATGACTTCTTTAAACGAGGTAGGCCAAATTGCACCCTCAAATACACAACCAAAATTTTCATTGGTTGCAGTGTCTGTAGATTCAATGGGAGCTGATCTCAGATTTGTATCTGAGGGCAGAATGTGACCCAGTGCATCCATTAACTGGCCTTAGTCTGTATAGCTCTTTATCAATTTGGGGAGGAAAGACACAGATTAATGGATGGAGAATGAAAGAGTGAAAAAAACAAGGTTCTTAAAGGTTTCTGATGAGCTGGGCAACTGAACACAACAACAGCTTAAAAAAAGATGCAGAAAAATGCTCAAATATGAAAAAGGTTAGCACTTCTCGTAGTCAACACTGAAATATTAAAATAATTATTTTATTGTATTAGTATTATGATATTCTTATATTTCAGCTCAGGGAGAAAATTGTAATAAGGTTAGGGGTTTTTTTTGGACAAAATATAAGGGTTTGTTTCAGAATGACTTGGGTTGGAAGGGAGTTTAAAGATCATCTATTTGATATTTATCCTCTAGTCTTGATGGATTTGGTTCTATTTATTTAAAGTAAAATAACCAGCATATGCTGCAGTTACTAAACCTTGTAAGGATTAAAATTAAAATTCAAAGATAAGTTTCATATAAAGTAAAAATATCTCAAACTTTAACATAAGATTTTGACAAAAAAATAGGTAGCTTAATGGATCCAGGTTTCTAACAGAAATGAGTCTGAGTTATATTCTAGGCAATCTGGGATAGTTTAAAGCAGTTCCTTGCAAGGAGATTGCCCTAATAAAACATAAAAAGAATAACAGCACGTTTTGTGCACTTTATTCTTCCGAAACACTTAGGCACTGTAAAATCTAGAGAACTGCTTACAATCATGAACCCAGACTGAAAATTCTGAAGGTGTTCAAAAGGGACGTTCAGATAATCTGCTTAAACCTCAGATGTGCACTTTGTTTGGAGGACTGAAGCTAGACAATTTGATCCCTCATGGGTCACAGGGAGACGAACAAACAGGCATTTGTGTGAAAGTGCTTCAAAAACTTCCTTCTCACCCATTCTTGGGTTGAACCTTTAAACCAGTAAATCTTGGAACAATAAATTAACTTGTGTGTTCATATTATGACTGTGAATTATTTCAGAGCCCTGACCTAAAATCTAGTCCCTGCTGGTCTCAAAGGATGGCCAAAAAGAGAAACGACAAACCCCAGCAAACTGGGGACCCTATGAAAACCACAGAGTTTGGGTTTATGTCTTCAGCTCCCCTCTCTCAGGGTTCATTGTCCCCCACACTTTTCCAGAGGCAGGCACCTAAGACTGCATTTTCTTGCAAATGAGAGATGGAGCAGGAAGCTCTGAGTCTGAGCTTTGCTTCAACGCCCACCGTTGCACTAGAAGAGTGCTCAATCAGGGGAAGCAACCCAGCAGCAAAGACCTCTTCCCCTCCTTGTCAGGAAAAAGGTGAACCTGCATGGTGACTCAGTGGCCCTACAGTAGCTGCTGGTTGTCAAAAGTCACCCAGATTGTTTTGCCATCTTTGTTATACTACACTTGTATTAGTTCAGAATGAAATAAATACCTGTAATATTCAACAGATGATGATCTACCTTTCAGACAGTATAAAAGTTTACAGGAAAACAGGACAGTCCTTGTCTGTCTTACCACCTATTCTGAATTCTCTGTTGCTGAGATGCAATGCTGCAGGAAGTTGCATCACAACAGCACCGAACATCTACGGAAGCTGCACTCGAGGCATGAAAATCTTCAGTTAGAAAGGGTATTGGAGAGGCGATTGCATTGAGTTACCACAGATTCTAAAAAGGTTGCTCAAGTCATTAATGCCCTCTCAATAGTAGAGTTATTCTCCATAAAAGGGGAAACAATGTAAAAATAATATTAAAAAAATGCTTTACCAAATTATTGTAGAGTGGCGTTTTAGCCATTATACTTGAGAAAAAAAGAATCATATTGCTAACACGTATTCCATATCTATTTTTTTTATTCTTCCAAATTAGAAGAAAACATTTATCACAGCCCATTATGTTTAGACCGTCACCAACATTTAAATTTTAAGGAAAGAAAGCATCATTACAGCCTTAACAACCTATCAAAAATAAAGCAACAACAGTTTAATTGTTTCTGAGGATTGTGCTCAAGGGGAAAAAAGAAACTGTTGTATAATGCATGTGGCTCAAGGTTTATATTTTCTGGTTTCAAACATAAACACGTTCCCAAAGAAACATTCATGTATTAAAGTATTTTCAATAGAATTACTGCCTTCAGTTTGTTTTCACACAAAATATGGGACTCTTTTCAAGTTAATGGATAAATTTGCTCATCTCTTTCTTTATTATCAGGCAAAGATAAATAAGTCTTTTTCATTCAATCTGCTGAGATAACTTGTGCCCATGCCGAAAGGTGATCTGTTCTAATCAACTTCGTGAAGTCTGATGGAATTACACTGAACATATTTCATACCTGACACAACTACAGAATGATACAGTTCAGGACAAACATTGGTGACCTGAATAATACATGACAGACAGATGACCGGGTGAGAAAAGTAATTTTTCACCTACACCACTTGAGTTTCTTTATTAAAGGCTGAGACATATTTGATGGAAAGAAGGCTGCTTTGCCAGCTAAAAGCTGGTGTGTTTTATTAATAGCTCAGTCAGTATTCCCTTGCCACTTTACTACTTGAAACATTATTTTGACAATAAAATCCTACATGTATCTAGTTTGCATGGAAAGCACCATGGAAAATACCACCAACTTTGCTAAAGAAAAAAAGATATAGACTTAAGAAATTAAAGTTGTTAATTATTTAACTTTAATTCTTAACAGATGCACATATTTTAAAATCAGAGTAAAAATTATCATGAAGGAGAAAGGGATTCTGGAAATAAAACAACTACATAATCACAGGAGAATATATCAAATATCTGGAATGGGTAGAAATTATCTTTCCCATGAGCTTGCAAGTAGATACAAAACATTTAAAAATAAATGTACTTTTCATAAAAGTCAAGTAAATTTGGCCTCAACAATACAACTTTTTTATGTGACTTAAATAGTGTTTTGTCAAGGAAGGTTAAAGTTAGGACAAACAATAATACCTTAGAAGCTGGCCCATGAAAAGGTGGATTGCCTCAAATATTTCTGTGTTTGAAGCCATACCAAGTTTTACTCTTGGCTGTATTTTCCCTTTGCAGACAGCAGCCAGGACAAATAGTTTTCTACAAATTCATTGTGTGTGACACCAGTGATCCAAAGGCCAGACAGAGACCACATGCTCATATTGTGCTAATGACTCTGATTTTAAAATATGTG
>WEKY01037410.1:0-22684 GCA_013390045.1 Picathartes gymnocephalus | reverse complement strand
TTACAGGGTTCATTTATAACACTAAGATACACTGTAAAAGATTAATGGAGCAGGGATCTTAGAGGAAATGTGCAATAATCAGCCAATAACATAATTAGCAATAACTGTATGCTAACACATACATGAGTAGGTATTTGAAAAAGAGAGAACTATTTTTCAAAAAGGAGAAACAGTGGCCCATCACTTTGAAGCAGCATTTGCAGAATCCAAGTTGGGAAGCAAAAACTGTCTGATAGAGGTGTGCATTACATTTAAATAGCTTTTAAAACTAGTTCCTCAACATACTAATAACATGTCAAGATAGAATTAATTTTTCAGATAGCTGGGCAGGGTTATTTTACAGCTACTGCCTTACACTGTAGAAGCTGAAAATGTATAAAAAAACTTCTGTGTGTGTTTAATGAAGTTCTACTGCATTAGACAGTTGTATCAAGTGGTTATGTCCATGGCAATTGAATCTTCAAAAATTAAATGTAATGGGAACCAATTAGGATTTAATGAAAGATTCCATACATGCACACTACTCCCCCCAAAGTCAGTTCTGTTTAGGACCATGTATGCTTTCACACTTAGGTGAAATTTGAGCATTCTGATGATTATGGGAATGAAACGATCCTTACAGTGTAAATATCAGTAAATAATTTGGTTATATTTTTTTATTTAAAGACAAATAAAAACATCCAAATAAGCATCTGTTCATTAATTGTATAAATTTTATTCTGTTAGCCAAGAAGGGTGATTAATGTCAGGAAGTTCTGAGTTATTTGAATCTCATGATTTAACTTAGATAACAAGAGAATAGTTAAGAATTTTGCTACTGTTCATTCTTTATGCTTTTATTTCTGTAAACAGGTGCAATTTGAATGTCAGTTAAGATAAAGGTGCCATGCCTATTTTGCAGTGCAGCCTGGAAGGACATAGCTTATGGAAACATTGACAGTAGTTGGAAATACTAAAAACTTCAGATCTGGGTGGTCCAAAACAACTTAAATATGAGAAAGATTAAACTTTGGACTTTTTGGGTCTTTGTGAATATGTATGATAGTATTTCTGATTTTACAGTTCCTTTAAACATGGATATTGTGCATATTTTGTCCCTTGATGTCCTTGTCCATCCAGTGTCTGAAGCCTGTGTATTCTGAGTAACGATTTGTGTAGTGACAGTCGAAATGGATTTCAGTCCCTTAAAATCTTACAAGATGCTACAGCCTTTGGTGAAGGATAGAGAAGGTAGGGATCTTCCTGAAAATTATAGCCAAGGGTGATGTGTAGTGAATTGTTTCTGATTTTTTATTTATATTCATTAGAAACTCTGTGTGTAAAGGAGAATACAATAAATACATTACTTTTCTGCTTTTTTGAATGTCCACTCTATATTGTAATTCCTAAGCGCAGTTATCCGAAGCTAATAATAGAAATTGTTAATGTGTGATGAGTTTAATTATGTGGGTTCAGCCTTGTATGATTTGCTAGTTACTGCCTAGACAGACAACTCTGCTTAGTTGTTATCCCACACAAACAAAGGATTACCCATGGAGGAAATCTGATTACCTGAAAGTGATGATCTGGGGTTGCATAAGGTCAAAAATTACTGGAGGCTTTAGAGATGGCTGATGACTGGCTAGTTTAAGAGGAGAGGCCAGTGAGGGAATCTAGGTGCAGGAGATTCTAAGTTTAGAGTGAATTGAAGTATTGAAGGGGTAAAATAAGAATCAAACTTCTGGACTTTCGGAAATTTGTCTCAAAGAATTGAGTGATATTTGGTAGAAGTCAGAAAATCATAAAATTGTTATGCTTCTTGATAAATACCTCTGTTGCTTCTTCTGCCTAAAATTCAAGATACATTGCTTACAGAAAATTACCTCATTAAACTGAAACTATCAGTAATGTTTACAAATGGAGAAAAATATTATTAAGTATCAATAATATATTATATTATTGAAAAATGCAATGTTTACAGAGGAAGTGTCAAGTACACTTAAAATAAGAGATACTAGTCTATGCATTAACAATTTACAGGGTATTTACTTGGTATTTAGTCAGGATGTGATTCAGAAGTGCAATCTACTTTCTTAAATTGCATTTTAAGGCCGTTTAAAGAGTACAGTATGTGCATTTAAGAAATATAGCAGACACAGTAGGGTATTTATTCTAGGCAAATTGATATTGGGGGGTTGTCAGTCTGTAGGTAGTTTCAATGGACCCAAGCAGAAAGACATGGACAAATAAAAGGAGGTATTTGGCGGAGAACAAAATAAGTTGGAGTTTTAGTAAAGGCAGTGAATGAGATTAATTTGAAAGAATTAGTTGTATTTAGTTTAGAAAAGAGCAGATTCAATGCTCTTCAACGTGAGTGCCCGAGGGAAGATTCATACTTAGAATGAGGAGAGGAAGCTGGGCTAAGCTGCTTGTGAGGAGTGCCTACTCAAGCCTGCTGAAGGCAGACTCTTCTCAGTAGACCTGAGCTTAGAAGAGCAGTTAGGAGAACTGAATGTCTGTAGAAGGCATAAGATATATTGGGATGCTCTTGAGTTCCTTCCAAATCCTTTATTTGCATATTGTATGTATTGTATCGTAACTTAGGAGTCATATTAGGATGCTGTTGCAGTAAGGATTTCATATTACGATTTTTAATTATATGGCTATTTATTATGTGCCAGTGCAGGAAAGACTGAATTTCAAAGATATTACACAGGAAGAATATGAAAGGTTTTAAAGAAAATTGGAAAGAGGCCTTCTTCCACTGAAGAATAATTATGGTATTAGAAACATTTTGCAAGGGTTTCTGTTACAGAACATATGGATTCAACATGCCTGGTGTTTTTCCAGCTGGGAACTTGGCATACTTGTTATGAACTGTTCCTAGCTGCATGATCTAAAGGTCCACAGACTGGTTGAAAGTGACTGCTGATCTACAGTGACCTTCCTTTTTTTCCAAATGAAGCACTAGAAAAAAAGCAGCAGAGGAGTAGAATCAAAGATTCATTTAAGTTGGAAAAGGCCTTTGAGATCACTGAGTCAAAGTACTGAGGCTAAGAAGGCATTAAATACCTCTGCATTTTCCGCATCCTTTGTCACTGTTTCCATCCACATGCCATAAAGGATGAAATTTTGCTTAGCCCTCCTTTTGTTGCTGATGTATTAATAGAAGGATTTTTAATTGTCTTTTGTAGCAGTAGCCAGGTTGTTTGGGTTGGGCTTTGCCCCTTGTAATTTTCTCCCTGCACAGCCTCACAACATCCTTGTGGCCTGCCCCTTCTTCCAAAAGTCATAAACTTTCCTTTTTTCTTCAAGTTTCTGCCAGACCATTCTTTCCCACTAGCTTGTCTTTCAGAACATGAGTACAGCCTGTTCTTGTGCCTTTAAGATTTCCTTCTTGAAGAATAAGAATGTTTTCGCCTTAAACAATAGATGTTATGTGTGTACCCATGCATTGATATTGAACCTTTTTGACGAAATAGGAATCACCAGGACAAATAATGGGCTGGATGTTTCATCCTTAGATTTTATGACTTTTTCTTTCTTTCTTTTTCCTCTTAAACTACATTTCTAATATCTTTCTTTTCTTCCTGTTGTTGCTTCAGTCTGTTTGGCTACCATGAGATCCTATCTGCTATCACTCTCCTTTTTATCAAGTTTTCTTTGAAGCACAGATGCTGGTAAATTTATATAAATCCTGTGTATTCTGTGGCACTACTCTGTTCATTAACTGCATATAGATTTTTTCTTCACATGCTGTAGAGATCAAGATTCCAATAGAAGGGATAGAGAATTGTAGCAGTTCAAAATAGGTGCCCATCATAGTATGGTACTTATAGAAGTGTAGCTTGGTTGGAAGTATTGATGTGCCATTGGTATAGCATAGTATATCCAACATCTTCTTACAAAGTTAAATAACAAATGGACCAGATAAAATTGTGTTAGTTAAATATAGACGTATAAATATGTGTATATGTGTATATATATAAAAATATAAATAAACAACTTGCATAGCTTATTCAGTACTATGTGTTCTGCGTCAGAAGCTGGTAAGTTGCTGGTTGGTTTCACTTACCATTGTTTATCTTGGGATGGCCATTAATGGCATGGAATGGATATGTGGGAGGTTGTTGATTTTGGTAAGGCATTATAGTGAGAACTCTTGTTTATGGTTGTTCTTAGCTCACATTCGGGAAAGTGTTAACACATGGAAAAGTCTTGTCCTTTTTTTTGCACTTTTTTTAAATTATACATCATACAGATTATCAAAGCTAAAAAAAAGCGCATTGTCTGTATATTCCTGTGCTGGAGTACTGTGCGTTAGCAATATTAATACATTGAAACATAATAAATGTAATTAAATTTATAAAATGGGCTTTCCATACTTGTCAACTAGAAGCCCCTTAGGAAGTCTGATCATTATTTCAATTCATAGTTTCTGAATGAAAAGTAGTTCAGCAAACTTCTGCTAAAGTTGGAAAGTGCCTACTCAACACTTCTTCTTTATTAGAAATTGAACAGTTTTGGACAAGTCCCAAATCATTCCATCTCCATTTTTCATCCAACAGGAACAGTTCTTGATCAGTTCTCTTATCTCTGTCCAAACAAAACCCGCTAATTTTAGACAAAGCATCAATGCAGCTGATGAAGCAGTGACCTAATACAGCAAAAATAATGTTATGAATGACCATATAAACACATAGAAGAGAGTTAAGTCTTCACTAAGAAATACATAATAAGATAATTTCAAAGTCAGATGATGTATGCTATGATTTTTCTTAAAGAAGAAGTAAATACTAGTAAATTAAAGAATACCAATGTTTATACAGTTTCTCCTAGCATTCCCTATTAATTAATCATTTTCATGTCAGAAATATCAAGCAGATTTTCTGGGCACACAAATAGGGAAAAGCCTTATCAGATGGATGGCATATGTACCTGATGTTTCAGAAAAATAGAAGTGGAATTAATCTCTTAAATGTGCATGAGTTCTTGTATCTTCCAGGGAGGAGAGTTCATTTATAGGGGTAATTGTATATGAGGGCTTGAAAAAGAACAATTACTTATTTAGGACATTTCGCTCATTTATGAATATTAAAAACCACTTGACACTTCCTATATTGTGACTATTTATTAGGAAGTATAGATCTGTAAGACAGTAAATTTAGTGTGCCTTATTCCTGTGATCCCCTTGTCTGGCCTACATTTATCAGTAACCATGAATATGAGGTGAAAAATTACAAAATACGACACATTTTTATATGCATTTTCAAAACAGTGTTGTGATGTTCTTTTGATAATATAAGTTTTCTAGGAGGTTATTGCATGTTAATATGGGGTGCAGAAGAGTTTCAGCCGTGAATTGCTAGACAGTGTGTGTAATCTTCATCTTTACTGTCTCAAAAAGTATGGGTGAAACTGTAGATCTGCTGACTTCTCTCTCTAGCCTGTGCTTTCCAAAGAAAGTCTGTGACCCCCACAACTTTAATAGCTGGATGATTTGGAGATGATCCAAAATTTTTTCTGTCTTAGTAGCATACCAGTAGAAGCTATGTGTTGGTGACTTGTATTTGCATAAGTACTGCTTTGTCACATGCAATTTATCTGGAGATCCTGGGAATAAATCTCCTCTTGCATTGCAAGAATGCAACCCAGTTTTTTCCCCCTCTCTTAAGCACAAGTCATTACTATATTATTTGTATTATGTTTAGACCGCCAGTAGGTTTTTAGAGAAATCCACTTTTCTGAGCTCTTGGCAGCCATACAGTGAGACAGTCCATGGTCTCAAGAGCATGCATAGATAATATGGGAAGTAGAGCACAGGGAAACATGTTGATTTGCTCAGTGTCATGGTGCTCATTCATGCTGGTCAGAAGTACTCATGTTCTTCACAGTTTACTACCCTCACAGTCTACTGTGGAGTCAGATTGTCAGGCTGAAAACTATTTGAACTTAAACAATGCAGTTCTGCTGACATGATGAAATTTCAGTGTCTGGAAAAGAAAAAAGGTAAAACTACATAGTTTGAATGGGCACATTTTTAAAAGTTGAGGAACTATATTCCCTTCAAGGAGAAGGTGATTTGGGGATGGGATGGGAATTCATAGTTTTTCAAGACACCTGGATGGTAGTGGTCTACTAGTTGAAAAGTTACTTCTTCTCAGTTCTTGCTTCGTACTCGCCATAGAAACTGAGATACTTTTGTTTTGTCATAGTAATAATTTTAGTCTTTCTTTTGAAATGCAGCTTAGGATATGGCTATGTTCTGAGATTTTAATCTCTGTCTTTTGGCATGCTTCTTGTTTTGATATGTTTTGTAAAGCAGCAGTGACAGCAACATCAGTTGGAAGTGGTCTTTACTGCATCCTAAAGAAAAGTCGTTGACTTTAAGGAGATTGATCAAGTTGGCCTGACATTTGTCAAAAATATATTTAGGCCCATGTCTTGAGTGGAAGTGATAAAAATCTGGATGTAGCAAGTATGTAGGTTAAATAAAAATAAATAAATAAACCCAACCAACCAAAACTACCCAGCTCAGAGGGATTTTCTAGGTGTTTGGCTTGTTTGAAATACTGTGTTCTTACCATATAATTTTACAGGGGCCTGATTTTAGTCTCCCACAGATGATAAAATCTCAGTGACTGAGTTTTTGGAATGCAGATATTGTTAACAATAAGTACCCCTAATGAATTTATTTTTCTTCCCTTTTCTTTATGATTACATTTTTTGATTTGTTTTTTTTCTTTTATAATAACTCTGCATGTTAGGGACATGGGTCTGAATCCTCAACTCCATTATTATGTTTTTATTCTGATTCACTGATCACTTTTTTTCATCATTTTTTCTTTTATGATACATGTTGGCCATCTTCTTCTCTCTCTATGTCTTTTTGTGTATGGAGGAAAGAAGCTCTAATTTTTTGTCTTCTTTCTCATTAACTTCTTGGATCTAGCTTTTAGCAAATTATTCAGGGAATAATTTACTTAGCCTAATATCCCATTCTGCTTACCTTCCAGGAAAAAAAAAATAAAAAAATTGGAGGTTCCTAGTGCTGATACAAGATGGAAAAAAGCTAATATCAAACATTACTGATTATTAGAATTACTGCAATTTAATGTGTCATTGAAATAGTAATATTTTCTTTTCTGTCACTTAATCATGTTAGTCTTTAATAACCAATTAAGGCTGATGTTCATGTTGGCTATCACAGCAATCTGAGGAACTTTGGATTTGCTTAAGTGAAATGGGCTTTCAGTGCTTCGGGTGAACTATATTATTGCCTTAGATTTGTTTTTATAGGTATTGGTTGTGACAGGTACGTCAAAATCCCATCAATTGAAAATCAGTGAAGCAACCAGGGCACAAAAAAAACCCCCTGGCCTCTGTAAAATGAGGTTTTGGTTCTCAGAGCAGGAAGCTTTTAATCTGATACAAACAAGAGTAGTTTTGTATAATATTCAGTAGTCTGTTAATTCTGAAAGTGAAGACAATTCCTGAGTATTTGTCGTTCTGTTTTGAAAGCCAATTCATGAAACATTCAATATAGGAAACAACCAAAGCCTGACAGTTACAACTGAGGTATGGTATCTAATTTTGAAATTTTGATGAAAGCATTTGTGAATTTAGGTAATGTTTTTTATAGCATATCCTTCTTGACAAATTATACGTGATCAGTATGCCTCTTCAATAAGGGTTTTATAATTGATTTGTTTGCTGTAAACTTTAATGAAAAACATGTTGGTGATCAGTCTTTATTACAAGAAGAAAAGAAATACTGGAACACTTTTTTTCATTTGTTTTCCTTCAGAAAGGAATCCTAAAGAAGCAGGTCCAATTGAAAGGCACTGTGTGTCATAATTTACCCGCTTTTAAATGATCAGATTAAAGAAAACTTGTAATTGCCTTTTGAGTTTATATTCATTTCTGCAATTAGCAATGCTGAGCTTAACAGGAAAGTTTGCCATGGATCTAAATGCTTGCATTTTTTGAAGGATGAACAATGGTTAGGAGGTGGAAGTAATAGTCTGTCTCAGGATCTGGGTTACATTTTTAAGGCAGACTTTTGAAGTTGATATCTGGAGACAGACAAACATCTTACCACTGCTGTTTAAATCAAGTAAGTGCTAGTAGAGGCATTACTGCTTCCTGATTGCATTTATTTGGAGGTTGCTAGTAGCAGGTTCTAAGTTTATAATTTTCACTATGGTCTTCTTAGTCCTAGACAAACTGTGTCAGTTTTGTACCCAGCTGTTTTTACATGTTTTCTTTTAACTGCCTTCATTTGCACTCTTAATTTATAAAATCACTTACCTTGAAAGGAGGGTAAGGTTTTCCTGGTGAGTTTAATATTTCACTTGATTCAGTTAGTTTTTTCCTCTTTGATCAAGTGTTCATTATTGATTCATAGGATAGATCATCTTATGACAACTAAACATTCAAGCCTAGCTTTTTTCAATAAATCAGTGGTTTTGCTTTTTTTAAAGCAAAATAAATGTGTTCTGGAAATTGGCTCATAGTGTTTATATGAAAAATCACAGAAGTGGTGCAGAAGTATCCATGGTGTTGCCTGTGGGGCAAGGAATTAAATGGGGCTTTCGATCTGTGAATGCTGGTGGTTATCCTCACATTCCCCACCATCATAGACTGCTGCTTGGAAAAAATGGTATGGAAAATGGGCAGAATTCTTAGCTGAGCCAACAGTCTCTTTTTATGTATTGATAACACACTCATGCTTTCAAACATTCTTCAGCTTGCAGCATGGCTGCCTACTAACAAAATGTAGAGGAGAGCTATTTCTACAAGACAAGCTTTTTGGGAATTACATGGGGGAATTCGCCATGTAAAGCAGACCTGTGCCTTCAAAATGCAATTAAATCTGTAATAAATAAACAGGATAAATAAATCTTAAGCAATTGCATGTAGTGATTTGGCAGAGTACCTGGGATGAAAATAGCTCATTTGAGCACCTACTTCTGTCCCACTAATTCTGAAAGTTTTTTGTTGATTGCTTTTAAAAGTTTCTGTTTCCCAAGCACTATTTTAAACAACTTATGGACACCTTCTGAAGAGTACCATTCAGCTTATTCTCTTTACTTCCCATGGAAACTACTGACTTTTATAACTTAATACTGCTGTGTTTTGATTTTTTCATATAGATGACGGTCAATGCTCTGTCTCACAGAACATTTGAAAGACTGCTTTCAGTGAAAGTGTTCACTCTCAGCCATTTGTACTCACATAGCAGGTTCTGACATTACTGGTATCAGAACTGTTTTACTTTCATAATAATTACTATAGAGAAGTAGATAGATATGATCAGTCTAGAGTGATCTTCTGCCACAGGAAGGGATGTCTTTCACTATATCAGGTTGTTCAAAGCCCTGGCCAGCCAAGCCTTAAACAATTCTAGGGATAGGGTATCCTCAACTTCTCTGGGCACCCTGTTCCAGTGCCTCACCACTCTCACAGGAAAGTATTTCTTCCTATTATCTAATCTAAATCTCTCAGTCTCTTTCCTAACACTATGTTCCCATGTGAAATGTTGGTCTCCCTCTTTTTTATAAGCTCTCTTCAAGTACTGAGGCTGCAATGAGGTCTTTATTCTCTCCTCCAGCCTGAAAAGCCCCAATTGTCTCAGCCCACCTTCATAGGAGGGATGCACCATCCCTCTGATTATCTTCATGCTCTCCTCTGGACTTGCTCCACCAAATCTATGTCCTTTCTGTGCTGAGAACCCCAGACCTGGATGCAGTACTCCAGGTGAGGTCTCACCAGAGTGGAGAATACCCTCTCTCCACCTGCTGGCCACGCTGCTTTTTGTGCAGCCCAGGATGCAGTTGGCCTTCTGGGCTGCAAGCACACACACAAGCTGGTCCATGTCCGGTTTTTCATCTGCCAGAACCCTCACGCCCTTCTCCACAGGGCTGCTGCCAATGACTTTTTCTCTGTCTATACCCATGTCTGGGAGTGCCGTGACCCGGGTGCAGCACATTGCGCTTGGACTTGTTGAACTTCATGAGATTCTAATAGACACACTTCTCAAGTTTTCCCAGATCCCTCTGAGTGGCATCCTGTCCTTCAATTGTATCAACTGCATGGCTCAACGTCAGGTCATCTGCAGACTTTCTGACGATGCTGCTTCCAAGACAGAACCCTGAAAGATGCCACTCATCACTGGTCTTTTTACCTATCTTGCACCTTTTTTTCTACTTTGAAATCTTTAACCTAACACGGCTCACTGTCACCTGGCAGGCAGTGACCATGCCAGGAGCAGCTGTCCTCAAACTGACCGGCTCACCCAAAGCGAGGCCCGCAGCAAAGCCTTTTGCTTCTGGGCCAGATGCTATTTCCAGCGCAGGCAGAGGAGAAGAAAAGCAGGGGGACCTTCTGGGTTCACGAATCCAACCGGTTTATTGGGGCACAAAGGCTTGTACTGGTTGAAGGGAGTGAACCTCAAAAGGCTAGGAGCATTGGTGACACGGGGTTTTATAGGGGGAGAATTCAAGGGGAGGACAGGGCAGTGGGTCCAATCAACGAGTCTCAGGGGAGGAGTTCGGGGACAACTGACACAGGAGAGAACCACTAGGGAAAACAAAGAGGAGGGTTACGTTCGAATGGGCAAACCGGGAACAAAGTAGCAAGGACTTTTCTAGAAGGGAAGGAGGGGTCCAGATGGGATTGACAACTTGGGGGTAGGAGTAACCTAACACTGGGGAGGAGGGAACTGGGTGAACGACAAGGGAATGTTCCAAGGGGTAGAGGGGAACAGGAATGAACCATGTAAGTGGGGGAAACAACTGAATACAACAAACAACAATCAAAATGTCCAGATAAGCGCACCGCAACATTATCTTACCCCAAACACTATATTACCAATTATAATTGATTATTTACCTTTAGATTTATCACTGTGAACTTTTTTCCAATTGGTTATTATGTCAAAGGTAACTCCCTTATTTTAATTTCTTCGTATTTTAATATAATTTTTGCACGAGTTTGGAAAATAAGAAGTGGTTTCAGTATTTGTCATTATTTAGACAGGAATTAACTTCAGTAGAATAGCAAGTGGATAGAATGAGCTGTTTTCATCCAGCTGAAAGTTTAATCTAGCAGAACACTACTGATTGTATTAACTTGACAAGGTTAGTAATTATATTTAGAGAAGGCATATTGTTTCTTTCTGCCATGCTGCCATTAAATAAAGGGTTGCTGATTGTTGTTGCAAAAATTGCGCCTTCTTTGTATTGTAATAGTCTAAGAATAAAAATGAAGTTCCTAGTGGAATCTGATACTCTCTGGGCAACCATTATGGTTTATAGCAACTGATGTCACATAGATTTCTGAAATTATGCCCATGTGTTGAACACCCAGAGTTTTCAGGTTTTTTTCCATTTTAATCAAAACCAACTGTGTCATTATTCTGTTCCTTCTCTTTTTCCAACCAATATTTGGTTTCTGTTGCATGATTTATGAGTACCTGTTGTAGTCTTTTGTGTTGATAGTGTTTACCCATCTGGGCTGTCTTAATTTTAGTCCAGCATAATGTGTCTTTTGGCTGGTTTGCTCTGTGCTGCCGGTCTCTCTTTCCTGAAATCAAAATGTGCAAGGAATTTAACACCTGTGAAGTGATTCCAGAAAGAGGTAACATCAGTGAATCCATTACTTGCTCTTGTTTTTGCAAAGGAATAAAAAATCTGGAGTAAAGAATCTATAATTTTTTCCAAATATGGAATCTAACTAGTGTGTTCGACAAAGAATGTAATATAATGGAATTCTAGTCCAAACAAGATGTCTGTTTATTGGAAAATTGATTACAAACTCGTGGGATAATTTCTCATTGACATATTCTCATTATATTGTGTTATTTGCTCTTCTGGAACTGTGATAACAAAATTACCATAGGCATCTAATAAGCTTTAGTAGTTAAAGGGAAGTTGCGAAGTTATTCCTGATTTTGCTGATGATATTAAAAGCAGTTCTGCAGGTGTATTTGACAGGGAGGGGAGAAAATACTGAGCATTTTGCTTTCTATTGTCTTCTTTTTCTCCTTACAAATAATTTGTGGTCAGCAGGACCCAGCAAGGAGTTGCCTTTTTCTCCAGATGGTTGTGACATTTGAGTAAACCTTGGAGGATTAAAGGCAGTCTAGTGAGCACTCATTGTAAAGTCCTGATGCAACGTGACAGTCCTAATCTGGGTCCTGGGCTGATTAGATGGTAGGAGTGCAAAGCAGGGGAAAAAATCCAAGTGCGAAATAACCATTTACACTGATGAAAGACACTAAAAAAAGCCCTGTATCCTGAGTTTAGACTAAAGATTCTGTACATATACAAACTTATGCAAGTTAAGTTTTCAAGTATAATAACTTAATGATTGTACACTATCTTCAGTTGTTGAAAAGCTTTTCTGTGTGTGACTGAATGAGCACAGCTTGATGCAAAAGTTTTTTCTGTATATTAAAGAGAGTTTGCAAACAATCCAAGTGGTTAAGTGATGGTAGAAAATGCAGAAATTGATCTGAATGAGACTGAAATATGATTATGCATCATCACCATCTGCTGTAGTAGGATAATAGAAAGGTAGAGAAAGACATATTCTACCATTATTTGGCAAAATGGAAAAACCTCACTATATTAAATTTGTTATGCAAGGAGAATTTGTTTGCATAATGGAAAACTTAATCAGAAAATATGCTCTTTATTAATATAATTCTAAAGAGCTAAGATATATTTGATGTATTATTATTTTGATTTTATTAAAATAAGGAAATAGCTGCTAAAATTACTTGGGTTTGTTTTTTTGGTTTTTTTTTCCCTGTATGAATTTTTAAAAGCAGAATATTGAAGTTCCAAAAAATGATATGGCAACAGGTGTAAGTATTCAGCATTGAACATCTTAATTTATTTATTTTGGCTGAATGAATGTTAAATTGTACTGCTCAACACCTCCTGGTACAAGAACAATGCTTTAAGCGTGGCTTGTAAAATTGCCTACTTATCTATAGGTTATTTTTACTGCACAGCAGTTGAATAATTTGTTTCTTTTCCAAGTCTATTAGTCCAGTATTTTATTTTCAAAGGCAAATTTGTGATATCTTTAGTTTTACAATCTCTACCTTCACAATTTTTTTCCCCCAAGGTATTTTAGTGCTGTAGTTAGAGGTATCACAAAAATACCTGCTGAAAATTCTGTTGACATTCTAGGAAATAAACCAGGGTGCTTAGTGCCAAATATATAACTCATGGCAATACCAAAAATATTGTGAATTTTCAGGTTTTTGTTTGGTATTAAAAGGTTGTGTGTTTCTGCAAAGCTCAAAAAACCCTTAATTATGGTTGCTTATTTGCTGAAAAGAAAATTAGTTGCACAGAAGCTGTGAGAGTTCAAAGGAAGTCCAGTCAGATCAATTTATTTAATGAAATCTACTAAATTATTTCTGTACATACTGAATTTCCTTTGCAAACACTTTAATTAAAACATCAGGCTTCTTTTTAAAAAGAAAGAGACAAGCTTTAAAGCTTATGCAAATGGATCATAAATGCTAATGGCAGAAAATTGTACAATTTCATTTCTGGTCGCCCTACATAACATGAATCATTTGGATGCAGTGTTCAAAAGGAAATGCTTTTTTATCAGTTTCATTAAAAACATGGCTGTAAGCAATAACAAAAAAAATATTTCACCATATTCTTCTTTTTTCTACCTATCTTGCAATTTGAAGTCCAAAACCACTGAGTAGCTGTCTGGCATCCAAGTTGTGTCTCTTCAGAACTACCACCAGTTCACTCAGAAGTGTGGACTGGAACTCTTAGATTTTGAGAAAATCCTCTGTAAGCATGAGATAAGAATATGAAAAAGACCAAGCTTGACCTACCTTAAACTATCCCAGCAAGGATCTAAATTATAGCTTCAAGGGATTGAGCTGGTTACAAGTTGTGAGTGACTAGCAATCTCACAGCACCTTGTTATCTTTGCTCTGTGTCAGGACTGTGCCTAGACCAGAACGACAAATGTATTAGAAAAATCACAGTACAAAGTTTAGTGCTTTAAGCAAAGGTTCTTAATCTTTTTACTATATTCTTCAACAATTGCAGTTAAAGTGATGCAAAAATTAGTCAGTCTGCCCAGCCCTCTGCTCACCCCATTTCCAGGTTTGTTTTTATTTTATTTCTTATCCTATTTAATGTAGCCTGCATTTATAACCACTGGTGGTGGGAATGCAGTGGTGTTGCTGCAGGCTTCCCTTTAATGGATCCTTGCCAGAGATAGCCATTGTTCCCATTGCTTGAGGTTGTTCAGCTGTGCAAGGTTGCTTGGAAACCCTCTACTGAGTAAAACCTTACAGTCCTTTTCCTTTACCTCCCAAGTCATACCAGTTGAGTGCTCAGGGATTCAGAGGAGGATCACAGTCAATGTGGTTGCTTTTGGTGACCTTTTTGATGCTAAACCAATGACCTCTTAAATGCAGCATTGTAGCATGCACAACTATGTGGCTAAAAAACAAACACTGCACTAGTTAAGAGGTAATGTCATCAGATGTCCACAAAAGGAGTTATCTGGTGATTTAAAAAATCCTGAACTAAGGAAAAGACCTAACTAGTTCTTAGGTTCTGGTTTAGGTTAAACCATTGAGAAACACATTACCTTTAAATTATGCTGTGCTGGTTCATGTCACATGGCATGTGATCTATTCTAAACAAACCTGATGCTCTGCACGCCTAGGTTTTCCCTAGCACGCACTTCCTTTTATCATGCTGTTTCCTTTGCTCACATTGCAGAAATCAATTGTATTTGATGCAGCATTTCAGTGTGAATCAGTCATTATTAGCTTGAGCAAGCTGGTGAACAGGATGAATCAAATCCTATGCTTATTTATATCATTTAGTTTGATCCACAAATAAGTGACCTAAACAATCTTGCTTCTTTGTCTGTTATGTTAAACTAATTACTCTTTTGAGCAGCTAGTATGCTAAATCTTTTCAGTTAGTTTATAAATCATGTTATTTGTGTATATGAGAAGTGCTGAGATGGATGCCTTCTTGGTAGTAGGTATTTCCATAATACAAAGAATACAAACAGTCTGCTGTAATATTAGGTGAAACATTGGCTAGTATTGTATTTTCTTGCTGGGTAGTTGAATATTGCCATCACTGTTCTCCAAGTAGCATGACCTAAAGATCTGTGGGGTAAAAAAAAGGTTGCTACATGATAATTTAATCTGCTTTCTATTCTGATAGTTTTGAGTTCTCTCTTTGCCACTACTTTGAGATAATAATTTTAAGTATTACATTATACATTGGCCTGTGTATTGGGATGTCTCTGCTGACTTGGCTCCATGAGGTTTTATGAGCAATGTCATGCTGGCACAGACCCCAGGATATTTGGGTTTCTTTGGAATGTATTTGTCCTGTGCCTTTCTCTTTTTCCCGACACCCAGCCTTCTCCATTCCTCTTAAGACTAAACTTTTACTGAGGTAACGGACAAATGTGTATTTTTTTTACAACCCTTAAAATTTTATGAACACTGCATGATGCTGTTCATTGAGTTATGAAGTTATAAAAAAATGAATAATACTTGAAGGATTGGCTCTAAAGGATAAATTACATGTTCTGCCTCTTTTCATCTGCACCCAAATTTAAAGCAATTGTGTCTTTTCTCAAAAGGTTTTAGGCCAGTTGTAAACTTAAGATGTCAAGTTAGTCTGAAATAGTAAGAGTTCTCCAGGATAAGAAGGAGAGCAAAGGGGCTCTGAGACTTCCTAGTCTGGTTATAAGCACTGTGTGAAATGAAAGAGATAACTAGATTTAGGATGTGCTTTTTTCTTTCCATCTTACTTGATAGAATAGGGGTTGTGTGTTTGGCTTGTTAACCCCCAAGTTTACATAATCACATGGAAAGTCTAATCATATTTAAGCCAATAACCATATAATAGAAACAAAAGCATTTAAAAAATGATAGACTTATTTTTGAAAAGATACCTCACAGCTACCTGTCCCTCTGTCAGCATGCTGGAAACAGTCTGGCAATTCAGTTAGATATGTGAGGGTCCCTAAGAAGAGCAGATTCAGTCTTGCTACAGAATGAGATTCATGGCTGTTGTACCAAATACTTCTAAGTTCTCAAATCAAAAGCCTGTCTTATAAGAACATCTTTTGTATCAGTAGGAATCCCACAGTGATTTTGTTATCTACTGCCTGCGATATTGCCCAGAGCATAGCTCCAAGGTTACTGGAATAACCAGCAATTTCTGTAAATGTGTGTGGATAAAATGCCATTCTCTGTTATTTTGGCTTTTCTTCTTTTTATTTTTTCTACTGTATTTCTGCTAACTTTGAGTGTAGATTTCAGTGTTTAGAGTCCGTAAGTGTAGTAGCAACATAATATTTTGTTTTGTTATAGATAAAATCACACTTACAAAATCTTTACTCAAGTCTTTTAACTGGTCTTTTAGGCACTGTGATAACTTAGTCAGTGTAGTATAGCAGACTATTTGTCAATTTAGCAGGTTGTGCTTAACTGGAAAGAGTAACATTGTTAAATTTGAGACCTCTTTGTTCTTAAGCGGTGCCTGTTAGATTCTCAAAAGATTACCATTTTCTCTCTTCTTGTCCTGTATATTTATGAGATGTAGACATATTTACTTCTGTATCTAAGTGAACTTTTTTTTTCCTGCTTTAGTTGGACAAGAGTTTCAGGGTTGGAAAACACAATTTCAGTGTAAGCAAACTTGGAAGAATTCTAGCACTACTGCTGCAAGAACCCACAGGTGCTAAATGCAGTCTAATAAGAAAATATTCAGCAGCAGTTCTAGCCCATGAACCATCATGGAGCAGCTGAGCTAAATGGTCAGAAATCCACTCCATACTGGGAATTAGGGACTTATTCTTGAGGGGAAAGAAGAAATCTACATGTGAGATGCAGACCTGGCAGGGAGTGGAAAGCAGAGCTCCAGGCACTGCATGGAAGCTCCATTTGCTGCTTCTACGACTGCTTTGGAGGCTGGGCAGAGAAGAACTGCACTGACCATAGTAGAGTACAAAGACTGGTGTATAATCCTATCAGTAAAATAGGATTAGTTGTTCAACAGAAGTACAGAGGCTGGACCTCAGAAATAGATGATTCAGTGGAGAATGCGCAAGAAATTTTAAAAGATGGTCAGGGAGCAGTGTACTGTTCACACTAGTGAAGGGGGATAATGCTGTAATGTAAAACTACACAGAAGAGGTGAAACTAAGAAAGGAAAAATAATTGACACAGAGGATTATGTGATTTGAGAAGGAAACTGTTGAATAATTTTTGATCTCAAAGCATAGCTAAATACGCCTTTAGATTTCAGGAGTTCAGAGATATTTTTGGAAAATCAGAAATATCAGACATTTCTAGCAGAAAGAGATTATTTTGAAAAACAGTAGTATTAGATTTTGGGGGTTTTTTTGGAAGAGCATTCAGTAGATTTAGTATTATAGCTACTGCAGTTAAATTTTTTTTTTTACAAACATTTGTTGTCTTAATACCTTTTTGTCTAAGACTCTTTGGAAAGCTCAGTGTAAGAATACAGTTTAATTTTTTTTTCCAGTAATTTTTTCTATTTTAATATTTGTTTTGCCTTTTTTTTTTTTTTTTTTTTTTTTTTTTTTTNTTTTTTTTTTTTTTTGCTTTTCTCAGGGTTTGTTGAGGGATTTTTTTCCCCGAAAGTAGTTCAAGAGAAGAGTTGAGCTATACACTTGATTCCTCACAAAACCACCTTACTTCAGAATAAATACAGTACAGGAAACTATTCGTATTTGGACTTTTGTAAAATCCCAGCTACACTGATATTCCATATCAAAATGGTGTGTCTCTCCTCCAGAGTCACTGAAAGTATTATAGACTATATATATACATAAAGTATTTTTGCTTAGAAAAATCTCTCTTGAGTGAGCAAGCAGGGAGTCAAGGAGGTGGAGAAGATCCCAAGATCTTTAATCAGTCTGATCCAGTGTATATTCTGTCATTCTTGAACTAATTGTCAGGATCCATCTTTATTATTATTAATTACTAAAAAATATCTGGGAGAACTTGATAGCATAAGTAGCTCAGACTAAGACATTCAGTGTTGAAGATTTCAGCTCAGAGTTCAGTAATGCCCCAGGTGAGGAGAACATTCCTTGTGCATCTGCAAGAGGGGTGAGATGGTGCACTGAGAATAAGGTATACCTGATAGGAAGGGTACAGGAGGAGAGGTGACAAGGGCATTTATATTTTAGTGTAGGAGAACACAATGAGAGAGTATGAGAATGACATACTGTCATTCACAAAGAATGACAGTATGGACAAGAGAAAGGATATTAATGAACTAGGGATTAGAAAAAGGAGGTAATATAGCAAACCCCATGAGTGCTGGGGGAAGAAGTACCACTTGTATTGGGATTGAATCACTTACTGTGATTTCTCAAAAGAAAACTGTAGTTTTGAGTGTCCAGACTCACACTTTGAACACTGAATGTTATTTCTCGTCATTGCTTTGTATGCATACATGGAAACACATGAGAATAAAAGCAGCACGCTCTGTAAAAATGCAGAAAAATCTCTCTTTTTGCTCTGATTTGTGGCAAATCAAGTGCACTTCTGGCAATCATGTCCTGTTTGCGAGATTTTAATGTGCTCTTTTTTCAGTCACAGCTTAGTCATTACCCTAAAAATATCTTGGCATTGGGTGATTGTTTTCAGTGATGATCTCATACACCTTAGGTTTTTTATTTTAAAAAATGCCTAGAATTCTCATGGTAATGTGTAGCATATTATATGATTATATATATGTGTGTTCCTGAGTTTCCTTAAGAATTTTCTATCATACAGGTTCTTTAGCTCTCTGGTATTACATCTTAAATGACATATAGTCCCTAGATGAATTTACTTTTATTGTCAAATACAACCTCTGAGCAGTACTGTGTATATTTATACAAGCCACCTTAGTTTCCCATCATCTATCAAGAAAAGTTTTAACAATGTGCATGGAGGCTTCAGTGAAACTTTATTAACACTTGGGAAATTCTCATGTGGTATGAGCTTCATGGCATCTGCAGACAAGCTCAGAATTCATCAGGACTATGTATGTAATGCTCTTAGTTTGGAGAAGTACAAGTAGATATGAGCTGGTTCAAGTCCTGAACTTCAGCAAGGATTGGAACAAGCATCAGGGTCAGCAGCAGTCGAACATGTTAGTAAATTGCCTGTTGCATTGACTTCTCACAACATTTTATTTCATTTATTCCAACAGGATTACCCAAGCATGACAAAGTATCACAACAAAAACAACAAAAAAAGTAAAATTGGTCAAGAATAAATACAGCAATACTTTGAACAAAACATTTAATAATTTTCAGATGTAGCAGAAATGATCTGCTCAAAACAAATTCAAGATACATTTGTAAATGAGTAGTCAGTGATTTCACGTCCATTTACCAAAAAACCCAAGTTGACTTTTTTGCCCGCTGGAAAGGAAAACCTGGAATATTTTATTCACTGAAAGTAAGGGATTGGACTTACTGATTTTTTTTTTTTCTTCCCATACATACATATCCTTGAAAATACTTGATGTTGTCAAGGGAAGAAGAATTTACCTCTGCTATTCCTTGCTATTGAATTTATTAGTGGACTTGACCTACACTACTGGTTTGAATTCTAAATAGACTAATCTCACATCCTTGCAAGATAGAATCAGATTAGTAGGAACACTATGGGGGAAAATGACATATGAAAGTATCAAACTTTCACAAAGAAAAAAAAGAAAGTATGAATTTCATTTCAGAAATAAAATCTTGTAAATCATAGACTACTCATTATGAATTAGAAAGAATAATGAGTCACTCTGCACCAAAAAGCATATAGATTCTGAATTGTTATGGGAGAAGAGGAGTTTAAAGGAAGGCAGTAATAACTGCAGAATTATGAATGAAGTTGCATTAATGCTCTGTTTTTAAAATACAACTGCAGTTAAAGATTCATTGTGTGCCAAATTAAAAGGTTCGTTTTAACTGGAGTAATAGATGTCGAAGGCCAGATCAAAGAATTGTCATAAAGTATAACTGTATTCAGAGACCAGAATATTATGAAGTGATTCCTGTGTTAAACTGTATTTTGTACTTAACTGAGATAAAATAAGAGAAACAGGCCAAGATAAGAGTTTTCAATTAGCCTCCTTCTCTTTTTGTCCAAACGAAGAGAAAAGCCAGTGTGTGCTTTTAGGGCTGAATGTGGTAGTTAAATGTGCACCACCCCTTTAAACTGTTTCTGCTCTCTAAGCCTCCATTGTCTGGAACAGTGGGAAGCAAAATTCTCAGTAATCAAAAGATGTAAGGAGGAAAAAAATCTGCATTAATATAGATTCCAAATAGCAGTGAATAAAAACTGAGCCACAGATTTTGCTCTTGGATTTGGCCTCCATTAGCTGGAGCCTATTTGAAATTTTTAATGTCATACTTCTGTTTTTATTGTAAGCCTTGGTGCAGTGAGGAAGCTTTCTGATGGAGAGTATTGCAAGTACTGCACATTTGTTGGGAAAAATGTGTTTAAATGCATATGAATGTAAAACAACTAGAAAGATGGTTATTATGAACAGTAAAATGAAGTGAAACTTTGTGGATAGCTCTTGCTTATATACGATTTTGAAATGTCCTGCTTAAAAATAAAAGGAAATCTTTGGGATTAAGTTTTTTATTAAGTGAGAGAGAAATATTAGAGAACTATTAGCTGTACAGACTAAACAACGACAAGGCTATAAAAGAGAATCCAATATGTGTGGTAATTTTTTATATAATGCAAAACACTTGCATAATGTGTAGCATACTCTGTAGGTTTAAAAAACGCAAGAAATATTTAATCTACCAGTCTGTACACAGAAAATGAGGAACGAATTTGGTTCACATATGTATCATCATTGCTTTAGATTTTACACTAGCAAAGAAAGTAAACTTGGAAGAATTTATATCTGCTTTTCTTAATTTTGTTGTGTTTTTCTCTTGAGATTTAGTTGTGTCTCAGGCCGATGAATAAAACTGGGGCCACCTGTTTTCCACTGGGCCTTTTTTAGTTTCTGTAACTTAGTTATACAACATGCAAGTATTCCTATCAGAGTTATTTGGGAAAGTTGTTGTGATTAATAAATACTGAATAAATGAAATAAGAAATCACTATTCTTTCTAGGTGGCAAGGAAAGCCCGACAAAAATGGCTGGTTTATGGTGGAAAACAGTGATGTTTTGTGAAGAAACTTGTTCAGTGGCATATGAAAGATGCAGGGTGCTTTAAAATTCAGGTTAAACTGTGTTGTTTTACTGACCTGATTCTTTTGCTTTTATGTTGGCAAGGCTTTAATGTGAAGCTTCTCAGCGTCCATAACTTATCAAAGGCATATTCCATGGAATGTCATGGCCAGAATAAAAACTGAAGGAGCTGCCAGGAAGGGAGCCCGTCACTGCTCAGGGGCAGGCTGGGCATCAGTCAGTGGGTGGTGAGCAATTGTAGCGTGCAGCAGTTATTTTGCTTCAGTTTTACTCCTGCCTCTCTCTACTTTCTGTTACATTTATTAATATTTCTACTATTATCATAATTTACTTTGTTTGGATTATTAAGCTGTTCTCATCTCAACCCCCGAGTTGTCCTTTCCAGTTGTCCCCATGAGGGAGGGCTGAGGGGGAGAGAATGAGTGGCTCTGTGGTACTTACTTGCCAGCTGGGGCGTTTTCAGATGGTGTTGGGTAGAAAAAGCTGGCTGTTTGTGAATGCTGTTGGTCTGGACAGTTAACACTCAAAGGATTCCTGGTATGTCATGGGGTAGTTTGTGTTTCCTGGCTTTCTGAGTCAGTGCAGGAAAAGGCTTTCCTTGGCACTCTGCAGGATGGGTTGTAGGCTTCTCCTGCCCAACACAGGGAGGAAATAGCTTTCTCATCTCCCAAAGTGTCCGTGGAAAAGGCAGTCTACTACGAAATCACACGAGAAAAGGAAGAACTTGGTCTACTTCCAGGAAGTTTAAGTGACCTATGTAAGAATTCATATAGGATCACATTGAAAAGTTAAGGATATGTAAATAAAAAATGTTGAAAAGATTTTTTGGTAATCTGAAACACAAACCTTTCTCATGAGCAAAAGGAAACAAGGAGGAGTTATGTGCATTTAATATTCATATGAGGAATATTAAGTCAACTGGGTGAATGTCTTTTGCTGCACTTTTTTTGCAGGGTAATTCTATACTCTGGGCATCATTTTCAAAATAAAGAAAGATGCTCGAGGAGTTACGTTGTGTTACTCTGTCACAAACACGGAGAGGGGGAGGTGAGGAAGAGTCAAAGGTAGAAAAAAAAGGTAAATTGTGAGGTGAGAGAGAATATTTTTATAATTTTCCTAAATTTAGGAATAACATTACTTTCAAAATGTTATTACTGTGGTTAAAAAGAAAAGGATTGATCATCTTATCACATGGGAGAAAAGAACTTTGAAGTGCATCAGTGGTATGCTAAGAAACTTCACAGAAATTTCACTGAAAATCTAATTTAGGCATCAAGAACACTCAAATCTTACTTTAAAATAGAGCTATGTTTAGTTTAAGATAATGCTTTTTAAATTCAAACTTTACCTTATGGGTGTTTTTCCAGTTTTTGTTCCCATCAGTTATTGTTTCTTGAAGGATCATGTTTTCTGTAGTGCTGTAGAATCATAGAACGGTTTGG
>WEKY01037402.1:12329-48119 GCA_013390045.1 Picathartes gymnocephalus | reverse complement strand
TGAACTTGCATTCTCCCCTCACTTCAGTTTAACTCCTCACTGTCTCTACTCCCTGACACATCCAGCAACTGCTGCACAGCTTTTCCTGAGGCTGTACATTTCTTCCGAAACAAATATAATTTCCCAAAGGCTTCCAGAACTAATTCAGGTCTTACACCAGCAATACAGTTTTCAGGAGGCAATTATCACAGTGAAGGTGTCTTAAGGGAGAAGAATGCAGGCCACTAACAATCAGCAAACAGGGCTTCTTACTGAGCCCCTGTCAGGAGGAACTCCTGCTCCTTCTGTCAGTGTGATCCCTTGAGACTTCTATCTGCAGCTGATGGACAAAAGAAGAGTTTGGAAAATCACTTTTTAGTCACATCCCCACAGAGAGCATGAACGAACAGAGGCAGGTGAACACATTCTACGACACTGACTCGAGCCAAGTCCTCAGCTATTCAGGCAAGACCATTACTGCTAACACAAAGCATTCCCCCTTCCACCACAACCGATTGCCAGGCTGACAAGTCATTCACCCACAAATTGTGACATTTGCTCGCATAATATTTTTGCATTTCCTCCAACGGCATAGTTCAGCTGGCAGCCATGGCTGGCATGCTGCTTTTTCCTTGAAAAAGGCGAGATATGGTTTTTCTGGCATCATAGGCTGCCTTATCATATGATTACCTCCTCAAAGCTGTGGTGCTCTCCTGCCCAGAGAGCCGGAGCAACAGTTGCACTCCCTGGAGGGAAAGAAAAAAGTTGGGATCACACCACTCCTTGCACACACAAGCATCCCAGTGCTTATGCTGGGACCACAACTGCATTGACTGGCCCTTAAATCCAGGATCCAGCCCTGCAAAGCCACTGCAGCTGGGCTGTGCTGATTCACAGATGCTGCTGGCACAGCAAAGGGAGGGAGCTTGTGCATCTCATGTCATATTCAAGATGACTGTCACAGAAACACCACAGGTAAAAAAAAAAGACTCTTGTAAGCAGGAGACTCCTACATCTATTTAAGTCTGTGAGGTAAGAGTCCACATGGCTCTGCCATGTGCAGACTCATCCCTGCTTCAGAAGCAGGAGTTTAAGGGTTACCTAAGAAAGCTTTGTATTTTATAAGCAAACAATCACATGGTCCAAACATCTGCTCTTCTTTCTGATAAACCTTCCTCAGTTGGGGAAATGGAGGTAAGGAAATTTCAAGGTCTAGACTAAGTGTCTTTGACACAAATGCACTCAGTAGCTCCCTTGTGCAATTGTTTCTAGCTGGAGGAACTTTATACTTCCATTCAGATCTTTCTAGCTAAGTGTGTTGCACCAGCACTGAAAATTAAGAAACAAAAGTCATTGCTATTGTTCCCCTTGTTTTCAGAAGAAAAAAATTTAAGGGGGGAGGGGCAACACTTCATTGCAGAATTACTGGAGTGACACTATACTTATATTGGAAAGAAAACAGGAGTCTTACTTAAGCCCTGTCAAGATACCAGGATCTAAGAACAACAAAAAAGCCCCACCAGGATGGAAGAAGCTGCTTTCATCCCAGTCAGTGTGAGAACCATCTGTTAAGAGATTCACTTAAGTTGTTGGAGTAACAATGCCACAGCTGTTCTCCATGAATTAAAAAGAAAGCCAAATCTAAAATAATTGTGTATGTTTCACAAGACAGTAAAAGAGACTCTCTTCCTTTTAACGGCATTTCAAAACGATTCAAGGCAGGAGATGCCACTGGCAAACTCCTGTTTTTTCTCTGGAGAAAGCAGGAAAGCACATCACTTTAACCCAAACCTCACCATTGGTCTTCTAAGTTTCATAACCCAAGGAATTTCAGTTAATACACATTCTATCCAGTAACAGATAATTTGAGAACTGTATTAGAGTATTGATCCCTGTGTGCTATGTATACCTCCCACACAAACTACACATCCATTCACACTCAATACTCTGCAAAGAGAGGTGGAAGTAACCAAAACAAATCATAAGGTTCTTCAACCTCTTCCAAATAAAAGAAATGCTGACTCAGCAGTCTTCTTTTAGCCAAGTGAAAGTTTCTCTATTGTTTCTGTTTATTTTAATGACTAGGGCAAGCCTCATGCAAACTGGCATTCATTCAAATCACGTACAAGAACAAGATGTCAGTTTTAATGTCCTGTGCCCAAGCCAACCAATATTAATTCTTGAAGACCCCACTCAAACCACTTCCAATGGCATCTGAAATGCTTCTGGATCCCAGCGCAGCAAGCAGGTGAAGAGTCTGTATTCAGACTGCTGGCTCCAGGTGTCAATCTCAGCCAGTGTGATGACTTTTTTACAGCAGCCAAGACATGCCAGATTTAGACAGTGAGTACTGTGAATCATTCTCTGCTCTCTTTGCCTGGATGCACATGGTTCTGATCCTTATCCACTCCCTTTCTTCTGTGTCAGTTGTGACTCTGCTGCTCTTGTTTCTGCATGAACACTGTGATGAACCAGTGATGGCCGAACGTGTGCCCCACAGTCTTTAATTAGTACAGTCAGCAAAGCATTTTCCTAAAGCAGCAAACCTGGACCATAAGGATGCTACTCTGCATAAGAAAAGGGCTTAAAATGCAAGCATGGAACACTAGAATTTTAAATTACAATTACAATTTTTCTTTCCTGTACAGAAATCTAATGCAATTTTTTTTGCCTTGCAGATACCAAACGCATGGCCAAGACTAATTAAATGTAGCCCTTTCAGGAACATTGCCTAACAGATATCGGTAAGGCATAGATGAATTACCTTCCCTTGAAACCAGACTAATGTGGAAAAGTCTGGAAATGTTAAAAAATAATAAACATGAAAGCATGTAATAATTACTTGAATTTTTAAAAAAAGCCTAAACTATCCTGCTTTTAAGAAAAACTGTCCTCTCAACTTCATGGACTCACAAAACATTACTTCATGTATAGGCTGTGCAGCACCATAAACTAAGCATCAGGGCTACTGCTCCAGGCTAATCGTGTAATTTTCCACGGGGTGGTTTTCATTTACAATTCACTTACTGTATCTGGAAGCCTAATTGTAGCCAAGTATATTTTCGGGTTGTTCAAGGTATAATAAAGAACCAAATAGCTTTGAAAGGCAGCTTTAACTTTATAATTAGAAACATTTGCTATTTCAGGTGGCTTCTCCCTAGCATGTTTATAAGTTTCCCATTATACCTTTCAGCATGTTGTAAAAATAAATTATGACAACCACAGAGTGACTCATAGATACAATAAGAAAAGGGGGAGAGGAGTCTGGATAAATCTGAGACAGCAGAGCATCTGTATGTTCATAAGCAAAGTGCCTTCACAGACAAGGAAACAGACAAGGAATATCTGCACTTGATTCCCAGAAGTTCCATTACACACAAGGGGACAATGGCCATTGGTTCCCATTTCCCCACATATGAGATGAGAATAGTTTATCTGTCGATGTCAGAAAAATGCTGTGCATTGGCAACCATCATGCCAGTGTAATTTGGTAGCTACTACCCACTGGAACAGCTAGAGATGCTTCTCCAACCACTTCTTGACCCCAGTTAATATTGACACTACAAACCCTCCAGTGCTGCTGGCAGCAACCCAACCTCTTCTAGGAAGTCACTGGGAGCAGTCTGCAGTGATGGGGACAAAGCAGGCCCTCCTGATGAGCCATACAGACCCTGCAAATTACACTAACACATGAAACAAAAAGTTCACCATGACGGGGGACAGCCAACACTGTTCCTCTGCAGCTAGTTTGGTGAGATCAAGAGCAAAATTAATATGGGTTCTGGTGTGGCAGAATTAGGTCTTTATGAAAATCTGTGGTATTCTGTCCAAAGAGTATTCTAATGACTCTTGGTTATTATCTTTGCTGAACTGGAAACAAATGTGAAAGGTTTTCTACTGTCACATCAGTTCTCCAACTCCCTAATTTGTCTCCCTGTAGGAGGAAAATGAAAATTATGTTAGAGAAGACACAGAAAACAGCATGTTAAATTTAAGAGGTCCAGAGTCAGTTGTTCCAAGGTTAGTGGAAGGGTCATAAATAAATGGTTCAATGAAAAGATGAGTTTTCTCTAACTTTCAGGAATTTAAGAGTTAACCCTTTCCTACTGCTCCCCCTAAAATGGATATTAAGGAGCAGTGTTGAACAGCAGCAAATATTTCTGATTGCTTTATTTTCTGCCCTGTATCATTGGGAGCTATTTTTTCTGTAAAATATACAAGGTTATAACTGCTACTGCAGAATATACAAGCAAACACTAAATATCAAGTCTTCTGAAGACTCTCTCCCTCTTTCCCTGCTAGCATGTCTGGATGTTGCTTCAATCATCCTAATGACATGAATGATGCAGATAACCTCTCCTTAAGGACATTTGTCACAAATACCCTGTGAACAGTCACACAAAGGAGGTCAGGAATCTACTTAAANAAAAAAAAAGCAGAGCTGGACATAAGCACAAGATCAGATACCACCTCTTCTGAGTAGTTCTGTGTGTGGCTGTCAAATCCTTCTGTTGCATTGATGCAATCCCTGACCTCCTGTCCAGTCCACATGCAGCTCTGCATGCCAGCACTGCATGGGACGCCCTGGTCAGGCTGCATACAGGCTCAGTCAGCATGAGGACATGGCCTGGGGGGGTTCCTTCCCCTTTGATGCTATTTTTTGGCACTCTGTATAAGTAGATACATTGCTGATGGCTGTTTTTCTCTTTTGTGATTTTTTGAGTACAGAGATTTCCATGCTTAAGACACGACACAAGAATGCAGACCATTCTCTGCTTGCAATGCGTCAAAGAAACCTGAAGAAAAACCTTTTCTTTCAATGGTATTGGTTGAACTTTACATTTAATCCATTTCTGCAGCCCACACAGCTTTGTTGAGGGCTCTCACCACCGTCAAAGTAATGAGTCAGAAATGAATGTAATACCTAAGTTTAAGTTCTCCTCTTTCCATATATAACAATATGAACATCTCTATACAATCAATGTTTAAAAGACATGTTTGCATTTAACATCTTTTGTATTATTCCCATTAGAATGCCTGTTTAAACTAACAGAATACTGCAGAGATTGTGGAAACCAGCTATCTTGACCCTTACACCAAAGAACTGAGAAATTCTGAATCCTAAAACTGTACTAAAAACATTTACTGAAAAGAAGAAAGGAAAATTCTGACTGCAACCTGGGAAATTATTGGCTGTAGCCTAATAAAGCAAGCTAGGAGTTAGACAATTTGATAAATTCTGTCACTGTTAGTTAGGAATGTTTAACAAGAGATTAAAATTAAAATTCTTACAGGTTTCAACGTAAGCAGAGAAGCTATCAAACTATTAGTGCCTGCCCCACTAAATAGGCCACAGCAGATGGAGAGGCTGGAGAAAAATCAAAGATGGCCAGAGATTCTGCAAGGAGCAGTGCTGTGAGCTCTCCCTCCTGTGGTGTCCATGTCCGCAGCACTCCCTGGAGATGCAGGGCATTCCACAACACATTCACAGGGCTTAAGAAATTAGTCTTTTATCTCTGATAAAATACTCTCTTGGTGTAACATGAACTAGCTGTGTGATGAAAAGATGCCTTGTTGTGCTCACACCTGCTCTGCTGACAGCAGGTACTGGTAGTGAGTGCAGAGCAGTGAGATCCACCTGCAGAACAGAGGAGGCTAAAGCTCACCTTAGGCTTAGATACATGATAGTCATACACAGAACAGCAAATGAGTGAGTATCCATCCATCATCTGTGGTGTGTAAATGACTAATTAGCATCTCCCCAGTAATATTCTGCAGAGAAGACTTGGTTTATTACAACCAGACAGCGTAATCAGCTCTCAGTGCTTAAACTCACTTGAACCTGACAAGTTTCTTTGTGTAATTTGCTAGCTATGACATTTCTAAAGACCATCATCTCTGCCACACAAATCACCTCTGCAGGCAAAGGATCAGCCACATGTCCTAGGATAGGTACTTCTGCTCTGAAGTAATCTATTTTATACAGCTGTTAGGTTAAAACCTTTTTGCAAGATTCCCTAAAGCCAGAGCAGATTGTCTTTGGAGTTAGTTTCTTCAGTAGCTAGTGTTGCCTTGCATGTCACGGAACACTGGGGCATTTTATGCCTGCAGTGCTGTTGTCCTCCTTTTCATCCAAGGCTCCAGCAATTTTCCCATCTCCAGACTGGCCATGGTGCTGCATCATAACAACACTGGCTTCCAGCTAATCAGCAAAAAGAAAGTGAAGGTTTTATGAGGCCATTATTCAGGTTCTTCCTGAATTACCTCTGAGCCTGACTTTTTAAAAGTCAGTGTAAAATAGTTGCAGATAACATAGTTGCTAGCAGACTCCAGCAGGTAACTTTGAACAGCTGAAATCATGTAACTGGGCCTCTGGAAAGTTTTAGGAACATAACAATACCCCGGCCACAGCGATAGGCAACAGACACCTAGTTATCCCAACTTCAGCAGTTAACAGAAGTTTACAGAGAACAAATAAAAAAAAAAATCTTTCAAGCTTACAGAATCTTTAATTGGATTCTCAGGCTAGAGGTAGAGAACAAGAAACGCAGGGAAAAGAAATGGAAATGCTAGAGATTAACTAATTTTAGAATCAACCACATGCTGTTTGCTTAGAACTGGTGAGTGACCTTTGCATTATTCTCAGCTAGCAGGAAATTCCCATCTACATTAATAAGGAGAATATTGTTCACTCTTCCAACAGTGTTTGCTTTAAAGGTTTTCTTGCACATATAGACTTCAGTAATTTTCTATGCACTTCTTCACACTGTCTGCTCATCTCAGTGCACCTGAATCAGTGAAGTGGTTTGCAACAGTGCTAACCACCATGTGGCTGCTCTGTCAACCAAAACACTCTACTCAGAAAGTTTTACATGGGAAAAGGGAAGGAGGGATCCTTCACTCTTCACACCTATTCTGCAACAGGCACTTCCAGATGGTCACTGCTACGAGACAGCTACTTTTAATCAGAGATTCACCCTAATTTTTCTGAGATTATTTTAGCAATGAAGGACTTCATGTATGATTAGATGAAGACAAATGGGGTGCCATTTGTTGCAGACATACGGTTCTCATTAAACTCAATAATGGCTGTACACAGAAGTGACTGGATTTCCAGATTTTGACTGCAACTTGCTAAAATATGTTTTCAGCTACAACCAAGCATTTAAAAAGGAAGTTGCAGCACAGTGACAAATCACTGTCTTCCAAATATAACTGGAAGGAGGTCCTAAATTAGTTTTATAGAAATATTTTTCTGGTTGTTTTCTGTATGGGAGAAAGCCTGTCTGTGTGAGGTACCCAAGTGTTCTTCACTTGAGTAGGAAAGTCCAATCCCATGTAAGTGGAAGTGATGAAAACGATCCTGCCCAGGCAGCGCCTTCTCCCTGCTTTGCCCCCACACCCATGGCAAGCTGCTGTCTCCAAGACTGGCTGCATTTCTGCAGCAGGGAAAGCAAGTCTCACCATAAGAAGTGCTGAATGAGTTCTTTGGGTACTTAACTACAAAGAAACAAGTAGAATTTAGCACAGCACCCAGAATTCGATGGCTTTCTAGCAGACAGCAAAGGGACATTGTTTGGATGGTGGAAAGCCAGTCTACGTTACATGAAAGCATTTCTGTTTGACAAAGGACCCAAGTCCATATTTTGATTACGAGCACAAACACTTCATCTCATTTGGGAACATCGAGTGTCATCTTTCATACCTTGGCTACCCCTCTTCCAAGAACAGGCTGGTGGTTGCAAATGGCCCGTTCCTCTCTGTCCTGCTGCACCTCTGCCAGCTGCTGACTCATAGCGAGGGAGCATCCCTTCCCTCCTTTTGCTGGCTAAGAAGGATCACCAGCTGGCTCAGGTTTGCAGAGACCTCTTGACGTCACCTGGTCTAAGTTTCCCTGCTCAAAAAAGGTCACCTAGAGCTGGATGCCTAGAACCACGATGAGATGGCTTTTGAATACCCTCGGGCATGGAGACTCCACCTGCACGGGAAATCTGTGACCACGATCCACCAGAACAGCACCTTTCTGTTGCCACCCCACTACCTCTCTTCATCTCCCAGGGCAAACTGAGGTGGGCAAGTGATTGCTCTGCTGCCCTAAAATGTGGAGACCTTCCTTAAAGAGGTTACCACTGAAAATTCCCACAGCAGTGTTAAGTACAGGAACCCTGGCTTATGCTAGGTCTGAGGCTTTCAAGTCCCATAAGTATACACTTTTCCTTCTTTCTAGTAAGAAGATATTGAACCAGCTAGGGAAAACAGCCAATTAAACATTTCCCTGCAGGTCATAACCATAGCTAGAAATTCTTAATTAACAAGTTAAAACTCATTTACAAAAAGCTTATTAACATTTTTAGGACTGGTATACTCAGCTTGCCAACCAGAAAATAGCCTGAAACACCATATGGGAATGACCAGATTTTCCTTTTGTATTTGTCTCTGTTCATATACAGCAAGTTTCACAAGGAAGCATTTAACCTATTGAAGATGTATTTATCTGAGGGTTTTTTTAAAAAAATAATGAAAGGAGCTTTTAAAGCTGTTGTTTATAATTGGTTTTGGAAACTATGACAAGGTGTTTACTGTCCAAGATAGTGATTTGAAGGTTTTGACTAATTTAAGGGTTCGTGGCTCTATTTGATCACCAAAATGAAAGAGCAACTAGATTAAAAAAATGGATTTGTCAATTGGTCAATTCACTTCTTGAGATTAACTCAGGTGCCTTAATGTTGTAAGGCACTGATAAAGTACAATGCAGCTTTTCACCTTGGTGTCCTCTGGTTTAAATCATAGATTTTATGAGCTGTTGCTTATGTAAGCCAACACAAAAAGAAATAGCAAGTCAGAACTCAGTCCCTAAGAGAGAGATGACCACACCTACTGGAAAAGCAAGTTTTCCACGTGAAAGCAGTGAAGCCCTGACCCCTTTGCTTCCACATGTGAGGTAATGCAGTGCTGTCCTCTGTCTGCAGACAGACAGGACTTCCATGGCATCTTGAGCTCTGCCCGCCAGCAAGCACAGTGAGAACAGATGCTTTGGGTACTTCTGTTACAGTGGAGAAAAGAATTGTGGGCAGCAAAAATTAACAACACCAGCTCTGCTTTACTCTGCTGATTTTGGAACAGTCTGAATAGCAGCTATCAGCTATGGAAAAAGATCAAAAAAATGGTCAGGGAAAAAGACAATGGAAATTCTGTCTTGTTCCCATCTCAAACAACATGATTTCAAAGATAAAATGCTCCTTCTGTCCAGTACTAAAACCAACTAGAAAATCCTACTCAGATGTCTTATTTTCTGTAGACACTGACCAAATGGAGCTCCAGCATACTAAAGAGCAAGATCACTTCAGCAGGAATTGTGACATATTTTCATTCCAGCATGACCCATGGCAGACAGTGAAATGCCTCTCCCCTACTCTTTAGCTCCAGCTCTGAGATATCAGATGCATAAATACATTTCACGAGTTTTATATGAACGCCAAAACTTCGTTGCTACTCCACCTCTCCATAACTCTCCCACACAGAAAGCCTATGTCCGAGTGGTCTTGTGCCTTTTTCTCAAAGTCAGACAGCTCTGTAATATTGGAGAAAGGAGAGAAATGGACGTCAGAGAGAATGAACATGGTCTGTTGGCCTCAAGCGCAGCTCCTCTCCTTTCCTCTCCTCTATATTGCTGCTTCATTCTGGCTATGCAGTTAGTAAGAACGACCCCAGGAGGATGAAGGTTTACAGATTTCAATGACTCACATTTCATAGCTCCATCTGACCAGAGTGAGATGAGCTTCCCCTGCACTGCAGTGTTACAGAGGCTAGCTCTGAAACTAAAGATAATGGGATAAAAAGCCACATCCAAGACCCTTCCTTCCCTGTTTGAATGAAACAAGCAATTAGTGGTTAGCACAACCACCCCTAGAGCAGCAGGCTGGTGACAGAAATAGGAGAGGTGCCCCAGGCTGTGCAGAGAGAACAGCTTGTCTCCACAGGGATAAGCACAGTGCAGTGAACTGCCCTCCCTGAGGTGGCTGAGCCAACGAAGCTCAGTGTGCCGGGACTCAATCTGTAACTGTTGTGTGGTGGAATGACCCTTTTTAGTTCACAGCATCACCCTCTCTGCTGACTCTCGGCATCTGTCGCACCCCTGATTTGGCGACTGCTTCCCAAGTCTCTCCACAGGCTGGAAATGTTTAGGACTTCCTTGTCATCCACCATACGAGAACATGTTTGCACCAAGTTCCCAGGGCGTGAAACATGCTGAGATCATTACCCAGCCCTCCTGTGAGAGGCAGATGGTTTGCACTGAATCTGGCTGGTAGGCTGCTAGTCACACCCGTCCCTGCCCATGCAAGGTGAGGGGCCTGAGGAGGGGCTGCTCTCAAAACCAGGCTGCCACGGCACTGCTCCCCCACGGAACGTACACATGCAGGCAAGGGCAGGTGTGCATGGGCACAGTCACTGCCCTTTGCCACAGAACATCAGAGCAGCAGAGGAGAATGAATTTTTATTTTGATTTAGATTTGAAATTAATTCATACAGGGAAAAGAAGGAACTCTGCTAATGACAATGGAGCACAGCAGGACTTGACTAGCTGTATTGTTTTACAATGTGGTGGTAGCTGACTGATTTAAAGGGTCTGAAACACTTCAGTGCAGATTTCTCCAATACTGTTCATCTCCCAAACACATCTTCCATTCCATCCAAGTCTGTGTGAGAGAGGGAAGAGCCAGCATTACTGTAACTGAGCAATTTAATCTGTTGCTTAGATTTTTTTAAATTCACCTTCCACCTGAAAAAAAATAACAACTATAATTAAAAACAGAAACAAACCAACCCCCAAAAAGACACACTAGAAGAACCTCAAAAACCATTATACAGAAGAACATTGGGCTACTGGGGACAATAGGAGATGCATGAGAGACCCAGGTACAAAGAAACTGAAGCACAGGGTGGAAGGGGTAAGCTTACAGCCTGAAAAACAAGATGAAAGCTAACAACATATGATGCTCTCACAGGGACCTTCTGAACCATTTCATACCATTCTGACTCCAAGTGCTGTGCTACCCCATGGTCAAAGTCGACCCTTTGTTAACATGCTTTGTGCCTTGCAAGTTGTTATCTGGTGGTTGTTTGATGACACCAATTCATAGCCCGATTTTTTCTCTAAAGGTCAACATCTTCTGATTTCTTTCTAAAATGTAACAGGCTGTTGCCCGACTAGGAAAACTAAAGAAACTTGGTTACATAAAGATTTGTTTACTTGCCCTTCAATACCCCTCCTAGAACACCACTGCCAGGGAGGAGAGAGCGTTGTTCAAACTGGACATGCATGGTCCAGGTTGCAGGCAGCTGCCATGCAAACCTCAGCCTGCCTGAATTCTGCTCATCCTTCCCACAGGGGGACACTCGTTTGGGTCTTTTCTACTCTAATGCTGTGTTTTTTAGTGAACCCTGAAATATGGCATCTTAATTACCTTTCAAAAAGAGCTCTAAAATTGGCTTGTATTAGCCAACAAAAATGTATGTCAAGGGGAAAGGGACAGATTCACTGTCACATAAGTGTGTTGCACTGTCCCTGTGCAACCAAAGTTTGTCATGGAGGGAGGATCTGCACTTCAATCACTATCTCATGACACGCCTCCATGTTTCCACATGCTGCTGAAAATATGCTGTCATTTTCCTGCATACCACAGAGGTGCTTCAAAGGAGTACCTACCTCACAGCTAAATGGGGCAAATCAGTGGCATTCTGGGCATTCATCTGCATTTCAATCAAGATGAGGGACAGTGTAAGAGCATTTACCTCTAGAAATCCGAACAATACTGAACAACTGACACATCATGGGCTTTTGTGCACATGCCTCAAAAACTGGAAGATATCAGTGAGAGGTTTCCCAGGGCCACCTTTTCTCTCTCCTTCCTCACCACGAATACATCAAGACACAGACTCTGCATTAAAGTCCTTTTCTACTCAGTCAAGGCTATTAAAATGCAGGGTTTTCATTTCTAATTAGACTCATTAGATACATATGTGCTTCTTTCAAACCCAATCATGCATTTACAAGGGTCAACCGACCAGTCCTCCATAGGGATTAAAGCATGGCTCTACGTTTGCAAATCAGTTCTAAAAATATTATTGCAGAGTCCACAAATCTTAATGGCCTAGATCAAACACACTCCACTTAAGTTCTCTAGGAACATCTTCCTGGTGAGCAGTGTGCAATGTAACCCTGTGGCAGAACAGCTTCCCACACTCAGAACTGAACTGTTGAGTGCTTTTAAAGACTCACAGCCATATTGTGGCAAACAGGGAATTGGCAGTGTCAGAGACTGTGTGATTTGACCTGCACCATTTGAACTACAAGTGATGCTACATGAAGCAGTACGATGACCACCCAAGCCTGGACTGAGCTGCTCTTATAAAAAGAGCATCTTCCTACCACAGCAGGTGACAGCTAACCCAGTCAGAAAACTGGAACAACACCACCACCATGAGTCAGGACCATTCTCTGCTTGAAGTTTTGGGAAGCCAAACTCATCCTTTGTAGTTTGGAATTCCAGCTCTTTAAGCCCAATTCTCTTCCTTATTTGCTCTGTACTACCCACTCAAAGTTTTTAATTCTTACAGAGAAAACCCAGGAAGGCTTCACTATCTCAGACCAGCCTTTGAATCATAGATGTATTACTGGTAAAAATTTGCTGATTCCACAAGGGGCAGAGAGGTTCCTTGGAAAAATATGCCTGCTCTATGCACAACTGTGACCCTTTCCCCCCAGTTTCACACAGGGTACTGTACTGTGTCTATGGCAACGTTAAGAGAAGGATTTTCAGGCCTCAGATTCCCCCCAAAATCCAGCCTATCCTTGCAGCACGGCAGTAAGCCAGGACTGAAAAAATTCATGGGTCAAGATTAGGAGCAAAGCTATTGAATGAAGACATTACAATACAATGTAGACACTACTACAACAACACAATGATTGTTTGTCCACAGGCAGCTAATTCTAGAAGGAAAGTTTATTCTCCTTTTTGTTGTGATTCCATGAACAGACACTGTTTTATGGTGAGAGAAAACACAGCCATGTTGGAACAGTAGAGTCTTTAGCAAAGAGCTTTATGAAACAGCAAGTAGTGCAAATAAACGTTTATTAATGAGAACAACAGAAACTCAATCAAGAGAACATGTTGAAATAGAACACTCCATAAAGTTTTACAGAACAATAGACTGAAGACCAAGCTGTATGGTACTGATCAGAAGAGCATGAAGGCACAAAGCTTCATCTGGGTAGAATGACCTGTTTGTTACACAGAAATGGCAAGGGAAAACACATCTCTGCTCCCTCCTGTATATTCTTTGCAGCACTGGTTTTCATTGCCTTGAATTGCAAGGTAAAGATAGAAGGATTAGTTTAGGTGATTTATACCCCTATTAACATCAGTGACTTAAAAATAAAATCAGCAAGCATGGAACATAAATTTAAGTCATTAACTTTCCATTTATGCATTAGTTTTTACTCTTATGACTGGTCTTTCTTCATTTTTCAGACAAGGTTAACTTTCACTTTGCCACTAAATCTAGACTTATAGTTACTATTTTTGCTACTGGTATCAGTCTGCAAAGAAAAGTAATCATCCATTGTTATGTTTATCCAGACTCTAGTATCACAATAACATGAATCTGATATCCACCCCTCCCCCCCTACCCCAAATTCCTACTCTGCTACTGAAACTATGGAATAGAAATTGGAGATATAGTGCACAAATACAGCTTTTAAAAAGCAATGAGAAGCCTTAAAAGCACTGCACATTTAAGATTATGTGTTTCGAAGCAATGTGTTGCAAAATTGATCAAATTTCTGCCCACAAATCAAGAATTCAGAACAAACAGGTCTCTGCCTCAGTCCTTTTTCCCAGGTTGATTTAAAAAAAAAACTTCCTTCCCTTTTTCTTTCAATGATTTCCCAATTGTGAAATTATCATTAATAAACTGAAAATCTTTTTCATGCCCCTGAAGAGACAATTATCAAAATAGCTGGAGCTCTGCATGTCAAACCTAGGCACCAGGTATTCAGATAGTGACTTGTCCAGTTTGCTAGTTGGACAACGAAGTGTGGATATCCATGCTCCTCTGAATGTTTTCTTTGTACAGTAGAAAGTTTCTTTCACACAGGTTGAAATACTTATTTCAAAACTTTAAAATAGCTGATCACGTGTTTAAAATTGAATTCAATTATGTCAGCCAGTGAATTGCCTGGCAAGTTCCATGTTACCCGACAGACATCACTGGGTGGAGACTGCAGCAATGGGGAACAGTATCATAACCCAAATTTCAAATTAAAGTATCTCTATCTCTTTCTTCTTAAAAAGTGTGTGTAGTAACCACTACATTCTCTAATTTTGCAGTAGTATTCCCAGAAACCTTCTCCGCAGTTTGATATCACAATGTTTCTCTGCTCAACTCTTTCACACAAGAACTCCAGAAGCGGCTGCTTTAAAGAAAAAGAAAAGTTGGAAACTGTCAAGAGAACAGGCTAACAACTAATCAGACACCTTTGAAGCCTCTCTCTTTGTTTCCAGGAAGCAGAAGTGTGTGTTGTTCAGACCGGTACAGGACACATATACACACCTAACCAGATGCTGCTCTTCCCCAGAAGCAGAAGCAATACTGCTTATTCAAAGAAGAGGTAAAAACAATTTGCAGTCTTGAGTGTTTGTATGAAAAACAACACTTTCTGCTTTTGAGTTCGGTTCTGCTGATAACCAGGTGTTTAGAAATGCACTGCAGAACAAGCAAGTGTCAGAAAACCAGAGTCTTTAATGCTTTAAGTGATTAAATGAGTGACTTATCTCCCCATGAATGTATGGACAAGAATTTCTCAAAGTGTAATTTAAAATAAGGTAGCCAAAAAAGCTGGAAGTTGCTCAAACTTGAAGGAATTTTTTAATGGTGCAATTGCTTTTGGTTTCTAACATGTTGATTTCTGCACCTGTACTGTGAAGGGGCCAGCTTGGACTGGGCAATCCAGCTTACAGGGACAGGAAAATCAGAGGGTATTAGAAGGAAGTAGAAAATTCTGAAAAGGGAGGTAAATTTATGTTGAACTGTTTAGGAAAAGAAGCTTGTGCTGAGAGGACAATCCAAACTGTTGTATTTAATATTCTCTAAAATGCTTACTCCATTTCACCAGATTTTAGTGGCAGGTTTGTGTCTACCAAGATTTCACAAACTCTGACCTTGGAAAAGATTTGACTTTTATGGGCTGTGGCTTTCTATCAGAAATCGTGTTAGACATCAATGTCTCTGGCACTTCTTTATCAGTGCTACTGCTGCCTAATTACAGCCTAATTGCTGTTTCCCATCCCACTGAACCCCCAACAAGCCTGTGGCTCCCTCTTCTGTGTGTGTCTGATGGATGGGTTGTTGATTTGAAGTTCTCCAGGGTCTCTTTCCCTCTGCTGTGCTCCACAAATAGCCTGTGCCACATCTCAGGTAGTCCCATGACCCTGTGCGCTGGTACCTGTCACCAGGTACACTCGGTCACACAAAAACACCCTCGCAAGCCTCTGCTGGGAAACTGCAATCTTTCCTTAGCTGCTTCACCTCCAGTCTCTTGCAGACATACACAAACCCTGGCAGCTCTCAGACCAAGGACAGAAGCCTGTAATTGCACACAAGTACACCTGCATTTATCCCAGTATTTAAAGTAAGACCTGATCCCATGGCAACCTCGAGTATTGTGGGGGAACAGCAGCAGCAGGACTGGCAGCAAGGACAGCTTAAGACAGGCATTTTTGGTTGATACCTTTGAAAGCAAACTGGCTGATCTGCAGAACCATCATGCAAAATAGTGACATCTTAATGAATCTTAATTCCAACCAAACCCAGTCCCAGGGCAGGAAAACCTCAACTCTCTGCTGAGCACAGTTGCATGGATGTCCAGGAATAAAAAGGCTGCGTCATGGAGTCGAGCCTTACAGATTGGCCAGGAAATGACATTGCATGTTCAGTCCTTTGGGGCTACTTGTCCTGAGAAACAAAACCCTGCATTGCAGCTCTAAGCCAGCACTAAGGCACATCCATACCACAATGAATTGGCACCAACTTTTTAGATTTTTTTTTTTCCATAGAACATGCTGACACAACAATGGTCTAGCAGAGACTTGTATTTTAGATCACATACTTACTATATTTGATATTGTCCTCAAACAAATACTTATCAGAAAAAAAGTCCCATGTAGTTTCTCCTGTGAATCCAGACCTCCACAATCATCTGGCAAAATCTTAAATCTCTATTTGCCCCCCCACTGACTTACTTATTTTATAGGCACAGCCAAGGCATACAGATAATTTAAAACTCTTATATGATAGCTTTCATGGGGGGCATTGTTGAGCTCTTCATTGTTTGCAGTTTTCTCCAGAGCCCAACACACCATGGCTGCATAGGAGTCATAGAAAATACAAAACCATCTGAAAAATGTTTACTGAGTAAAATTATTTCAAGAAAAAACAGGACAAATACCACATAGCCCAATCCACACAGCTTGTTCATTTTCCCCACAGCTGCAGGATGCAAAAAATCCTCCTCCCAAAACACCTTCCAGATAGTTTTTTAAGAGGAAACATGGCAGCATAGCTGGCAATCTTGCTAATCTGCAAAAGCTCTACAGATTGCCCCTTGTAATCACTGCCTTGAACAAGTAAGAAAGATGCACAGCTCGATACAATATTCAGTAGCACTTAGAATTTGCTTGGAAATCTAATTACAGTTTAGTTCAGCAAGTAACTTTAAAGGGAAAGCACATTTGCTGCCCTATTTCTTAACCAAAGCCACTTGTACCCAAGTTTCCACGCTGCAACTCCTGTAGTTACCTACAAAACACATCCTTCGGGACACACAAAACTGAAGTCAAATAAGTGAACATCAAATAATCTCCCTCTTGGCTCTCTCTCCACAAGTAACCTGTCCAGGAGCAGCTGGAATTTGTAAGTAAATGAAGACAGAAGTTCAAGAGCCCAACCTCTGCATGACCAGCATGCACTCTTGCATAGCTTAGAGCCAAATCTCTTTCAAGTGGTTAAAACATTTTCACTGCTCTGAGGGGCTCCGTACTATTTGAGTTAGTGCAGTGCAACTGAAAGACAACTCCACTTAGCTTTAAACAAGTTACCTGAGGTATATTTTCACCAAAAAAAGCACAAAGTTCACTGAAAGCTAAATTACTTGACTTTTGGGGTGGGCACTGCAGTCCTGGAAGACTTCAAGCTGGCATATCTGGACAGAGATGTTCAGCTTAACATTAATTCGGTACCTCTACATTATGCTGGAGTCTTCTTGTGGTTACAGGTTGGATATACTCGCAGATATTCCTGGGAGTGGAGAACAGCACCATATCCTCATTCACTTCCTCATGTGGTTGTAACAGCCACCACCAGAAACCAACAGATCACATCATATTCCATACTGGACAGGAGGTTCCTTCCACGAAAGAGGCTTAAGAAAGCCATTAAAATAAAATGATACATAGCTCAGAATGAAAGAAATAGTTCCGTGCCAGTTAGCTAAAGGACATGGCCAAATCATTCAGTTTTAAGAGAAAACCCTGTTATAGAAATAACTTTTGTTTTTGGTAAAGGCATATTCATATACTTCTTGCCTATATATAAGTTAAAGAACTTCAGAATTGTAGGTCATGTATCAAGCTAGCTTGTAACAACACCCTGTTTGCAGGAACAATAAGACTGGTGTTCAACCGAGGATGTAGACCTCACACTTGCTTAAGGCTCTTTCTAGCCCACGTTGGTTGCTGACTACCATGACTTCAGCAAGAACAACCAAAGGTTAGAAAGACAAAAAGCAATGCTGCAAGATTACATCAGAGATCATCTCCGGAACACAAGTGTCTAGGTCTTGGGAGCTGTAAGGTGCCCTACAATGTTTCATTATCATGATAGAATTAATTTTTCTTTTGAGTTGTTTTTGTTGGAGAATTCCCACTGCTTCTAGGAGAGTCATGAGCTGCTGAGCTCCAGTGGAAAGTTCACATGAATAGTTTATTAATCTAGTCTTGTTTTGCCCTGATATGCATTGGTTTCTTAGGAGATGGCCAATACCTCCACAGGGAGACCTGCCAGAACCTCAGAGATACTGCTGAAATGTGAACCCCAAATCCATGTTTCAACCTTAAATACAGAAGGTGGGCATTTTGTGGTTCCAATGTGTTTGTCCCTGACCACCCCAGAAAGCAAAGGAGAGACAGACTTACATAGAAAACCTCTTCCACAACTGAAAGAAGTTTAAAAAATAATCAACTGAGAACAGACATCTAAATCCCTGATCTTTTTACCATTGCTTCAATGTCCTCAAAGGCCTGTCAGAACTCTCTTCATCTATGGGAAGAAACCTTGTTTGTACCAGAAAGACAATGGAAACATTAGATATAAATCTAATATTCAGTGAGTTTACAACATGTTGGTTGCCCATAGCAACAAAGGGGCAGTATCGCCAGACTCTGCTTAAATGAGACTGCAATTTTAATCAATATTAACTGAGTGCACATCCAGTCAGATGTTTACTCTTGACACAGAGCTGACATTTATGTACAACTATCAGGTTGAAGAGCTGTTTTTCTAACATCCAGACCTGAGAATACTTAAAGATACAGTGGTACAGCACCAAAAAGTTATCCTGTTCTTAATCAGCACTGCATATAGAAAGTTTAAACCTCACAAAGAACAATCTAGAGGAGCATGAGCCTCCTTACTGGAAGGCAGGGCAAAAAGCCTCTTGTGTTGACCAGAAAATTTTACTGATTTTGGCTTATCAGGATGTTTCTGTGATTCTTACCCACATTCTAGACATTTTGGGACAGAACTAAACCCCTTCAGCACCAGTTGTCTACAGTTGTCTAGGTTCATTCCCTTTTCAATAGCTGTTTAGTAGAGACAGGTTCACAGACAGAACAGACTACAACAATTTGGAGATGAAAGATTTTTGCATTGTTTTTATAACTCATCCCTTCAGCAGACCACAGTGGATGAAGTTTTGGCACAGTTTTTAGCTTAAACAGGGAATCACAGAATATTCTGAGTTGGAAGGGACCTACAGGGATCATCAAGTCCAGCTCTTAACTGCTACATGTGTACCTGCTACGCCAGAACAGCAGAACAACAGCTTGCAGAATGGCTTTGCCTTGCATGCCCTGAAGCACCTGAAGTACTCCAGTGTACCCAAACTTGTCAGAGGCCTGAAGGTAGAAAAGGAACTGCCACACAGGCCTCCCACCATCCGCTGGATTGGATAATTAGCCAGATGGCAAGCCTGCAACAAAGCCACCATGAGGCAGTCCATGTTCCTGTTCACTGAACCTTGTAATGCAGCTTAATTTCTCCAGTCTAAATACCAAGCCTTGAAAGCTGCTGTATCTCTTGCCCATTTTCTAGATAACATTAGGTATCCAGAAGGGAGCTGTTTGCATTAAAAGTAGGATGTGTCACATTAAGCCATTGGCACGTTCTATGAAAGCTGGGGAAAATATTTTTAAGAAAGCATTCTAAACAATATTGGCTGTTGTTCTTGCTACTTCTGTAATTCAAGGGGCATTCAGCACAGTAAAGGCTGCCCTGTAGTAGAGTTCTAGTGAGAAAAGTCCAAGCTCGGCACCACAAACATTGCTAAGTCTACAGAAATCTTTGTCCAGGTTATGAGATGGAGATAACAATTTCTAAGAGCAACTCCTCTGGCAAATAGAAGGAATCCTTGCCAGTTGCTTCACCAGCAACTTTTACCCCAGCTTTGAACCATGGGTTGGTTTTCAAAAGCTTTGGCACAAGAGTTCCTCAATGTGCAGTATAATTCAGCTGACACTGGGGCTGGTTGGTGCCCTGTCCTGGGTTTGTTTCCTGACATCTATGACCACAAAGTCACCTCTGTCACATTCAAGACTGTGACTACACAACTGGCTGTGGAACAAGTGACAGAAGCACACAGCAACGCTGCATCAGGGGCTAAGTTTACGTATTTGCGTAAACTGAGCTTAAACATGTGCTGAGGATGTTACAAACTAGCCACTGCAGTGTACATGTACAGACCGGTTTTCCTTAGACTGAAATGTCTGTGCACTATTACTGCCAGCCAAATGCACTGTGAAACACTTTCTGTTTCACCAGAGCAATGTCATGCAATATTACTTTTAGATACTTTCACTGACACTTAGAGCTCTAATACTTCACCCACTACTAGTACTGCTGGAACTGAAACATCTAGTAGCCAACAAAAGCTTGTTGCAGCACCAAAGCCAACACCTGAGGAAAAACCAGAGTGATGCCTAGCATCACAAGTAGGACTAGGTACATCTTCTAACCAGAATAAGTTATTGCAATAACTCAAAGCAACATAAAAGAATACTTTTCTCTGCACTGGCAGCTGTAAGAATTTCAATCATTCCATCACACCAACCTGATAATAATAATAAGGCAGATTTCAAGGAAAGATGTTGCTCGTCCCATAAACCTACCAGCTGAGGTTTGGAACAAAACAGAAAGGTAATGGTTTCTCATTTATTTTTTATTTCTTGACTTCAGAGGCATGAGAGAAAGAAAACCAGAGAGAAAAGCTGAAAGAAAAACACCTATTCAACATCAAATCCTCCTAGTTAGTGGTAGAATTCTATCAATGCCACAGAGGAGAGACCTCTACAAAAAAACAGTGGTAAAGGCAGGAGTTACTCAGAGTAACATAAAACAATACCAAGGCTACGAGAGTTACTCATGTTTTTTAGCTCTTCACAGAGCACAACAGTGATGCAAGACAGGTCAGAGACCAATCTCAGTAACAAGTAAAATGCCTTCCACCTCCTTCCTCAAAGGTATGCAGCCCTTTGAAACGGCTTGGGTTTTCGGTTGTTTGGTTTGGGTTTTTCAAGGTATATAAAGAGACTGATACAGATCTTTGGTGTACTGGGGGACATGCAGGTTCATCAGGAGTTCACTAGCTTTGTGAAACTGAAAATCATGCTGTATTTCAGCCAGGTCTGAAGACAGATCTGCACCCATGGCAGAGCAAAGCAATACCAAGATGACCACTGACCTTAAGCTTGTTAAGAGTCCTTAAGATGTTTTTCTCTCTCTTCCCCTCCATCACTGATGCTGAGATTTCAGGTACCAATCCTTCCATCCCAGAAGATACCTCTACTCTCAATTTAGAGTTTTTGATGTGCATTCATCTCTCAGCACATTCCTCTGCCCTTAATAAAGTTTTTGCTCTTTTTGGATACAAATCCAGTTGAGTGTCAGAGCAGGAACTCCAATCAGGAAACATTAACTCGGCTGAAATAGCTGGACATAGATGATGGTTTTCCAGGGGATCTGCCAAACCGAAGGAGGGCCAGGTTTACACAGCCACTTATTTCACTCCAGCAAGCAGTAAAAGAACTTTTAAATAAGTGGTTTACAAGCCCTTTCCCCACCCTGATTTAGAGAAATTACCAAGATACGCGTAAATATTAAAAGGTAGGAACTGGACATACTCAAGAACTGCTAAATCATAGAGTCATCATAGGTTCATAGAATGGCCTGGGTTGTAAGTGACCGTAAAGATCATCCTGTTCCAACCCCCTGGCCCCAGGCAGGGAAACCTTCCACTAGACCATGTTGCTCAGAGCCCCATCCAACCTCACCTCGAACACTTCCAGGAATGGGACATCCACAATTTCTCTGGACAACCTGTTCTAGTATCTCACCATTGCCACAGCAAAGAATTTCTTCCTAATATCTAATCTAAACCTACTCTCAGTTTGAAGCCATTCATTCTTGTCCTGTCACCACATGCCCTTGTAAAAAGTTCCTCTCCATCATCCTTGAAGGCTCCCTTTAGGTACTGGAAGGCTGCAATTAAGTCACCTCAAAGCCTTCTCTTCTCCAAGCTGAACAATCCCAATTCTCTTTGCCTTTTTCCTTGTATGAGAGGTCCAACAATTCCTCTTTTCAAGCCTTTATACTTACAGGGTTGTTTCTTTTTAAAAAAAGTTTCTGCAAGATGAAAGCAAGTAGTTTTAAAATAATTTCAGAATACATCCATCTGGTCCTTCCAGCTTTTACAAAGTGTCTAACTTGAACTGCTGACCATGTACGAGAGGGTTAACCTCCATCCTAACCATACATACTTTCTACCCCTCAAGGCCATGTCTGTTAGGCACCTCGTGCCCTCTGAAGGAGGCTCTACATTCCGCCACCACTCAAGTCACCACAGCAGAGTCCCATCCTTCAGACAGGAACCTTCCTGAAAACTAACCAAGCAGCTCTGGTTTAGTGCTGTGTGTGCTTACCATCCAAGCACTGCCTGCACCATCTGATGCACAGAGAGACTAGAGCTCAGGCAGTGTTTGCTTACAATATACTTTGGCTGTGGGTAAACACTCGAGGCATTAACTGAAGATCAAGCTGACAAATACAGAAAAACTTACTTGGAAACTCAGGGAAGGACAACAAAAGCTTTTGAAAAATCTGACCCAGCAATACAAAATGGCAACTGACACAACTAATGGAGGATGGACTGAGTAAAGGATGGTATTTCCACATGTGTAACAATATTTTGAAGTTGATTCTGGTGACAGTGACAGATACATAAGAACATTCACTATGCACTGCAATACAGGAAGTGTAGCACAACAATGTGCCAGGGAAGCAGCCCTGTCTTTGAAGAATAGGCATAGATCCATCTAAAAACTAATTTAGACACATTGTGTTTGTTAATCCAGAAGAAAAGGCTGCATGAGGACTACTGAAATTACCAAAATACTCATTTGGAAGTGACCACCATTAAATTTCATATGATTTACCAGTTAAGCTGAACGTTTTATTCTTATCATCAATGGCAATCAGCAGAATTAAATCCCATGCCCTAGTAAATGCCCCAGGAAGAGGACTTCTATTTTTGCATAATAAAAAGGATGAACTGACTTCAGCTTTGGAAAATTAAAGGACTTGTCATGTTTATCAATTAAGTCCACAGCCAGAAGTACAGCTTCAGACTATTAAGAGGAAGTTCTCCAGCACCACTAAACCAAAAGAACACGTTTGTAATATCAAGGGGATAAAAACTCAGCAAGGGTCTAATACACTTCAGAATATCAAGCTTGAAGTGGTATTTAGCAGACCTGCTTCATCCATGCCTCCTGGCTCTCTGTGTGTCAGCATGTACACGTTATCACCATTGCAACTGACTGCTGGCAATTGTCTGTGATGTTAATGAGTTCTGAATTTATGCAAAGTCTCCCAGTTGGGGCTTCCACAATATCCACCAACCAAGATACCAAAGCAGGATACCTGTGGTAAAAGCATCTAGCCTTCTCACAGTTATTAATTAATATAGCAAGCCAGATTTCAGTGACCATTTGAAAATCTTTCAAAACCCAAAATCTACTGGCCTAGAAAAAAGAGTTAACAAAAATGTATTGTGACCCTGTTATGAGGTCCTACGTATCTATTGAAAAAACTTCATGACATATTCCTGTAATCTGATGAATCTTTTACAAAAGAAAAATCAGAAACCAGAAATAAAATGTTTGATCCTCAAAGCAATTAGGATTTGCAAAATGCTGTCAAGACCTTGTGCAATCAAGTAAATCTGCAACGACAGAATAATGTCACAGCTTTTTTACAGAATTATCCATGGTCATTCCAAAACACAGCCACTGTCAAATATCCATGGCTTAATATGAAGGAGGAAATGAAGTGAGCCAGCATCAAACACACACCTCTTATGCCAGGTTCTAGGAGATTAGCCACCCAGCTTCCCACAAACCAGCACTGCTATGCACATAGTACTAAATATTGATTCAAGGGTATATCATTTGGATAAGCAAGGGGAAACTTTGGCACTGTTGGAGTCAGTACCATGGAATATTGGTTTTCAGATTGTAGTTGAAGAGAGAGGTGGTGTCTTGGCAATACACACACATATGTTCTCCATCTCATATGCAGACCCCACAACCGGGGTCCCAGTCAGTGAAAAGAGTTGAAGCGTGCACCTAATTCACCCATTTGTTAAACTGAGCACAACTTATGGTCACAAACCAAGCAGAAAGCACCACTCCTCTAAAAGTCAGTACAGAATCATCTTGTAAGTGCTACCAGTTAACCTCATGGGACAAACTTTTCTTACTGGGTTGCACTCTATGTGAAGAAACTTTCTCTCAAAATTCAGGGATTAATCTTTGAAAATTCAGTGTTGCAAATATAGAACCTTAGAGTTATAAAAGCTCTTATCTGACGTTTCCCACTGCAGCACAAGGGAACTTCTTTTCTGCAGAAAGCATGAATTATAAATTCTATGTAGCTACATAATCCAAATAAAATATTCTCCCATAACCAGATAATCTCTTTATAATAATTCTTACATGCACAGCATGGATCATCTCAGCTATTTTCACAATCACTTTGCCCTAATTTTTGCAAGAAGTACATGAAATTCTTTTCACAGAACTGCTTTTATGATATCCTTTCTAAGGTACATCCACTAAACGGTTTGACTCTGCTGGAAATGATGAAAACAAGGAGCAGTATGACATTCTATTCCATCAGAGCAGTAGAGGAATGGCTAACGTTTTGCAGAATTATAGACTGTAACTTCAGGTTTTGCATTAGCATCCTGAAGTGGCAATTCGTGCCGCTTAAATCTCAGTACAGATGTGTCACAACACCTTTTCAAGAAGAGCTGGACTTGCTCTAACTCCTTTTGGAAGCTGATCTGACTTCTGACACACACATTAACAGAAATGGAATCAGAAGCCAGCAGTTTCTCCTTGGCTTATCAACTGCCAAGAACCCAACGTGAAGTGCAGCTTTTACACGCTCTAGTGGGCTAGGTGACCTCCATCCTCAGAGCCTGTGAACATGCTGTTCCTGTTACTATTCTCAGAACTGCAATTCCCCTTTTTTCCCCTTATATAAAGGGAAATTAAGATTAGAGATCTAGACAGACCCACAGGCTCAAAGGAGATTGGTAGGGGCAGAGAGGAATGATTAAGTCTTTCCCCGGACTACAACACAATTTTGCTGCAAGATCCTTTGAAGTTTAAGAATTCTAAGTTTAGAAAAAAAAGCTTTTTCTGCTGTTTCCATATCACATGGATCCTGTGAAAGCCCTATTACACGCTTCCATTCCCATCCTATTCCCGTATGCCCCCAGCTTTTCTCAAGGGATATTATGCTTGGCATTCTCTTGCTTCACATATATTCCAGAGACAGATGCTGTGACAAACAAGGTTCAGGTATGGTGCATTGCCTTGTGCTTGCAAAATAATTCCACATTTGTTACCATTAGGGCTCAATGCCACAACTAAAAAGACACCAGATAATTTTGATGACGCAGGCTGCTCTTATGCTAATCTATTTTGCCCCTGGAATAAAGACGTCCCACAGAAACAGTAGTGGAAGTGTTGCTGCAGATGGGAGGCTGTGCAGTCAGAGTTGGTCCCGGTACTGACACGGGAGCAGAGCACATTTCTCTGCATACTTCAGGCTCTTGCTCCAAACTACTGAAGTCTGGAAGGTTGAACCTTCACTAGTTCTGTTCCATCAGCGTGAGCACCCCTTTCCATGCATTGTCTGACAAAGCAGTGACTGCACAATCTGTATGCGGTGTTCAACTGGAGAGTCTGCTGTGGCCATCACAGACAGTGTATTTTTCATTTGCATCACATGCATGTTGTTGGGAAAAAAGTCATGCTTTCATACAAAGAAGTATATTGTTTTAGATGCATCAGTCACAAGATCCTGCCAGACAAAAGCTTTGCAATGCCATCCCTGGTTAGGAACATTCCTATTTGTCTTTTCATTTCAATTAACAAGATGTATCCCGTGCAATGCATGCCTCCTTCCCTCCCTCTCCATTTCTCTGGTCAGTCTGCTCAAACAGCTCCTTGGATGTTTGGGTTCTGCAAACTTCAGAAATTTTACAATTTGTCTTTTATTACACATCAAGCTACTTGCAACAATTGACAACAAAACATGTTTGATATTAGAAATTAGGCTCTACAATCGAATCACTACCAATGAGGATAAGACCCCTGAGTGTTAAAATTATAAGTACTTTCTTCTACTATGTTAAACACTACAGGTAAAAGCCTTTTTAATCAGAATTTCTAACCAAGCATCCCCAAGTGCTTTCCTGTAGTTCAACCCTTAACCTGTACTGGTGCACACTCCTCAGCAGGTGCAGGGCTCCACACTTACCTTTGCTGAACTTCATTATTTGATTTGAATCCTCTTACCTTCTCTTCTCTAGCAGATATTAGACCTTCATGCTTCAACAACCTCCAAGAAATTGCTTTTCTAGAACTAGCTGGCTCAAAAAAAGGAAAGTCCCATCTGCTTCCCTTGTCCTATCATTAGTCTGCTATGAGGCTGGTACATCAGCCAAAGAGTGAAACGAGAACGGTTCATTGTCTGGGGACTTAAGCAATACTAATGAAAGAGCTTAGGCAAGTGTAAAAGAATCCCTTCTGAATTTACAAATGTGTGTCTAACCAACAGGTCCTTTTCAATACTGCAATACACTGCCAATGTGCTCTTCTGCAGGGACTGCAGTACTTTCTCTCTTTAAGGGAAAAAGCAACAGTTTCTTAAGTCTAAGAGAGGTGAGCACAGTAACTCAAAAAATTATGAATTACCTTAGTTAACTATGCAAAGAAGTGAAATGACGAACTGATTAAGACACAAATATAACTGCATTTAAGGTAGCTAAAGATGCTTGGTCCACCAGGTAAAAAAGATCTTCTACTGGCCAACTGTAAGAGATCTGCTTGAAAGAAAGGAGCATGAGAAGCCACCACCAAAGTAGGCTGTCTCATCCCATCCAAAAAGCTCTTCCAATGCCTGTGGCAAACTTGCTGAAAAAACAGAAACCACCATGCCCCAAATTCACAGGGAAATAGGGAAGGAAACAATAATTAGATCAGCAAAAGCAACACTGACATTGATGCAAGAACCAAGATTGGTTTTTACCTAGGGCCACATACAAACAAAAACATGAAATAAGAAATAACCTAGGTAAACATTTTGCTTGGATATGGGTGTACTAAATCACTAACCTACATTCCCATGCAATCAGTAAAACATGCAAGAGAGAAATGATCATTAGAATATTGCTGCTCTGCCTGGCTTAGGAAAAGAGACTGTCTACAGGATTTATTGGACTGAACACTGCAGAGCCAAAAAGATACGTGCTCATATAAATGGGAGCTGGCTCCCAGAAAGGAAACTGAAAAGAAACTAAGAAAAAGGAGTGTCAGACAAGCATAAGTCAAGACAGCATACCATGTCCAAAGAGGAACAATCCATGTCTGATGGTGCTGGACGCTGAACAAAACAGCAGCTCCTCAGAAAAGCTCTAACACAGACTATTCTGGAAGCATGCTGAGGAAAGAGCTGAAGTAGGTTTGTTCTACCTGCTTCAGCACTGCACACAGAGCAACACAATGAGCTCTGGTAGGCAGACAGTGCTGGGTTACAGGAGTCACTTGGTGACCAGTTATTTGATAGCCAATGACTTTGTGCTATTCAGTAGAAATTAGCAGGCTCAGGAAGAATATAAATATGTTCTAGCAATGTAACTTGTTCACAGCAGAGGCTGCATCTCCACTAGACAGCTTGCCAGTAGAGCTGGAATACCTTTTTAAGATGAAGCAAACAGTACTCTCTCCCTTTTCCCTTCTATAGAGGAAATAAGGTCTTACCCATCTCTAGAGAGTCTTCTCAACATAAGCAAAGTGTGCTACCTTCAGCTTTACTAAAAATACACTTTTTTCAGTCCACAACTAGGATGACTGCGACTCACCTAGTAAAAGCAGTTGGAATGCAGCCCAAATACTCTGCACGTATTTAGGAGAGCATTTCTTTGTAAAGAAGTTTCCTGAAGCGATAAACCTTGCTATCCTGTGAATTGGTGATGGATGTGTCCAAAAGTTGAGTAGATTTGCTAGCAAGTACTCTTCAAAATTAAGCAAATTTCCACCTACAATTTCATTCACTCCAACTTAGAGACAAACAATCCTCAGAGACAAACTAATGAAGCAAATGCTTGCTTCCTATTGCTTACCACAAAATGGACACCAATCCATTGCACAAGATGACACTTTAAAATTCAAAGAATAATGGTCAGATTACAAAGGCTTTGAGCTGAACTGATGGATTTACTAGTGGCAAGTGGCTGCATCACTACAATGTCAATTTTATAGTGACAGATACCGAATAACCTTGGGGGAACTTTATACTCAAAATGGCACAAGACTTCACTGAAGATGTATGGCATGTGCAAGTGTGAGGGGAAAGTGTAGACACATTTCTACAGACTGTCTGTGGAAAGTGACAAATAATTGATCTACGTAGAAGCTGAAAGGCAACGACTCCAGCCAAGGTCCTAAAATGTCTAGAGAAAACAGGCACACCATCATCACTCACTGACTAGCAGTCCTGCCATTAGGCAGCTTTTAATCCTCTACCCCACAGATAAAACTGGTGATAGGGTCTCCTCCTCTATCCTTATCAAGTTCAGGCTTCAATTTCACTGAAAGTAAAACGTACCTCCACACAGGTCACAACCCTGTTGGTAAGCTGAGGGCTTTCCTGGAATGAAGGTTTGCAGAATTGAAGGCATGCCTTGTTCTCCTCTCTCACTCTGGAATTTTTCTCATCTTGTCTCTTTACAGACCTGCCACTGCCTACTGGCAGAGAGAGGATATGGCTACATCAGTAGCAGAAATTGCTGTCTGAGTAGGTATTAACATCACACTACAGATAACAAACTCTTGGGAATGATGGTAGAATCCCAAGAGTGGACTGTGCAGATTTAATGGTTCATAGAGTTCACTGCCCCCTTTTAAATACCTTTCTTCACTCAGGATGAGATTTCCAAACATGACTGACAGAACAACTGTAGTCAGAGCTTGTACATGGAAGTGGAGAACCAGGAACAATGTTCCTGCAGAGACAGGGCCAGCCAGAACATGCTCCCATATCCTGACAGGTCATCATCCAGCTACAGCAGCAAATCCCTCACCACCTCCATTTGGGAGCCTGTGCTGGATCACTGCTGGAGTTTCAGCCTGCCCTCGGGTGCTAATAAAGATGTTCCTGTACCGCTGCACCACAGGACAGAATCCCAATTAATTAAAGAATTCAGTCTTTAGGCTACGGCTAGGATGACATGACAGCACATCAAAAAAGCTGCATAACTCAAAGCAGCACTATCTGAAGTAAGTCTATTTCAGACCAATAGTACTGCAACATTACAAATCTCATGTACTATAAGCATTTACAAAATATGTAGCTGTGTAACCCCTGGGCAACATCACAATGAATATATATATAAGGATGACATTTTTGTTTTAGAAACTTTTTCCTTCTAGAAAGATGGGGGTTTTGTGTACCTGCACTATAGACCTAATGTTATATTAACATACTATTTATAAGCCCTACCGGTATACCCTTTCTTTTTCCTTTAGTTACTTTTGGTTTTCTGTTCTTAAGTTTTTCCTTGTTTTATGGAGAAATCTTAGCATGCAGCATAACTTTCTTAAGATGAGATAGGCAGTATTTTGCGAAAATAAAGAATGCAGATTTTATAAGCATGCTGAGCACTCATACTCTCTGCTGACTAAAATTACATTCTGTTTTTTAGAAGTTAAATACCTGGTAGATAATATATATTTTTTTATTCTCTTCTAATGTCAAAAAACAGAGCTGAATAGAAATGAATCTTGTGTACCTTCAAAGTTTCTGAAAATTTTACACTTCCAGGACTAGTGCAGATTTGGCATCTCAGCTGAAGAGCCAGCAGTATCACTGTACGATTTGGCTGAACAAAATCCTTAGTTTGGCTGTCATCATCATAACTAGAGCTACCAGCCTGAGGCCCCTGCTGGCAAGGAACCAGGCCAGGCACAATGCTTCAGATTGAGATATAGGAACCAACAGCCCAATTTCTCTGGAAAGAGCTCCCGTTTTTCATGTGGGCTGAAAACGGGAAAACTGAAATACTGCGTTCCTGCTGTTTTCAGAAAGTAAGCCAAAGTCTCAGAAGTTTGTGTCAAAGCTCCACTGAAGCTGCTGCACTCTTAGGAAAAGTGGTACTGGTGCCATGTAAGCATAAAGCACTTTTCCTCTACTTTCACTTTTATGCTAAGAACAGAAACTGCCTGTGTCAATCTATGGGAGCAACGTGTGATCCAACACTGTGAGCTGCCAGTTTGCCATCACATGCCAGCCAGGGCTTGGTGCATGCTAGAGAGACAGGCTCAGGAGGGATCCATGTTCCAGCACGCTCAAGATACAACCCCACTGCACTGTACTCAGTACATTTCATTTTAACAAAAATACTAAGGGTTTGGCAAGAGTTTAGGTAACAATCCAAAACACAGATTTTAAAATCACAGGAAGAGTGTGCAGTGAGACTCCAGTGCTGAAGAAGAAATGGGTCCACATACAACTATGGGGTCAGTCATTCTTATTTCAAAGGGAATTTTACTTCTTTTTCCTGTGCAGCATCCTCACTGTTCAAATTTCCCTTCATCTCTCTCCCCCTTTAATATCTACAACTGCAATGAGAATTTTCTGTTAGGAAACCTTCCCAGCAAAAACCTTGGGAGAAAACAAATCATCACAACAAATGCACCACCACCAACAGACTGGAAAAATTGACTATTTGGAAGTGAAGACATCAAATACCAACTCCATCAGCCAGGAGAGCTATCTACCAAGGGTAAGTGTCCCAGAAATAATGAATTTCAGGCCTCATCACATCCCTGCAAACCTTGAATCGATTTTGTCTGAAAATAACCCACGACCCAGCAGCTAAGGAAGAGAGCCCTTTCTGTGAGTGCAGAAGGATCACAACAGGTCAAGTTGGAGACGAACAGAATCTAAGCAGAACAGAGTTCTTGCAGTTGAGCTTGCATCATGTTGACAAGGATGACATGACACTAAGCATTAGGAATAAACAAAACATCCCGTAAATTAGTTTGTATTAATTTGAAAAGGCACACATTTTTAGGATAGAAACTAAATGTGACGAATATACAAGAATAGAAATGTGGATCAGAACAAATAATCCCGTTTTCATGGACAGGCACGACATGAATGTGACCAAGTGCCAGTTACCAGCCTGTCTTCATGATGAATACGTACAGAATTGTACCACAATACCAAAATATGCAGTGTAATGTGTCTCTCCAAGATTTGAAACACTGGGCCTCATCCCATCTGACAAGTGGATGATGTTTAACCAGGTTACCAGGTACTGTATGCCATCTTGTCCATCTGCACATAGCAACTCTGTCTCATTAAGTCTAGTGCTGAACCTCTCCTTTGGGTCTGCATCAGTTAACCAGCAGCTCTCAAAACACATTTGTAGAGGTCACACAGAGTCAAGCCAGCTTGCCTGACTTCACAATGCTTATCCAAACAAGCTGGAAAGAGGAGGAAAATGACTGCCCACCCACCTTATTAATTTCACATCACTGCACCAATGTGAAGTGCTGGCGGGCACATATGACAGTCCTGGCCAACATGCAACCTGCAGGCCAAATGCATCTCAGCTCCACAACACAATCCCTATCTGACTTATTATCAGCAGAGAGAAACTTGCAGAAACCAGAGATCCTGGTAGGCTTTGTCCGGCCTGTACTAGTTGGGTGCTGCCCTTAGCCTTGCAATGGGAAGGCTCCAATGCAGACCCTGGTGGAACAAGGCTGTCAAAGACACAGTGCTCTGCAACCAGACACATTTGAGCTTCAAAGAACTTAGTTTTGCAGAAAGCCATGTCAGGTTCTCTGGTCCTGCTCTGTAAACAAAGCACTGGTTATTGTCAGGATGTAGAGTCAGTAGACACTAGACATTAATGCACTATCACCCCTGACAAACAGCTGATCAATAAACAGTGCAAGTGTCAGTGGCATGTCTGGAGGGCGGAAGGGTTCAGAAAGGTTTCAGACTGCTTTCTAAGAAAGGTATAGCTGCTACATGCTGAAGAGAAGCTAATGTTTTAATTTTGAAGACGGGCAGACCAGCAGGCCTGTCAGATGGTTTCCAGGCAGATCAGCAGCAGTTGTCCTGGAGTTCAGTATAAAGACATCAAAAGCTAAGAGGACACTTTATTTGGGCAGATGAACAGACATTCAAAAAGCATGCGTGCTGGTCAACAACGCAAAGTTAAGGATATTGAACAAAGCCTAGCTTCACAAACCTCATTTTGGGACCTGTCACACACTGGCCAGCACTCAGAGGGAACAGTACTTTCCTGGGACATCCTGTTCCCATTGAAACAGGATGAAAAAAAAATTCATCTAGTGTATACTCCATAAATGAAGCAAGGGACCTTCTTTGTTTGCTTTCAGCAAGGAATAATGTTTAGAAACTTTTTTTTTTAATATAGCTTCAGTGGCACATCACAATGACTTTTAGGTCCCACCTGAAACACAAACTTCTACTTCAGCTTTTTGGATGTGGAAAACAATGACAGTAGCATCTCTCCCTGAGACCACTGGACCTGAAAGCTTTTAAACTAGGAAGAAGACAGTAAGTCCTGAGATGATAAGGTTATTCTGTATTTTTGTGCTGATTTTGACAGGTATAGAGCTCACTTTCTTCACAGTAGCTAAGTGGGGTTCTGCTTTGGATTTGTGCTGAAAACAGTTCTGACAATACAGGATGTTTTGGTTCTTGCTGAACAGCACTTGCAGAATCAAGGCCTTTTCTGCTTCTCACCCCACCCCACCAGCCAGGAGCCTGGGGGTGCACAAGAGGTTGGGCAAGCATGCAGATGGCACAGCTGACCCCAACTAACCACAGGGATATTCCATACCATACGCTCAGCATATAAAGCTGTGGGAAGACGAAGGACAAGGGAGGATGTTGGGAGTGATGGCATTTGTCTTCCCAAGTAGCCATCAGGCATGATGGAGTCCTCCCTGTTTTTCTGGGCATAGCTGAACACCTGCCTGCCCAAGTGAAATGGTGGATGAATTCCTTGTTTTGCTTTGCTTGTGTGCATGGTTTTAGCTTTACTTATTAAACTGTCTTCATCTCAACCCACAAGTTCTCTCACTTTTACTTGTCTGATTCTCTCCCCCATCCTGATGTGGGAGGGAAGTGAGCAAGTGGCTGTGAGTGATTTATTTGTTAACTGGGTTTAAACCGCAACCTCAAAAGTACAGAATGGGAGGGAGAGTGACAGACAAATGGTAATTGTAATGGCACAGAGCAGTAGTATTGGCCAGAACTGTGTCACCCAAGCAAATTAACATGATGAACCCCAGACTTGCAAGGATTCTTGCACGTATCCAGTCCCTACCTGCAAAGTACAGACCAGGAGCTACAATGCAGAGGAAACCACCAGAAATGCTGTACTAGACTTGTTACACCCCACTTCTGAGACCATAGTCAGTATTTCCATGCCTGTGGAAAAATTCTATACACCCAGTCACAGCAACAGACCCCCAAAACTACAAGGTTTCACTATGACATCCAGCAGTTAGAAAAGAACTGAAACCCTGAAGCACAGAGTATTCTTTTAACGAAAGTGTTAAAGCCATTTCTGAAAATTTTCTAATTCTTTCATGTTGAATGAAACTGTTTCCTAAGCTTACTATCACTGCTGCACAATCCACCATCCTATACCGAGACAACAGTGTTGGACCAGAGAAGCTCTTTGGATTCTGCCTGGTTCATGTCCATGCAAACATGCATGTATCTGCAAATTCCACTATTCCACTATTATCATGCAGTTTCTAGAAAACACTTAGGAGTATTGTTTTGCCTGGCAACGGCTTTTTCAAATTTGCTACATTCACTACTATGCCTGCAATAACACAAATAAAGATGGCCATTCTTGTCACATTTGTTGTGTCTTCTATATAAGAACAACAATAAGTAGCAAATGCGACCAGTCGACATCAGCTTGTATGGACAGTTCTTTGCCCCACCCCAAAGGTTTGAAGCCAAGGAAACAACCAACCAGAAAAAAAAAAGAACGAACCCCAACCCAGAACCCAACCCAAACTAAGCATATTTTCAGAATTTATCAACACTCCCACAATAAGAGAAATATTTTTCTTGCCACTGAGGGATAATTTGAGTCTGTAGACCTCGCAGAGCTTTTCTGTTCACAAGACATTTATTGTGTTCTCAACTTCTTACAAACAGTAGCTGCAAGAAGGAACCGAGGTTGTGTTTACATCAGTTCTAAATAATGTATAGTTTGATATATTACAAATCTCCAAAGTGCTTCAGTGCTAGCATAAACCTGGCAATAACCTATCCTCACCTGCTGCCAAAAGGAACTGTGCAACTATTTCATTAACGTTCTTTCCACCTCCCCAAACAATTATATACCTGTCTCGCACAATCAGATGCTGAGATGGGAACTGCTTATCTAGGTGCCAAAGGGAATCAAACACCTTGAGCAAGTGAGCCCATTATCCAGCTTTCACTTTAATGCCAAGATGAACTGTATTTCAACAGTCCCAGGTTACTAATAACACACCTTCAGGCAGAGACTGAGGAACACAGGATTAAGGGGAGGGGAACACACAAGAGAATCTCTTCCAGGTAGAGAACAGAAAAGGGCAAACATGTTCAGTAGTTCTGCGGCAGACAGATGGGGCATAACACATACACAAACAGGCCTGTGGCATTGGAGCAATGCAGCTACATGCTCATAAGAAGTCTTGCACTACTTGATGATGGTCTAGCATCTCCCCTAGCTGCCAGCCAGCAGGCCTTCCTTCGTAACTCATTTCAGAAGCTATCAAAAGCCCAGGACCACTCTACCTGCCCACTTACACATCTGCAAAGTCCTGTGAGCCTGCAGACTTCTTTCTCTGCAACGATTCCCCACGGTACCATGTAGTAGTGTAACCATTATGTCAGACTCTTCAGAGCTCATTAATTGAGGATAACTGTGTCTATGACGTGAAAAAACATTCTGATATGAAGAACACATGTCGTAGCACGGCACCAAACCCTCACAGATTGCCTTACTTACGCAAATAATTTTATGTGAACAAAGCTAATTTAACAGAGATGTTTCTTTGCAGAACACCTGGACTTTACACAAGATGAGCATCTCCTCACTGCAGTTTACTGTCGAGGGCAGTGGCTATAAAACCATCCTCGGAGAAGGTCCTGCGGCTTCACATCGCGTGTAACTTCACACCCACCCCGTGCACCTCTGCTGTCCCCGGGGAACATCACTCCCCGCAGCTCCCAGCCCGGGCTGGGCAGGAACACCGCCCGATTCCTCCTTAGACCTCACCTATCTTGCAAAAGTCAATTAAAAGCCTATCCGTCCTCAGTGCCTCCAGTTGCTCCGACCGGGCTCCCCAGTTCCTCGGCCGCCTTCCACCCCTCCCCGGGCCGTTCCCGTGCCCGGCGGCGGGAAAACACCCCGGGATGCTCCGGGAGGAGCGGCGTTTCCATCGCAGCAGGAGAGGAGCCTCCCTCCCGCCCCCGCCCGCTTCTGCTACCGACGGCGCTCGGGGACACACCGGGGGAGGAGGACGAGGACGAGAACGAGGAGAAGAGGACGGGGGGGCAGGATAAGAAGATGGCCCGGGATGACACAGCAGCCGCCCCGGGCCCGCCGGGGATGGCGGCGGCGGCGGCAGCGCCCAGGACACCACGTTATATAACGGCGACACCGCCGCGCCCGCAGCGCCGATACCCGGGGGCGACCCCCTCGGCACCGGGGCCATTTCAACCCGGGCACAGCGCGGCCCCGCCCGCCCGCCCCTCACCAGCGGCTGCATCTCGGCGCGCACGGCGGGCACC
>WEKY01037402.1:2093-12209 GCA_013390045.1 Picathartes gymnocephalus | reverse complement strand
GCGCCGCTTCCGGGTCCGGCCACCGCCCCGCCTCTGTCTGAATATTCATGAACAGGCGAGGCCGCTGTCACTCGCTCGGGGCCCGGATGACGAGTACTGCTGCCCCGCCCCTTTTGAATATTCGGGGGCGCTGTCATCGTTCGATGGCCGAACGGTGGTCTCTCTGCGGCCCCGCCTTTCTTGGCTATTCATTAAGAGGGCGTGACCGCTACAACCAGTGTTGTGCCCGGTCGCTTCGTTCCCCGAAGCCCGCCCTGTATTGAATATTCATGAAGCGGGCGGGGCCGCGATCTCCAGGTCGAGGCCCAGCGCTCCGTTCCCCGTGGCCCCGCCCCTCGTTTGAATATTCATCAAGGGGGTGGGGCCAGTGTCACTCGTTTTGGGCCGCGGCGCTCGGTCTCCAGCGTCAGCTGGGACGTACCATTCCCTCCCTCGAGGGGAGAGCAGGGGGGTTGGAGGAATGGCCGGGTCCACCCACCGCTTCCGGCGCGTTGCCAGGACTACCGCCATCAACTTCCGGCGTGCCGGGTGGGCGCGGGATCGCTGCGAGGGGCGGCGAGGGCTAGTCGCTGCCGTGAGGGACGGCCATGCCCGCCAAGGCGGCCGACAGGCGCCGGCAGGTAAGGGCTTGCCGCACTCCTTTGGTGGCAGCGCTGTGGTGACGTCACAGCAAGTGTCGTGACGTTACACCCGAATGGCGTCACTGCGGCGGCTCACGGGAAGGGACGGCCCGCAAGCGGGAACGTCGATGGGCAGCCCCACTGTGACCCTGTTGCCGTCGGCTCTTGCTCTGAGCGCTGTCCATGGTGTGACACCAGCGGTGACGTCGCCGTTCCCCAAACCGCCACCCGTGACGTCACAGCGTGCAGCGCAGATCTTTCCCTCCGGTTTCACAGAATCATAGAATCGTTAGGGTTGGAAGGGATCCCTGGAAATTACCCAGTCCAACCTCTCTGCCAAGGCAGGGCCACCTGGTGCAGGTGACACAGGCACACATCCAGGTGGTGTTTGGGTGTCTCTAGAGAGGAGACTCCAGCACCTTCCTTGGCAGCTGTTCCAGTGCTCTGCCACCCTCAGCGTAAAGAAGTTCTTCCTCGTGTTGAGGTGGAGCTTCTTGTGTTTTAGTTTATCGACACTGCTCCTTGTCCTGTCAGTGGGCACCACTGAAAAGAGTCTGGCACTAACCCCTTGGCACCCACTTTTGGTATATTTATATGCATTAATGAGATCGCCTCTCAGTCTTCTCTTCTCCAGACTGAACGGGCTCAGCAGTGCATGAGGATATGCAGTCTCCTCATAAAAGAGGTGTTTCGGACCCCATATCATCTTTGTGGCCTTCATTGGACCTTCTCCAGTAGCTCCTTGTTTTTCCTGTTCTGGGCTTCCCAGAACACAGGACTTCAGATGTGGCCTCATCTAGGGCCCAGTGGAGGTGTGGGCTCACCTCCCTTGACCTGCTGACTACACCCTTCACGATGCACCCCAGGATACCATTGGCAGCATGGGCACTCTGTGGATTCAAAGTCACCTTGTCACCTGCCAATACACCCGCATCCAACTAATCAGAGCTGAGGGATTGAAGTGAGAAATTAGGTTGCCCCACAGAGCTGAAACCCACAGTGCTGGGTATGGCAGTGGAGTCTGTACAGCCCCTCTTGGCCCTGCTGACTGCCTGGCTGCATCATATTGTGTCACCCTGTCCCTTCACCTGCCCGTGATGCCCTGAGAGTTCTGTGGCTTTTCACAGAATTCTGTAGCATTAAACAGCTGTTCAAGCCAGCCTGTCCCAAAGCTACAACATCCCTGACTCTGTCACCATGCTGTTCAATCCTGTGAGACTACAAAGTCCTCAGACATCATTGTCAGGCCATTTCATCATGCTTCCAGTGTATAGCACTGCTTCCAAGGCACGTTCTAATGCACCCAAGGTGTCCCCAGCCTGCCCGAGGATCTCCTGGGGACACTGAACAGATATGATGAAATCCTTTTTTTTACAAAGTTTTAAAGAATTCTTTTAGTTATACCTAGCTCTAAGTTTTGTCTCCTTCCTTTTGCTTTGCTATTTGGTCTTTGCTCAGCTCAAGCAATGAAGAGGAGTAATTTGCTACCCTTCCTGGCCCTAACCCTACAGTGCTCTGGAGTCTGTGTCTGTGAGACTTCACTGTATTCTTTTGGGCTCTGTGTGGACATGTCTGCACTCATCCACTTTTAGGATGAAAAACTCAGATTAATTCCTGGCTCTTGTCTGCTACTGGACTGTCAAAGTATTTGATTTAAAAGCAAATGATAGCCTGGCTGATAAAACTGTTTTTTTAGCATGTTTAGATCAATCCCCATATACTTGATGTTAGGATTGGTGGAAGGAGGTTTAGCAGGCATGTAAGCAAGAGTGAGAGGATCACTCTGATGTTCCTAATCCTCTGCTAAATACTAATAAGTACCAGGATACGAAAGGCTTCATAAAGTTCTCGGAGGGCACAAACTCAAAACCAAAACCCATATCCAATTCTAGAATGGTAACATTGTAAAAAAAAACATTAATAATGATGCAAATTAAACTGGGGATGAAATACTTCCTCTGAATTTCAGTTTCTTTTATTTTCAGAATTTCCATATAAATATTTTCAATCATTTTCTGTAGCCATTATCTCAAATACTCTGAAATGGAGAGGCTTCGATTGACATGTTATTTGAAAAACTTAATTAATGTGCTGTAAAGGCATTCCTTTTAATTTAAAGCTGTTGAAACATCATAAACTGTTTAAACTGAGGATATTTGGCTTTTCACATAGCTTTCATCACAATAACTTATTAGGCAATAATTTTGTCCTGTACTACATTTCCTATATTTGCCTTGAGTTTGTTAAATCTGATTGCTGTTTCACATCCTTTTATCTGCTAGAATATTCTTGCAGTGGAGGAATTGTATTGTTGACAGCCTGGCTTTGAGTCCAGAGACTTTTGCCTCATTTTCCCTGACGCAGAGTACAGATAACATCTCAGTGGCTTTGGGAGTGTGGGGGGTGTATACCTTTGTACTACTCACTACTCAGTCAGGGCCTGATATTTGATATCTACTGGGACATAATGGCCCCTGTGAAACTGGTTGGTGGGCCAAGGTTTGGATTCCAGTTCTTGACAAGAATTCTTCTGTAGTATTATGCTCTTTCCCCCTGTCCCTGTGCTTTTTATTTCTCTATTTTTCATATATTGCTTTATTCTGCTCTGCCTGTTAGTTTTTTCACTGCTGACTGCTTTCACTTTGAAAATTTTTTTCCTGAGATTGGTGTCAAAACTGGGATGTTTACATGTACACCTGTTCTCTTTTACCATATATCACTTCCAGCTCCTCCTCTGCTTTCATGACTCCATGTTCTTCAAGTGCTTTGTGATCAATTCGTATTTTTTTCTTCTCCCTTATATGGGGGTTGTCTGCTCTTCTTGTGTGCCTGTCTTGTATCTGCCTTCTCCTCTAACATCATTTTCTTGCTTTATTTCACTCTTTTTTTTTTCTTTATCCAGGTGGCTTCTGCCTCCAGCTCAGTCTCCAGCCACCTGATGGGTGAAAATATGTCTAAGTTGGGTTGACCATAAGAATTAAAGTCTGTGGCCTTCCAGATGAATTGCTTGACTTGCCCTAGCCTCATTTATAAAGGTCTTTAGGCTTTCTTATGTTTGTATACATTAATAAGAAATTTCAGTGTTTTGATGTTCAAAGCCTTAAAATAGTTTCGTGTGTCTGGATCTTTGTGCTCCCAATGCAGCCTTGAAAATAACACCTATGTGTGTTCTGTACTTCAATAACACCATTCCATTCAGATCTGGAATATATTATGCACAATTGAGCTCAACAGCTTTTTGTAGGGATGTGGAATTATGGAAAGGCATCAGCCAACTTTCCTGCATCAGACTGAAGGGAATGGGCACATCAGATTCTCAGCTTCCCTGAAAGATGAGGTCTTGATCTTGGCAAACAGGACACTTAGAAGTGTGGTGTTAAAAACACTGATGTGTGTGTCATGTCCATGAACATGCAGAAAGTGGTAGAGCATGGAACAGCACTGTTGTTCTTTTGTCAGTCCCATGTGTGGTCCTGGGTGATGGGAGAAAGTGGCCAGCGATTTTGAGATTTTTATTTTGAACATGTTTGACAGGTTGGAAGTGTTTGTTTCAGATTTCTGTGCCTTTGCTATGTAGTTCAAGGAAAAGCCTTGAGTAAGCAGTGTGGAGCAGCCCGTGCTAATGTGTGCCTCTGTGACTGCACCCACCTCAGGGAGAAGCAAGATCTCGTTACGGTTCCTTAGCAGACCTTGCATACATTTGGCATTTAAAATACAAAACCAGACTGTTCAATCTTATCAGTTAGGGTTAACTCCACTGTCAGGAACAGATTGCTTGAGCAGTGTTAAGAAAGAGTCTGAATTAGGACAGCGAGGCATTTCTTGTTACCCTTGTGGTATTGCACACCCATTGACATGGGAACAGCTTCTTTGCTGTTCAGCAAGTCATAAAAGAAACAAATAAACCCCTTCCCCAAATACAGAAAACAGTTTAGACAGAGTTTACTTTTTTTGTATTTTCTTTTCTTTTTTATTTATCTTCCTCTGAGAAGGCTTTTAAGGTGCTTACTTGTTCTTAAACATGCATTAAACCATCCAGGGAATATAAAACAAACATTCCATTTAGTGTCGCTCAGAAAACATTATAGAATGTATTGGCAAATAACTCTTAAATTGGCATCCCTAGTGTGTGCAAATAAATATCTGCTGCAGGGCAGGCTAGAAGTGACTTGGTTTCCCTGCTGTTATTTCTTGCTCCGTGTGCCAACTGATGGTTTACTGTGGAGTTTGCTAATATTCACAACAGGAATAAAAAGCTAGCAGGAAACTTATTAAATAGTTTTACAGAAATGCCAAGCTTTGCTCTCATAATGTCTTTACGTCTTTCTTTTAGAAGCCAAGAAGCACGTTGCTACCTTACAAATACATTAGATCTTCCCCACAATTCTAGTTAATCTCTGTGCTGTGCTGCAGAGGAAGTGCAAATGACTGTCTCTGCTCAGGAAGAGGAACTAAACTTAATAGGAGTGTTCTGTGATTGCTCAGCCTTGTAGCCTGATTGTATTATGGTGGCATAGGCAGCAGAAAGACTGCAGGAATGTCTCTTTACTGATGTCAAAAAAATATAGTCTGGGTTTGTCATTTACCCTGATGAGTGTTTCATTAATATGTGATCAATTTTTAGCTCTTGGAAAATTTGCTTAATATGAACTGACACTTCAGCTTGTCAGAGTGACCAACCTGCATCATCCCTGCCACTTAGTTCTCTGGTGTTTTAGGCTGGATCTGCGAATCCAGGTCTACTTGTCTACCCTTATGCTTTAAGCAGAAGGAGAAATTTTACATTTCTTGAGTCACTGAATAGTAGAGTCTGGCTCCTCACCCATTGCAAGATCTAGTCAGAAAGGGAGAGTTTAATCTGTCAGTATGGGAGAAGGACCAGTCAGCAAAGGCTGTAGTGACAACCCCTATCCTGGATGGCACCACAGCACATGTGATAGCAGTCATTGCATCTCCTATTTGGATAGTCAGGGCTGGCCTTGGGACTGAACCTGAGGAAGAGACACATTTTTCCTAAAGGATTTCTGCACTCACTAATTCGGGATTCAGCCTGGTTCTTAAATGAACACTGGCCCTTGAGAGTAAATCTCTGCTTCCTAGGTCACCAGGATGATTTATTTACCACCAGAATTGCCACTGACAAGTCAGAGGTTTTGTGCAGCAGATGATAAAATAGTTGAAAAGTAGGGCTCTAGAAGACAGCAGTTCAAAAGGAAACAGACTTGGAAAAAACTTCAGAGCTTTTGCTATTCAGTCAAGAATACTGAATAGCAATAGGTACTGATAGTCCTGTCTGTTTTGTATAAATTCAGTTAATGAGTCTCAGATCAGCAATTAGTGACTGTCATGTCACTAAAACAAAAGGGAGAGTGATGTGAAAAAAAATGTGGATAGAGTAAACAAGAACAAGGCCTGTATGGTTGAGTGTGATTTTTTTATTTTCTTCCTTGCAGGGTTATCTGGTAACCTAGTAATCTCCTAACTACTAGGGAGTTGAGGGCAAAACTTCTACTAAACATTACATTGCATCTTTGATGGTTGCCCTCCCCATGTTTTTCTTTTTGGATGCAGAAATATGATACCTCTTATGAAATGCCAGCCTGGTAGGACTTTCTTTTAAAACTTTTTTTTCATTTACAGCAATGGTCTTTAGAAAGTAGCCAGTAGTTTCTTCTTATTTTTGTTTTCCTATTTTATGACTACAGAAAAATTAAATATATATTACCCAGACATCCTATCCAAAATACAATTGGAAATGCTTGTTGGATAACTCAGCAGCAGGAAGACTCCCTGCTGAAGGACTTGATTTTGCAGCTATTTGTACCTCTCAGTGTCTTGTCTGCGATAGAGGGAGCTGTGAGAAGGGAAAGGAATATTAAATAGCATTTAAAACATCACTTTTCATCTGTTTTCTCTTCATTTTTATCATCCTGTTGGACTATTGTATCTTTGCTGCAGTCAATAGTCAACTTGTCATGTAGCATAGTAGATGTCTGACCCAGGGAAGAATTCCTAGGTGCTGCTATCATACACACCCTGGAAGAAAGATCCAGGAAGAAGCAGTCACTTGGGTCTTCTGTAGCCTTCATCTAAGTTCTGTGACTGTTATGGGTTTCTAATATCTTTTCGCTGTTGGAAGTGTGGTAATCTGTTAATTTATTTAATGTAAGATAATCATCAGAGTAAAACATGATTAGCCTCCACTAATTCTGACTCTGGCATTTTTCTCTGGAGCACTTGAGCATCTCCCAGAGTGGTCAGAGTTAGGATGGTGACCTGGAGGTGAGACAGTCCTTAATGCCTCCTGCCAGTTCCTTAGTTCTCTAGCAACCATGTCTCTCTTTTTTTCCCCCTAACATAAATTCCTCATGATTATTCACACTCCTCTTCTTGTTAATTAATATTATTGTTAAAGCCAGGGATAGGGGCACATTTATTAGGAAGATTTAGGAAGACTGTTGATTTTTTTTTCCTGTAGCAAAAACATCTTTATCTAAAATTTGCCAAAATGTAACTATTTGGATTGAATAGTTCTTTGTTGGATGTCTTACTTAGGCCATGTATTACAAAAATCCCCCACCAGTCTAGATGCTGAACAATATAAACCAATAAACTATAGCAACATAAGCTGGGACGACTGAAGTGAGGCAGGAAACCTACGAAGTGTGTGACTATGGAATTAAGCTGTGTATCATAATGCCTGTGCCCAATGGGATGAATTGAATGTTTCCCCAGCAACCTTAATTCTCACATTTTCAAAGTTCTGAATGCTTCTCTTTGAGATGTTAATAATAGTCTGTTAACTTTTTTTTTTTCCTGGAGCTAATGTGCTACACAAAAATATGCTTGAATTTTAAACATGCATATGAAGGCAAGCTATTGTAAACATCTTACTAGTGAATACACAATCATTATGTTGATTCACAGTTATAATTTATTTTTTATTTGTGTTGCAAATGTGTTCGTGACCTCTTCCCTATTGTACAGACACTGTGTGATGTATTTTAGGTAGCTGTCAGAGCAAAAGGATTACATTTTTAATCATAGTTTATGGGTAATGCATTGTTACAGTAAAAAGAAGAATGAGGAAGCAATAGCAATCATTCTAAGCCATGGTGTCAGGACACAAACTACCTAAGTGGTATTGAGGACTCTTTACAACTAATGTGGCAGAGAGAACTTTTAAGAAAAGGTATGAAAAAGGAAAGTGTGCTGGCTTTGGAAGGATTTACAGAGAGTGGGAGCTTGGAAAAAAACCCCAAAGAAACAGCAAAAGAACAAAGCACAGATACACCAATAAAAAGGGTTGTCAGGACTGCCCTTTTCATCAAGTGACGCAGCAGTATTGTCTGTGCTATTATCTGAATTAGGAGGCAGAGTAAAAGCTTTTGTATTCTTGACTGACTTATGTTTGCTCCCTAGCTTGCTTCTTGTAATAATTTTAAACAGATCTACTAGTTTTGATGACCTTCACCTACTGCTAATATTGCCAAAATACTAGGATCTCATCTTTCCTCATCTTACCTTTTCATGTTTGTGCCACCTTCCAGCTGGGTTCCAAAAGTTTGACGTACTTTGCGATGAACCTTCTGCAGCATAGATGGCGGTATCAGGAATGATGCTTGCAGAGACAAAGTATGTCTTTGCTTTTTATGCTGACTTCTGTAGAGTACTGAGTCAAGTGGAGTTGCAGTCTCTACCTTCGCTTGCAAGAGTCCAGAATATCCAACAAATAACAAATAACAATTCAACTTTGGTTGTTGTTGAAGTAGGTCTCTGCCTTGTGAGGGATGTTTTATCTGAGCAGGGACAAGAGTTTTGCTGAGCGACCCCAGAATAAGCTAAGGACCAGCTCCTTCTTAGACTGCCCCAGGTATGGCTGTCCTGTCTTTATGAAGCACACATGGAAGAAAGTCCCAGACCCACACTGATCTCTGTGTGCTGGTTCCCATCCTCCCACTTCAGGTTTATCATGCCTTGGATGTGGGCTGTGCCCATACAGTGCAGAATTTGTTCTAAAGCATATCTAAAGTGTAAGTGTTCAGGTTGGAGGCAGTGGTTGGAGCTTCTTTAGTTCAAAACACCAGACATAATAAGTATAATTTTATAACTCTCCTGTCAGTCATGTGCTTGCTCCCTGCTGTAGGGAACTACCTTGCTTAGTTCCAGGGATCCCCAAAGCAAGCTGTCACAGTCAGCAAGTAGAGGCTGGTAGGAAAGCAGGCATGAGTCATGGAGAAGGCTGGTAGACCTCACTGACAGATGCAGTGAAACCTCTTCCTTGAACATCGTCTCCCAGTCATACACAACAGCCATCCTTTGATAAAGGTTAAAAACGTGCATAAGGTCAAAGTTAAGACTTTCAGAGCCTGGTTCTGTATTTTGCAATAGTCTGTAAACTTTATTGCACTCAAAATCTTGTTTATGGGCAAAGAGAAGCCACAACTTATAAAACTAAAAACTTCATGTCAGTGTGACTGAAATTTTAGTCTAAACATTATTGTCAGTCCAGCTGTATTCATTAAAGAAAATAAGAAATTCTTCTGTGCAAAAAAAATCATTAATAGTGATAATGCAGTTAAAGTTGTTGCATGAAAGCTTCTGCGTTTCTGTCTCATTTCTGGTATTGTGCTCACCCTTCTTCCAGTGCTCTGGTTCCTAAGGTTGATGGTTTAATTTGGCTGTTGGTGGTGGTGGTGTTGGTGGGAATGTTACGAAAAGTTGTCAGCAACCAGAGACCTTTATTGGGGAGAATAAGATGTCCATTTTGATAGTTTCTTCTTCGCCTGGAGTTTCTTTTATATGTTAGCTAATATATTTTCTCATTTCCCTTTTTCCATTAGTCTGGTGCTCCACATTACACCCGATATTACAGCATATGGTGCTTTTTCAGTGTGCTAGATACTATTTTTTTTGTCTTCTTTGCTACCCCTAAACCAGATTTTGTTCAGTTCCCCTGTTTGCAATTCTCTAAGTGGCCAGTGGTGAGATGCTTACAGCTGTGGGTTCTGTGATGTCAAGTATGTGCCCCATGTCTTATCATCCCCTGCCTGTACTCCTCTGTGCCATATCCTGGGTCTCCTCAGGGTCTCTCTATCATACCAGGCCTGTACTGCATCATTAAATTCCAGTCGCAAAACCATGATAGTACTGTACAAAGACAAGGGAAATAGAGCCAACTAGCCACAGGTCCCTGGTTGATTAGAAAAATTGTTCATGTGCTACACTACAAACCCTTTATGGTATGGGAAGCAGGTCAGGGTTTGAGCTGCTTCCTTCCAGTGCACTCATTGCTCTAGCTTTTCTTTGGTCTCACTTTTGGATTTTAATACTGTTGCAGATATTTATTCACAGGTGGCTCTTTGGATTATGTTAATTGAAATCTGTGCAACTGCTAAAACCAATTATCCTTGGATTGTCTTGGCAATGCCTTTGCTAATGGATAAATGCTTTTATAGACCCATTTACAAAGGATAATATTAAGTAGACTTCGTTT
>WEKY01037399.1:10606-21142 GCA_013390045.1 Picathartes gymnocephalus | reverse complement strand
GCACCGCCTCTGGGGTCTCTCTTCTTTTGGAATCAGCAAGCATAGAAGCCCTTTCTTTATTCGACTCCAAAGGCGATTCAGTCTGAGAAAGGCGTTTTCGGTGCTTTTGGATCATGTCCTTTTGTTGCCGTACACAACCAGAACTAAATATTTATGGCAGAGCTATAAATTAGCTGCTCTTAAAAAAATGAGGGTACAACTATTAAAAGAAAAAGCGACAGTATAGCCGGGGAAGATTTTAAAAGCTCTTTAGCACTCTAGTATGTTTTTAATTGGTGTATGAATTGCGAAAAATACCTAGAAGTTAATAGATATCTTGGAGTAATCAATATTCAGAAACACATTGAAGGAAAAGTCATTTCTATCTTTTCATGGTTTGGTGTGAAGGAATCTTTATGGTCATGTAGTCTACACCTCAATAGTGAAGTTTCTCAAAGCCCCATCAATCCAGACCCTGAGCCCTTTCAAACATGGCACATCAGTGTCTTCTCTGGGCAACCTGTTCCCAGGTCCCACCACCCTCAGTGAAAAACATGTTTCCCTTGTGACCAGGCTAAACCTACCTTCTTTCAGTTTCAAATCATTGATCTTATCCTATCAAGATGGGCCCTTTTAGAATTCTCTCTCTATATTTCTTTTACGCATTTTATATATTAAACATTGCAGTAAGGTCTTCTTAGCACCTTTTCACCTCAGGCTAAAGTGCTCCTCTCTGCCCATCTACATAGCTGAGATGTTCCATCCCTTTGAAAACTTTTTTTGTCCTTCTCTGAACATACTCTACCAGGTCGCACAAAATCATGGTGGAGACAGAAAACCTCCTCCCTTGTCCTGCTGGCCACAGTACTTGTTATGCAGCCCAGAATATGACTGACTCTCTGGACCACAAGAACCCACTGCCAGTTCATCTCCCATTTGTCACCCACCAGTACCCCAAGTCCTTCTCCACAAGGCAACACTCAATCCCTCAAGTTTGTATTGAAAAGGGATTCCCCTGACCCAGGTGCATGATTTTGCACCTGACCTTGTTGAACTTAATGAGGTTAAGGTAAGTTAATCAGTCCTCCTTAACGAGGAGTGACATGAGTCCACTCCTCCAGACTGTCAAGGGCCCTGTGGATGACATCTCATCCACCTACTGAATCTAGGGCACCACTTAGCTTGGTGTCATCTGCAAACCTGTAGAGGGTACTCTCAATCCAATTAGCTGTGTCACTGATAAAGATACTGAATATATTGGTCCAAGTACAGGCCCTTGAGGACACCACACATTAGTAGTTTCCAGCTGGGCATTGAGATATTGTCTACAGCTCTTTGAACTCCACCCACACTTGAACAATAGGAACAGATGTGACCTTTCACATAAGATCAGATATCCTGAGGTAATGCCCAAAACAAAAGCAAGGTAAGAGTTATTTATTGAGCAGAAGCAAAACAAATTGCATGGTACACATCTAATTTCAATTTATGGAATCCTCAACACCTCTCATGTAGATTTTTCTTCTACTCTGTGGCCTTCTAACTTCCCCAAAAATAAAATTCTCTAAATGTAAACACCTTATTATGGACCTTTCTCCTATTTTATGAGAAAATATGAGAGACTCCTTTTTAGCTCTTTCTTCATTTTCTTCATACATAAACACCTGATTTAAGTGATTAAAGTGAGTTTTTGCTGCAAAACAATACTTGCATGTTCTAATGCAAAATGCCTTTTCTCCAGAAATGGGGAAAATGAACCATGACTTTCCAGGAAGCAAAGGCCTGAAAGGAAGTGTAATTACAGCTGTGAGGAAACACTGTATTATAATGTTCCAGGGAGATACGGATGGGTAAAGGAGGATTCACACAAGAATCACAAGCCATTCTACTCAGACATCATTGTTCTATGTACACACGTTCTAGTATCTTATTGTCAGATGACTACCACTGCCTTTCAAAACAGGGAGGTCAGGATCATAACACAAATGGCACGGGCCTTGGCACCAGGCATGAAACCAAACCATAGCTCATCCAAAACTGCACTGACCCATCAATGTTCCCGGTTCCAAGCTAGTCCCTTACCTTCTTTGCTCTGCATTCACAATTTTTAATTGCACTACAGGCAGTTCCCAACGTTTGGCTGTATGTCAGCCACAAGCAAAAGAACATGTAATTCAGTGACATTCTAGGGAAACATAAGTGTATCAAAGTCTTTCTGCTGGCAGCTGAACACCTTCATGGATGGAACACCTTCATGGATGGACATGGATGGGATCACGTCCCACCACCTGATAATCTGAACAGATCTCTACTTTCAGGGACTAGCAGCCAAACCAAGGCCTACATGTAGAACAGACGAAGCAAGGAAGGAACAGGAAAGCCACAGAAGTTAGGAATCATAGCTTTACATTTCACACTATGTCAACTGTAGTGCATACGCAAGAAGCATAATCTATCTTGCAAAAAGTACACAGGAGGATCACACGGGATTTTATACCAAAGACGTGGTATACCAAAGGCATGGTTCTCTAAGTAATTTCGTTGGAAAACAAGAGAAGTGCACCGGACCATAACTATGGGAATAAAAATAGGGGAAATTGAATGTTTATACCAAGCTTTTAAACAGCTCAAACTACACTACAGCAAACTCTTTTATCTGCCCCGTCTCTGTCCAGACGGAAAGCTTCAGTGTGCTCAAACATTACCCAACAGGCACCACTTTGCCAACAGACACCATCAAAAGACATGTTTCCCACACAACTTCTCCTTATGGAGAATAAAGATCACAGCACAGATCCACACATATTAACTTCTCTGCTCACCACACTCATTTCAAGGAATGTGAAATGTTCAAACCCCCAAACCAGAATTTCCTAGGAAAACTACCATCCCATGCCCTACATTCTCCAAAATCAGTTTCAATACCAAAAAAATATCAGCAGTTACTTCATATGAGCAAGATCCATTAATAACATGTGAAGGTTGGTCAAGGCTGTGGAAAGCTTAGTACATCCACGACAAGACTCTACATCCCAGTCTTACAAGGCCATATACCTGGAAAAGTGACAGTTCTTAGACACAGAATCTCTGAAGCATGTTTGCACTTTCATGGGCACATTTACAGAAAAATACTTCTAAGTCTGTATATTTTTGGGATACAAGGAAAGGGCGAATTGTGTAAGTCAAACAGGCCTTGGCACCAGGAATGCTGTGAAAGCAGATCGAGCCAGGTGGAGCCTGCAATCCCCTCCTTTCCAGTTTTGAGGCCACCCTCTCACTGATCTTCCACTGACTTCTCACCACGAGTATTTGACAAGAGTATTTCTTAAAGTGATATTCTGTAGAAAGACATCTATGAAACTCTTTTTAGATCTGTAAACATGAAAGGCAGGTACAGGGCACTCAGACAACTGTAACAGATGTGATCTTCCACACACTCTCAGAGACAAAGGCCCTTTAGCTCATTAGATCAAGCAAGACAGCAAGTTGACACATGCACAGCATGTTCTTCTAGATTATGGCACCTAGAGTAGTTATGTAATTCCAGTATTTAGTACGTAGTAAATAAACTGTTTGATCTTCCCAAATCTTCCATTATGGTATTTGTTATAAGTACATACACAAGCTGTTCGTTAACGATTGATGAAAAGATGCAAACACATAGGGAGAACCTCCTAGGGCTCCCCTACAGATGGAGTAAGAGGTCATCTAGCTAAACATTTTAGGGTGATGAAACTCACATTGCATGATCTTACCACTGGGCACTGGTCCAGGAAAAGGGCAAACCATATTTCTTGTGTCTTTCAAGAGGCCTTCACACACAGCTCCCAGACCTCTTATCTCCTGCTCTTCTCATCTTACATAGTGTTCTCTGGACCCTCCTATGTTGCAAGAACATTTAATAAACCTCCCAGAGGCATAGAAAATAAACCTGTATTGTGCACTGTGATCAGACCATGTACCAGGAAGGGGAGGTGGCTCTCTCAGCAAGCTTCATTACCATAATATTTCAGTAGCAGATACTCAAGAAGGGTATCTAGCTGGTAAAAAACTCAACAGAACATTCACACAGAAGCTCACACCAAAGCCCACAAGCCACCATTCTGCAGTGTAATTTCTTTGGACAATAGAAAAGGCAAAAAGGACAGAATCATTACTGTGGGCCTAATATAACAACTAAGACAAATTGAACTTTTACATCATCTTTACATATTTCAGTCAGGTCTAACTACACCAGAGCAACGGTATTCACTTGCTCTGTCTCTATGAGCCACTGTGAGAGAAAAGTTGCACAGAAAACTGCTCCTCACTGAGAACTAGGATCACAACATGGATGCATGCAAAGAGTTTTCTCTGTTCATCATGAGGCTTCAAAGAAATGTAAAATGTCCTCAGTTGATTAGGCAACATGCAGCTCTAATAAGAATCCAGTTGTAAAAGTAGCAGCTTGAAGACACCATTATCACACCCTTCAGCATATCATGCAACTCAGAAGATGAGTCACTTTTAAACCTTGATATTACACTGTATGCTGATGCTCAATAACTGCCATTCACAGGAAATATACTACAAGAAAGAAGAATGATTAACCCACTGCTTGACCAGTTGGATTCTGAGCAGTGTGATATCAAAAATAAGACATCTTTAGATTCATTTTACCTGTAGCTTATAACAACAACAAAGATCTCGTTATCACATGCAGAAACTAAGGGATCAGAACAAACTCCTCTAGACTGCAGAACTTGGAGTAGAAACATAAGCTCCTTCGGAAGGGAATGAATACAGAGTTTCCTCTTCCCAAAGCTCACATTAACATAATTGCACAATTCAGCAATTATTTAGAAACATCACAACCATCTTCAAACACACAGGAAGGACCATCTAGGGCTCCCAATATAGCAGAAATGATGTCATCTAGGCAAACCTTTGTGAGAAGATGGAAATCACCTTCTGGCCTAGACCACTCTCTTCAACATGTACCATCACACCACAGACTTCACACAGCGATCTTCACATCTCTGTAATGGAGGTGGAGGTTTCATCTGTTTGGTTATTTGAGAACTTAAAACATCTGAAGGGCAAAAAGGAGCAGTCCTCTAGGAGAAACTAAGATGCTGAAAACCTGCATCAGGGCATTCTCCCCCTCCTCACCTTGTCACCTGTAACCTGAATCTGTCCCCTTCTCCCCTGGTACAGCTCTTGCCATAAGAAGAATTTTTAAGCTAAGGCATACCTAGTTCTTAAAAAAAACAAATTTAAAAGACATGGGATCAGCAAAACTTCTCTACTATTTCCTCCAGTGGCTCTTCATACACAGCCATATATATTTTCCAGAAGGTGCAGACAGATCAGAACAGAGATGAATGAAAAGATGGTTCTTGCTTGCTTCTCATGAGAAAAACTAAAGCCTGAGAGGAATAGAAACGATGTCAGCATCTCATTCAAGAGGATTTCATTGGACTCAAGCACATGTGCTGTTGGGAAGATATCTGATTCTGCTAATAACGTGAAATTACCTTACCTAACAATGCAATACATCCATTAGCAAGAGCTAAGATTCAGAGGAAAACTGTATTATACGGGCAAGCGAACAAAACGAGAAAGGACCTGGCGGCAGACAAAAAATCAATGAGCCGAGAAAACGACGCATCTGGGAGCAGCATCACTTCTATCTCCTTTAACCTCTGATTAAACGTCCACCATCGCGTAGAAAGACGAACCAAAGCGTCGCTGAACGAAAATTTTACTTCCTGCATGAGCTACTCACCGGGAGAGCAGAAGGGTCCACGGGGCAAGAACCGGCAGGGTCCTCCTCCCCGAGCAGAGGCGCGGGATCGTCGGGCGGCGGCCGGGCCGGCAGGGTGTCGCAGCAGCTGGCGCCCGAGAAGCGCAGCTGGCTCTTGCGCGAGTCGGTCGTGAGCGACACCTCGTGCGAGTAGGACTGCAGGAAGGCGCGCACGCCGTCCATGCCCACGAAGTGCGACACGGGCACGCCGCGCAAGGCGCCGCTGTTGGCCGGCAGCAGCTGCTGGCGGTGCCAGCGGCGCAGGCGCAGCGCCAGCAGCAGCAGCAAGAAGGCCAGGAAGAGGCACGACACGGCGGCCACGGCCAGCACGAGCCAGCGCGTCAGGCTGCCGGCCGCCTCGCCCGGCGCCGCCGCCTCCTCGGCCGCGCTGCCCAGCTCGGCCAGCAGCTCGGCCACGCTCTCGGCCAGCACCACGCTCAGCGTGGCCGTGGCCGACAGCGCCGGCCGCCCGTGGTCTTTCACCACCACCACCAGGCTCTGCCGCGCCGCGTCGCGGGCCAGCGGGAAGCGCGCCGTGCGCACCTCGCCGCTGTGCAGCCCCACGCGGAACAGCCCCGGCTCCGTCGCCTTGGCCAGCTCGTACGACAGCCACGCGTTCTGACCCGCGTCCGCGTCCACCGCCACCACCTTGGCCACCAGCGCGCCGGCCTCCGACGAGCGCGGCGCCAGCTCCACGCCCGACCACACACCGCCCGACGGAGCCGCCGGCGGGTACAGCACCTGCGGCGCGTTGTCGTTCTCGTCCACGATCAGCAGCCGCACCGACACGTTGCTGCTCAGCGCCGGCGCGCCGCCGTCCTCCGCACGCACCCACAACTGCAGCTCGCGCACCTCCTCGTAGTCCAAGGAGCGCAGCGCGTACAGCGCGCCCGTCTCCGCCTGCACCGACACGTACGACGACAGCGGCGCGCCCCGCACCCGCCCCTCCGACAGCCGGTAGCGCACGCGCGCGTTCTGCCCCCAGTCCGCGTCCGTCGCGCGCACCCTCAGCACCAGCGCGCCCCCCGCGTTGTTCTCCGCCAGCCGCGCGCTGTAGCGCTCCTCCTCGAACACCGGCGCATTGTCGTTCACGTCCAGCACCCGCAGCGCCAGCACCGCGCTGCTCTGCAGCGGCGGCGACCCGCCGTCGGCCGCTCGCACTGTTACATTGTACTCCGACACCTGCTCCCGGTCCAGTTCTCTCGAGGTCACCAGACGGTAATAGTCCTCAGAGGACTTCTCCAGGCGGAACGGGAGGTCCCTGTCGAGCGAGCACTGCACCTCGCCATTAGCCCCCGAGTCGCTGTCCTGCACGTAGAGAAGGGCTACTACAGTCCCCGACGGGGCGTCTTCCGAGACCTCGCTCAGTGCCGACCGCAACGAAATCTCGGGCACGTTGTCATTGACATCTGTTACGGTGATGGCCACTTTGGCTACGTCGAAAAGGGCCCCGCCGTCTCGAACCTGTACCTCTAGTTTGTAGGAGTTGCCTTCCTCGAAGTCTAAATTACGCACTAATGTGATCGTTCCCATTTCCGCGTCCAGATGGAATATCTTTGAGGCTTTCACAGAAACCCTTTGATAGGAATATTTCACGTGCCCATTCAGACCCTCGTCGGCGTCTGTGGCTGTAAGGCTGACGAGAGTGGAGCCCACGGGCAAGTCCTCGGGCACACGCACCGTGTACTCCGCCTGGCTGAACACGGGCGCGTTGTCGTTCGCGTCCAGCACCGTCACGCGGATCCGCGCCGTGCCTGTGCGTGCAGGATCGCCGCCGTCACTCGCCCTCAGCACCAGCTCGTGAAACGCCACCTCCTCCCGGTCCAGCGCCTTTTCCAGCACCAGCTCGGGACGCTGATCGCCATCGGGGCCCTCCTGCACGGCCAGCGAGAAGTGCTCGTCGCCGCTCAGCTCGTAGCTCTGCAGGGAATTCAGTCCCATATCGGGGTCGTGAGCCCTGGCCAGTGGAAACCGTGCACCGGGAGCTGTCGTCTCACTCATGGTTAGTTCAATTTCTGCCTCTCTGAAGGTGGGCGCGTTGTCGTTGATGTCCATAATTTCCACTTCTATTCCGTAAAACTTCATTTCTCCCTCTACTACCAGCTCACAGCGCAGCACGCATTGCTGCACACTCTCGCACAGCTGCTCTCTGTCAATTCTCTCGGCCATCACTATATGTCCCGTCTTCCCGTGCAGAGAAAAGTATTCAGTCCTACCTCTTTCTACAATGTGGGCACCGCGGTCGATTAGCGCTGGCAGCTGCAGCCCCAGGTCCTTGGCCACGTCGCCCACGAACGAGCCCTTGGGCATCTCCTCGGGCACCGAGTAGCGCAGCTGCCCCCACGCCGCCTCCCACACTGCCAGCAGGACTCCCCAGAGCAGAGCTCGCTGCCGCCGGCCCCAGCGCCTCCCCGCCGCGCACATCTCCGCCGCCGGCAGCTGCCGTCTGCCGATCACCGATAAGTCTCACGCTTCCCGCCGCTGTTACCGGCAGTCCCTCCGCCTTGCTGCAGAAAGTATTTGCACCGCTGGAACGATCACAAGAGTGCCCGACCGCGGAACCACGAATCCAGCGATCGAGTGATTGAGCTGGTCCGCAGCGGGCGGGGCTGCAGCGCTCCGAGCTTCCTCTCGCTCCTCTCGGTCAACAGCGGCGCCCGCAGCCTCCTCTCGGCACTGCAGGCACCGAGCGCTGCGGTCCTGCCTTGTCCCCGCCCAGCTCGCGGGGACGGAATATTCATCATGGAGACATCGACCAGGCTTTTCTCCAGCCCGTCTCCGACCCTTAATTGATCATCACCGGGAAAAATGTAGAGTTCTCCTGTGGTTGTGCTATTTCTACAGCTCGGGAAAAGTCACTTACTAATGTGGATATATCTTAAGTAAAAAAGATTCTCATAATATGACACGCATAGTACTATGAATCTTATATCACTACTCCAAAAGTAGAATCTCCATCACGAATTTTTTTATCAATCATTACTGAATACTGCAAAGAAACCGGCTCTGAAGTAGGAAACGTGATATTCAGACCCTCTCCCGGAGAACTACAGCTATCAAGCTCGTTAACATTTATTTGCCTTAAGCACTTAATACGTATTGCTTTAACTATTTCGTTCCTATCCCACTCTTCTGGTTTCAGGGAACCCAAACAAAACAAGCCCTCCAAACAACTGCAGATTAAAAAGAATGCCTGGCATAACTAACCAGTCTTGTCTGGGCTTCAATTCCTGCAGACAGCTTATCTTAAAACATGGCCTACAGTCTCCTCCTTCAGCAGGCGGTAAAGACCAATAACTTCGTCGTCGTTTAGAAAACACACACATTTCATGAGGGGGAAAAAAAATAAATCCATCACCAAGCGTCAATTCCATTTTCCCTACTCTTTCATTCAAAACCATTGTATCTGATTCTACAGAATAAGAAATCGTGTTCAATATCAAAATTATAAAATGCATGAACAACGTGGAAAGTTCATGCCTGAATAAAATCTATCTGTCCCATTAACGCTATCATCTCTGTAGCAGCTTTGTGCAAAATATCAGAAGACACAGGGCGGAACAGGGAAACATAGTCTAGGGAGGAACTCTGTAATATTCCATTGCAAAACAGCAATACCAAAGGCTTTGCATGAGAGAAATGATGCAGGAAGAAAATAGCCTCACTACTGCTACGATTTCTGCATCAGACTTTCAGCAAAACATTAGAGGAAACACCGTAGAGCTTTGATAAGAATATGTAACTTCCAACAGCACAAAAGCATTAGTCAATATTTGTTCATGTGAAACAGGTCCAAGTTTGCGGCAAAGGGGATTCGAAGAAAAAATTTCAAACACGAAGCATCTACCTCAGTTGTCATAATGGAAGATCACTAATTTACTGCGTTCACGTCTCAAAAGAAGACCTCTGGTCAATACCGCTCAGGTACTATCACCAAAGAACTAAATGCCGCGGCTGCCTGATTCCAGGGAGTGGGAAGAGGATAATCTAGTTCATTCCTTCATGGACTAATAAATAACACCAAAAAAAACAGGCGGGAAAAACGAAAGGAAAAGGGGACCATGCCTCAGAAAGGCACAAGGAGAAAAACGAGAGTATTCATGTTTACAGACCTGTGGTGGGTCTGCATAGGCGGGAACCTCTCCCTCAATGGCGCTGCTGCTCGAGATCTGCTTCTCTAAAGGCTCCTCACTCAGAAGATCCTCCGTGGACAGGATGGGCACCGGAGGCGGTGGCGGCCAAGCGGACTCGGGCACGGCGCGGGCCGGCGCCGCCACGCACAGGTTGTAGGAATAGGGCAAGGTGCCCTCGCAGAAGTCGGCCGGGAAGGCGGCGCCGGCCACCGAGAAGCGCTGCGCGCCCAGGCAGCGCAGCACGCCGGGCGGCCCGGCCCGGCGCAGCCGCGCCAGCACGGCCAGCGCCACGCTCAGCAGGAAGAGCGCCGACAGCAGAGCCAGCGCCAGCACCAGGTAGAACTGCAGCTCGGCCGCCGGCGCCTCCGAGCCCTCCGGCCGCTCGCTCAGCTCCGGCAGCGCCTCCTGCAAGCTCTCGGCCAGCACCACGTGCAGCGTGGCCGTGGCCGACAGCGCCGGCTGCCCGTGGTCCTTCACCACGGCCACCACACGCTGCTTGGCCGCGTCCCTCTCGGACACGGCGCGCGCCGTGCGCACCTCGCCGCTGTGCAGCCCCACGCGGAACAGCGCCGGCTCCGCCGCCTGCACCAGCTCGTACGACAGCCACGCGTTGCGCCCCGCGTCCGCGTCCACCGCCAC
>WEKY01037399.1:0-10327 GCA_013390045.1 Picathartes gymnocephalus | reverse complement strand
GCCGCGCCCGCCGCGCCCGCGCTGCCGCCCGCCAGCCAGTAGCTCACGCGCCCGTTGGCGCCCGCGTCCGCGTCCCGCGCCTGCACGCGCAGCACCAGCGCGCCCGCCGCGTTGTTCTCCGCCACGTACGCGCTGTACGCCGCCTCCTCGAACACCGGCGCGTTGTCGTTCACGTCCGACACCTCCAGCACCAGCTCCGTGCGGCTCCACAGCGCCGGCCTGCCCCGGTCCCGGGCCACCACCGTCACACGGTGCTCGGACGCCTGCTCGCGGTCCAGCGCGCTCGTCGTCACCACCTTGTACGAGCTGCCCGACGACGCCACGATCGACAGCGGCGCCTCGCCCGACAGCTCGCACGACACCTGACCGTTCTCGCCGGAGTCTCTATCCCGGATTTTCAACAGAGCTACGACTGTGCCGGCCGGCGCATCCTCGGGCACGGGGCTCGACACCGACAGAATCGTGATCTCGGGGGGGTTGTCATTCACGTCCAGCACCTCCACCTCTACCTTGCAGTGCGCCACCAAACCCCCTCCGTCCTTCGCCTCCACAGGCAGGATGAATGCGCGCGTGTCCTCAAAGTCCAAAGCTTCCTGCAGCCTGATAGACCCACTTTCTGCATCGACCACGAACTTCTGAAGCGCCTTGGTCGGCATTTTCCCGAAGCTGTAGGTGATGTGGGCGTTTTTGCCGGTGTCGGCGTCTGAGGCTGACAGGTTCAGTATTGCCGAACCCGGCGGCATGTCCTCGCGCAGGCTCACTCGGTACCGGTCATGCTCGAATACGGGTGGATTGTCATTGGCGTCGGTGACGTTGACTCGAATCTGGACAGTCCCGGACCTCGCGGGGTCCCCCCCATCCACCGCCGTAAGCAGCAGCTCAAAGAAGTTCTGCATCTCTCGGTCCAATGCTCTCTCCAGAACTAATTCCGGCTTACTTCCATCCGGACTCTCCTTCATAGCCAGAGAGAAGTACGGGTTGCTGGTCAGTTGGTAAGTCAGAAGGGAGTTGCTGCCCACGTCAGCATCATGGGCCATCTCCAACGGAAAACGAGTCCCGGAAGGAATCCATTCATCGACGTCGAGTTCCAGAGCAGCCTTGCTGAAGGCTGGGGAGTTGTCATTCACGTCCTCGACGGACACCTCGACATGGAAAACGTTCAACGGATTGTGCACCAGTGCCTCAAGGCTGACAGAGCAGGACGCCGACTGGCCGCACATCTCCTCCCGGTCCAGCCTCTCATTCACGTACAGGTTTCCGTTCTCCTCATTCACCATGAAGTATTGCTTCTCCTCGCTCAGCCGCAGCTTGCGCGCCGGCAGCTCGTCCGCGCTGAGCCCCAGGTCCCGCGCCAGCGGCCCCACCAGCGAGCCTCTGCCCAGCTCCTCGGGGATGGCGTAGCGGACCCGCTCCGCCGCCGCCCGCCACCACAGGCACAGCAGCACCGCGGCCAGCAGCGCTCGCCCGCCGCCCGGTCCCCGCCTCTGCCGCCGCCTCACCGCCATTCTCTGTCGCCAGTGCTCGCCGCTCTCCTGCCTCCTGCCGCTGCCCTGCCTCCCTTCCAGCTGCTCTCGCCAGACAGAGCAGGGACCGCTAAAAAGTAGAGAGGCCTCTCTGGCCGCCTCGGACGCCGCTGCTCCCGGCCAAGCGCCGCCTCTCGCCGCTTCTCGCCGCTGCTGCTGCTGCTGGCGGTGCCGCTGCCGCTCTGGCCGGCGCTGGGCGAGCGAGCAGCCTGCGGGGCCAGGACGCTGCGGCGGCGGCGGCGGCGGCTCCAGCGCCGCTCGGCGGCGGCCAACAGCGGCACCCAGAGGCGCCGCGACGCCACTGCAGCCGCCCGATGGCCGCGCTCCAGGGGGCCCAGCTTTGGCTGGGGCTCGGGGTCTTCCCGTGATTTTCATTGCGTTTAAAACTGTGGCGTGCTCTTCAGTATTTTTAAGTAATCTTTTTGAGTCACCATGACTATGCAGAAGCAAATATTCATGTCAAAATAATCAGGAAGGGAACTTGTCTTAATATCAAGGCAGAACTATGGGAACAGAACACTCTATTACAGCCATAGAAATCTGTAAGTATTCTGTCATCTATCTTCAGTTCTGCTTTCCTGTTCTGGGTCGGATGAAGCTAAGATATAGTTTCACCTAAAACAATGCTTTTATCTTTATGCTGAAAATAAGATTTGCTCTTTGGTTTTTTATTCAGACAACTTCTTGTTCATGTCTATACTCGAGGGCCTGATGATGGAAATGTAAAATCCCCGTGAGTCTTTTATAGACCCAAAGTATGCTCTGGGTTGAATGGAGCCCTTAAAATAAGTGAATCCACTCATCAGTCATGGGCAGGGGCATCCTTCACTAGACCAGTTTTCTCAAAGGCCTGTCCAATCTCTCTTGAAGCTTTCCAAAGATGGTACATCCTTAACATTTCTGAGCAACTCATTCCAGTGTCTCACCAGCCTCATCATAGAACATTTTATCTAATCTAAACCTAAAAAAATCTCTTTCAATCTTTCTTATAAGCATTCTTCATAAACTGAAAAGATACAATAAATTCTACTCAAAGCTTTCTTTTCTCAGTCTAAAGGACCTGAGTTTTGTCAGAGCTTCTTCGTGGCAGAAAAGTTCCAGTTCTTTGACAACTTCTGTGGTCAAAGAAATGCCAGCGGAGAGGACCACCTACCTTTTCCTGCTGGTCACACTACTTGTTTTGCAACTCTAGATGCAATCTGGGCAGCAAGTAGACATTGCCAGTTAGACACCACACATTACAGATTTCCACTTGGACATTGAGCCACTGTTTACAGCTCTTTGCAAGTGACTGTCCAGCCAGTTCCTCATCCATGTAACAGCCTCCAGATGAGCGTCCAGCATTTTCTGGGCAATTATGTGGGAGACACTGTCCACATTGTCCCACTGGCCCCTGGTGTGTTTATGGAAACCTTCAGTGGTCTGTGTGAGTACTCTGTGCACTTTGAGGACTGCAGCAGAGACACTTTTACATTATTACACTACAGGACAAGGGTTCCCGGGTGAGCACACGTGTGCTTATGCAACCCTTCCTCTTTCCAGCTGTAAACATCACAATTGTGTGAGAACTGCTCCTGCACTTGGGCAATTGGGATAGATGTGACCTTCACATAAGATCAGACAGTCTGGGATTGAGCTCATGACAACAGACAAGAGTTAGAAACATATAAAAATGTATAGGTCAGATGCAGTAACATTTTGTAGGCCACATGGAGCAAAAGCAATTCCAACTGTATGGCACTCCATCAGGCACAAGCATGTGTTATGTATGACATATAACAAGCAAGGAAATCACCATCTGTTCTTCTATACGCTCACAAATAGAGCTTCCCTGTCTTCTCTCCAATCCTGCACAGCTGTTCATTTGCTACTGCCTCTTAACATCACTGGCAAAATTTATCATGAAGGAACAATGCACTGTAATCACATCAAGAAGGGAGGTACATTTGTCTGCTCACCACCATTCTGAGAAGAAACTGAAAGATTCTAAAACACATAAATGATAACCAAACTGAAAGATTAGTAGTCATCCAACAGAGAATGGCTTATCTAACTAATGGCTAAGAGGAAATCTCCTGCCCTCTTTTATCACACAATCTGTTCCATAGAGACACAGATACTACTGAGGTCATGTTTACAGCCATTCATCCCAACAGTAACAGAATTCAAAGATAGCCTCGTATCTCCTGCATTTCACACCTACTGTAGCATGAACAAGAGGCATTAATACAGGATGCATTGCTGAATGAAGCAAGGCTGATAATTACAAGGAAGCCTTCACAGAAAGAAAGGCAAGAATATTAAAAAAACAAAAAACAAAACAACAACAAACAACCCAAAACAAAACAAACAAAAAAACAACCAAGCAAAAAAAACCCCACATAAATCAGACAAGCAAGGCAAGGAAGCATTAGAAGACAAGGGGCAGTTAGAGAAATTCACCAGGAAATCTACTTGATCTTCACTGCAGGCATTGGAATTCATCTTTGTGAATACCTGGATGTCACAGAGGCCTCAAGGCTCAAGTGCAGCCCTGCAGTCTGGCACTGGACTGTGTAGTAAAAAATAGTCATCAGTTCTCAGCAATTCTATTATCTGACCTCCAAAAGATAGGAGACATCTGAGGTCTTTTTCACAACCTCATCCTTCCAAAAGATTCCAACAGATTGATTTTTTTTTTTCATATTCCTCACACAAAAATTTCTGTCCTTGGTGGTGAAATTAGGCATTTGCTGCCAAACCAGAGTCATAATTTCAAAAGAAGAAGCACTGACCAGAAATGGGTAAAAAGACCAAGACCTTACAGGAAGCCAAGACCTGGAAGTCTAAATACGTTACTGCTGGAGGACTGGCATTGCCTTTCAGGAACAGAGGTAGCAGGATCAAAGAAAACAGCACAGACCTTGGCAACGACCTTGGCTCAAGGCCTGAAATCAAACCATTGCTCAGCCAAAGCCACACTGACCCACTGATTTTCTTCATTCAAATCCAGTTTCTCAGTCTCCTGGCTCTGAATTCACAGCCTTTTTTTGCATCATGGACAACACTCAACTTCTAACTACATGTCAGCCACAGGAAAAAGAGCATTTCATTCAGCCCCATTTGAGGGAAACACAAATTAGCTGACATCTACCTTCAAGGTATAGATGAGAACTGTTCTCCAACCCTGACATCTCTGGGTGTTTCACACAATCACACAATCATCAAAGTTGGAAGAGACCTTCAAGGTCATCCTGGCCAGACCAGCACCACCATAATCACCCTTGAACAGTATCTCCAAGTGCCAGATCCAGATGCCTCTCAAACACTTCCAGCAATGGTGACTCCACCACCTCTCTGAGCAACTTATACCAGTGCCTGACCACTCTTTAAGAGAAAAACATTCAAATATCTGATCTGAACCTCCCCTGGCACAAACTAAGGCCATTTCCTCTTGGCCTTTCACTTGAAACACAGTAGAGGAGACCAATTCCCACCACACTACAACCTCCTTTAAAGTAGTTAAAGAGGGCAGTGAGGTCCTCCCTGAGCATCCTCTTTTTTGGGACTAAACTGCTCCTGTTCTCCTCATAAGCTTCACCAGCTCTGATTTGTTTGCAGGATTTCCAGGCACAATGAGGTCTAGCTTAGCTCCTTCACAAGAAACAAACAAACAAATCATTAAAAGATTGAGAAACTGTCAGAAGTGCCACAGATTCACATTTCAGATCATGTCAAGTAGAGTAGATACACAACAAAGGAAATTGATGTGTAAGAAGTATGCAGGATGCTCACACAGGAGTCACACTATACACCCCAGATACTGTCATATCTTGGACCTTGAAAATAAAAAAGCTTAGAACCACAGCTATGGGCCTCATCTCAAAATTGGGACAAACTGGACCTTCACACCTTTCTTTTAGCCACTTCACTCTCCTGCACAGGCCCTGTCTTTGAACAGATGAAACTCTTTTCCCACACCAAACACTACACAAAAGGAAAGTTACACCTGCAGACAAACTCTGTTGAAAGAGAAGCTGCACACTACTTCTCAGATCCCAAGCATCACAACAAAGATTGTTGTGTTCTTCCCAGTGATTTGAAGAAATGTAAAATGCTATAAAGACCGTAAGTTATCACCAGCTCCATTAAAGATTAGTCATCAGAGCATCAGCTCAAAGGCAATATCGCACATAAGCTCTCTGAATGCTGTGTGACTTTATCACTCTTAATGGAAAAGAGTGCTGGACCCAAAATTAGGCAACTTGACACCAAACCACACAATACCAAAAAATAAGACTCCTTTGAAGTTATTTTCAGAAGGCCAAGTTTAAATCCTGGGAATCAACAAAACACATGCCATGTTTCCAACAGTACCTCCTCACACAGAGCACTCTCAACAATTCCCTCAAACTCTTCACAATTCAGATGGTTATCATAGATCTTCAAAAGAGGCAGAGACACTCCACCAAAAGAAAAGTTTCTCAGGTGTCTCCTTACCATGGATAATATTTGACATTTTGCCGTGTGAATTCACAACCAGGAGCACTTATTACAGAGACATGTTAAAGAAATGTCTGTGAAAGGCTTTCTCTTTCCAGCTGTAAGTATGAAAGTCATGTACAGAACAGCCAGGCAAATGCAACAGACCCAATCTTCCACACACTTGCAGAGAGAACCATCTTTGGATCACCAAAGTGCAAGGAAGTGAATAAGCTACTTCAGAAAGGAAGAGATCACAACACACCCTTCTTGATCATGTAACTATGAGTAGGTAATTAATACAGGTAATTACTAAGCAGTGAATGCACTGACTGCTCTTCCCAAAGCTCCCACATGACCTTGGTCATGAATACATAACTAAGCTGCTAAGTTACACCATTATGACCACTTGCAAACATCTGGAAAGAACTTCCCAGGGTATTCCATACAGACAGAATTACATGTCTTCTTGCCAAATATTTTGGGAAGGAGGACATCACATTGAATGATACGACGGTTGGGTAATGAAAAGATAAATGAGAAAAGCACTCCCTTCTGTCCTTCAACAGATCCTCATGTAGAACTCCAGGACTCAAATCTCCAATCCTTCACAATATCCAGGGTGCTCTTTGACCTATCTAATTTGCATGCACATGACATATAAGGCCCAGTTTCCCAGACCACTTCTTTTCACACCACCAACTTCACAAAGATACCTTCAAATCTCTGTATAAAGAAAGGTGCATTTCTCTGCTAGGTGCTTTTCTATGAAGAAACCTCAGACTCCTAAAAGGCAAAGAGGAGCAGGCTCCAGGAGAGCCTGCGTCAGTGAATGCCTGTATAGGGGATATCACCATCCCCTTAAGTGTCCCTCTGCACCTTGACCCTCTCCCCTCCCACCTACGCCAATGCTCTTGCCATGACCTGTATTTTACAGTCAAGGCACATCCAGTTCTATTTTACATAGCTCAGCCTTTAAAGATAGGAAACCAACAAAGCATCTGTGGAATTTCTTCCTGTATTTCCTCCTCCACATACAGCCACCCACTGGGTGGCTTTCAAGAGGATCCTTCATCTTCATAACAGGCACAGAGACATCATCAAGGGACCAGTTGTACCCGGCCTATTTACCTTCAGGGTTAGACAAATGCGAAGGCATTTCCTACTGACCTCCATTTACAGATAAAGGCTGAGAAGAGTGCAAACCATGAGCAACAAAGTAACACACAGAGCTCTCGAAATTACAATATAGACACTCTTACCCCAATTAAGCACATGTAGGCTTGGGAAGACGCCTGAACCACCAAAGAATGAAAATTATACATTGCTACTTATGCAACCTATCTGTTCAGAAGAGTTAATACTGAAAGGAACATGGGTATTACACATGTCAGGGCACGAAAACTACTTAGTGCCTGATGAAACCACAAAGACTCAGTCGAACTTCAAGCCACCATCAACCTCAATACACCTACCTCCCCAACGACTCGGAAACCTAAGCATGGACCACTCCTCCGTCACTGCACAGCAAGAGGCACCAGAACACAGTGCATCAATGAATGAACCTCTGCTATCCTTATCAGCAAACCTCCCAAAAAAGAACACACAAAACGGCAAGGAAAGAGAGGGTAGAACAAGGAAGCTTAGCAGAGGTATCCAGGACCGAGGAACTCACCGAGAGAGGGACGGGGTCCACAGGGACAGCGCTGGCAGCTTCCTCTTCCCCGCTTCCCCGCAGCGGCGCGGGCTCGTCGGGCGGCGGCCGGGCCGGGAGGGTGTCGCAGCAGCTGGCGCCCGAGAAGCGCAGCTGGCTCTTGCGCGAGTCGGTCGTGAGCGACACCTCGTGCGAGTAGGACTGCAGGAAGGCGCGCACGCCCTCGATGCCCACGAAGTGCGACACGGGCACGCCGCGCAAGGCGCCGCTGTTGGCCGGCAGCAGCTGCTGGCGGTGCCAGCGGCGCAGGCGCAGCGCCAGCAGCAGCAGCAAGAAGGCCAGGAAGAGGCACGACACGGCGGCCACGGCCAGCACGAGCCAGCGCGTCAGGCTGCCGGCCGCCTCGCCCGGCGCCGCCGCCTCCTCGGCCGCGCTGCCCAGCTCGGCCAGCAGCTCGGCCACGCTCTCGGCCAGCACCACGCTCAGCGTGGCCGTGGCCGACAGCGCCGGCCGCCCGTGGTCTTTCACCACCACCACCAGGCTCTGCCGCGCCGCGTCGCGGGCCAGCGGGAAGCGCGCCGTGCGCACCTCGCCGCTGTGCAGCCCCACGCGGAACAGCCCCGGCTCCGTCGCCTTGGCCAGCTCGTACGACAGCCACGCGTTCTGACCCGCGTCCGCGTCCACCGCCACCACCTTGGCCACCAGCGCGCCGGCCTCCGACGAGCGCGGCGCCAGCTCCACGCCCGACCACACACCGCCCGACGGAGCCGCCGGCGGGTACAGCACCTGCGGCGCGTTGTCGTTCTCGTCCACGATCAGCAGCCGCACCGACACGTTGCTGCTCAGCGCCGGCGCGCCGCCGTCCTCCGCACACACCCACAACTGCAGCTCGCGCACCTCCTCGTAGTCCAAGGAGCGCAGCGCGTACAGCGCGCCCGTCTCCGCCTGCACCGACACGTACGACGACAGCGGCGCGCCCCGCACCCGCCCCTCCGACAGCCGGTAGCGCACGCGCGCGTTCTGCCCCCAGTCCGCGTCCGTCGCGCGCACCCTCAGCACCAGCGCGCCCGCCGCGTTGTTCTCCGCCAGCCGCGCGCTGTAGCGCTCCTCCTCGAACACCGGCGCATTGTCGTTCACGTCCAGCACCCGCAGCACCAGCACCGCGCTGCTCTGCAGCGGCGGCGACCCGCCGTCGGCCGCTCGCACTGTTACATTGTACTCCGACACCTGCTCCCGGTCCAGTTCTCTCGTTGTTACCACGCTGTAGTAGCTGCTGTGCGAGCTTTGCAGCCGGAACGGGAAGTCCCCGTTGAGCGAGCACTGCACCTCGCCATTCACCCCCGAATCCCGGTCTTCCACGTGCAACAGGGCTACCACGGTCCCTGACGTGGCGTCCTCAGAAATCTCACTCAAAGCGGACCTTACTGAAATCTCTGGCGCATTATCGTTTATGTCTGTCACGGTGATCACGACTGTGGCTATGTCGGAAAGGCCGCCGCCGTCCCGTGCCTGCACCTCCAGTTCGTAGAAATCGCCTTCTTCGAAGTCCAGACTTCGCAATAGCGTGATATCTCCAGTGTCAGGGTCTAAATGGAAAATATCTGATGCCATGTTCGTCGCTTTCTTCACCGAAAATTTCACATAACCATGAAGTCCCTCGTCAGCGTCTTTGGCCGTGACGGTGACGAGGACAGAGCCCACGGGCACGTCCTCGGGCACACGCACCGTGTACTCTGCCTGGCTGAACACGGGCGCGTTGTCGTTCGCGTCCAGCACCGTCACGCGGATCCGCGCCGTGCCTGTGCGTGCCGGATCGCCGCCGTCACTCGCCCTCAGCACCAGCTCGTGAAACGCCACCTCCTCCCGGTCCAGCGCCTTTTCCAGCACCAGCTCGGGACGCTGATCGCCGCCGGGGCCCTCCTGCACGGCCAGCGAGAAGTGCTCGTCGCCGCTCAGCTCGTAGCTCTGCAGGGAATTCCGTCCCCAGTCCGGGTCTTCAGCCTCGGCCAGGGGAAACCTCACCCCAGGTGCTGTCGTCTCGCTTATCCTCTCATCCAGTTCAATTTCTTTAAAGCTAGGGGCATTGTCATTAATGTCCGTGATTTCAACTTCGATTTCATGAAGCTTCATTTCCCCCTTTACTATCAGCTCACAGCGCAGCACGCATTTCTCCACCAGCCGGCACAGCTGCTCTCTGTCGATCCTCTCTGCCGTCACTAAATGTCCCGTCTTCCCGTGCAGAGCGAAATACTGCGTCCTACCTTGATAGACAACGTGTACGCCGCGGTCCCGGAGCTCCGGCAGCTGCAGCCCCAGGTCCTTGGCCACGTCGCCCACGAACGAGCCCTTGGGCATCTCCTCAGGCACCGAGTAGCGCAGCCCCCACGCCGCCTCCCAAGTCGCCAGCAGGACACCCAAGAGCAGAGCTCGCTGCCGCCGGCCCCAGCGCCTCCCCGCCGCGCACATCTCCACCGCCGGCACTCACGGTACCACAGCTCTGCAGGCAGCTTCCCACAGCCAACAGCCGATCTGCCTTCCTCTCCGGCTCTGACTTCCTGCTCCTCGCCGCTGCCTCCGGCAGTCCCCCCACCTCGCTGCAGAACTGATCCGGACCGCCGGAACGATCGGACACAGGCTGTTTGCCGAGCCAGGAACCCACCGATCTGCTCAGCGAGCCGATCCTCAGCGG
>WEKY01037395.1:0-17024 GCA_013390045.1 Picathartes gymnocephalus | reverse complement strand
CTGTTCTAGACAGCCTCTCAAGGCATCAACTGTACCTCTGTTTCTCACTCTTTCAGCAAGCCCGTGGTTTCCCAGACCTGCACCTCAGCAGGAGCTCACAGGAGGAGTCCAGCTCCAGCAGCCAGCAGCTCCTGGGAGATGGGACACCCAGATGGGGTTCCGGGGAAATCTCTCCACACCATCCCATGCTGGACTGCCTAAACCCCTGGATGCTGAGCCTGGAGCTATCTGCCCGGGGTTTTGTACCTACCTCCCTCCCTCCCTGTCCATCTGCACAGACCCGGGGCCGTCTCCTGGGCAGAACCTGCTCCCGGGGAGCTGCTGCGGCAAGGGTGGGCAGCGAGAGAGCCATGGCACATCTGTTCTGCCTTTGCAGGCAGCCTGGAAACATCGGCAGCGTCCCAGCCGGAGCGGAGGAGACACAACCCCGCGGGCAAAGCTGGCTTTGTGGCGGCGGCTCTGTCTGGAGCGCTGGGGACACCCGCATCCCAGCTCCTGCCCCGGCGACACCCGCTTCCAGGCGAAGGCACCGAGCTGGGCCTGCGCCTTTGTTATTCCAGTTGTAATAATACTGGCGCGGCAGGAGGGGTTTGGATGGGTCAGTCAATGCCTGAGGAGGGCTCCGATGTCCCCGGGGCATGCTGCCCTGCCCTCCTCCCCTGCTGCATCCCCTCCACCGCCCCCTCCGCTCCCCGCACCCCAAACTTCCTTTCCTTGCGAAGGGCTTTGCCTAGCACCGTTTGTTTTTTAAGGGAGTTGCTAGAAAACTGTCCTGCTATTTTCTTTTTTTTTTTTTCTCTTCTTAATAACTATATCATGTCTGGTATTGTATTTCTGTTTTCCCCTGAGGAAAGAAGCCAAAAGAAGTAGGAAAAACAAATAATGTGTGGGAGAGTGTTTTTCTTTTTTTTTTTTTTACCTCTGTTCAAAGCCTCTTTCTGTTTGGCTCCAGCAGTTTTGCGACTACAATTCCCTTCTTTCTGATCTTTTTTTTTCCATTATAATTCTATTGACTTGTAATGAGCTTGCTGAACCCCTCAATATTTTCATATTTGTACCCTAAAAGCTCTGGTTTTCTTCCGTAGTGCTTACATTTTTTCACAGCTTTTTATTTCTTTTTTTTAATTTTTCCTTTACTTTCCATCTTTCTTCTTTTTCTATCTTTTTACGTTTCTCTATTTCCTCTTTTTTATTTTTACTTTTTTCTCTTTTATTTTCTTAGTCTTATTTCCTTCCTTCTTTATGTCTCACTTGCCTTGCCTTGCCTTCTCTCCTTTCCTTTGTTTTTATCTTCCTCTCTTTTCATCCCTCCCTTTCAATTCTTCTGAAAATAGAACTACCAGAGAATTAAGCAAATCATCTGTAGCAATTAAGGAGACATCTCTGGGAAAACACTCGCTGAGGAGCATGTTTGGCTCAGTAAGCACTCTCATCAGACACCATGGCGCAGAGCCATGTATTTATTTGGGAGAGGGGGCAAAAAAAAAAAGCATGCAGTGGGGAGACTTTTTGTTTGTTGGTGTCATTTAGTGGCAAATTCATCTTTCTTGTCCCAGGTCCCCACATGTTTTTAAATCATTATGGCTTGTGGTTTCCAACCATGCATGGGAGACTGCTGAGGAAAAATACCCAGGTCTGCTCAAAAATTCAAAACTAAGTGCTATCTTTTCCTCTTTTCCCTCCTGTGTGATTGTGGTGGAGCCCAGTTCATGCCCAGAGGCTGTGCCAGGGGTAATTTTCAGGTCTCTGCCTTCCAGTGTCCCTCCTGCAAACACACAAAAACCCCTGCTCACCCCCAGACTACCTGCCAGAAGTGGTCCCCAGGGGACCTGAGAGGATGAGGGGACCCCCTGAGTGCTGCAGCCCCCTCTGTCAGAGCCACAAACCCTCAGGAGGATGCTGCCCCATGGAAATTCGCTGCCCAAGGGATGTGGGGCAAGGAAGGAATCAACCCAGGGGAAGGCACCTTCACCTAACCCCTGGCAGGGTTTGCTGGGGCAGCAGCAGCTCCCCTGCTTCCACCCTGCAGCAGAAACTGGTGGGAGCACAGTTCTCTGCTGAGGCTTGTTGGCAGGAAAAGCAATATTTGGGTCTGGAAACTGCAATATTTGGGGCTGGAAACTGGTCACAAGTCTCAATCACTGAAGGGAAAACCTTGCATGCTTGCTGCCCTCCAAACTCAGGGCTTCCATGGCTGGAAAAGTTATTTTTCTTACCCCCTGCAAGAGGTGCTGAAGTGATATGCATCCCAGCCCCTTCATACTGTGTTGTTAGATGTAAACCAGGGAGAAGGGGGTTGCACTTTCCCTAAGAAAGAAGTATCTGGTATTTAGGACCCCTTTCTCTGAAATCAGCTTATCCTAAAGCAGCACAAGGCACTGTATTAGTCACACATTCATCCCAAAAAATAAAATTTCATCTTGAAATTCTCTCTTCATTTCTTCAGAAAGCTGGCATGGGGAAAGGGGGAAAATAAAAGCTGCCTAGCACCCCAACAACCTACACTCCAGAGACAGAGACAATACATTGTACTAACTTCAAAAGGTTTTCACTTTAAAGTGTGGCCATGGCTTTCTCAGTCCTTACTAGAGAAAGCTATTTAATAAAGAGCAAGGCTTTTACACAGTCCATCTCTCTGTAAGCACTTCACACCCATGTGCAGAACTTTGGGGAGCACAGAAAACTGACTCCAGAGCTGTAAGAAAACCTCCCAAGCCTTTCAGGCAGCGTGAACACACCATAGCCAAAATATATGCCGCCCTAGCCTGTGCAGGCTGTGTGTGTGCTTTCACTTTTTCGGAGTGTTTAAACGTCTTTAAAAGATTGCTAGAGGAAAAGAAGCAATTATCCCAGCACATAATTAGAGGACAGGTTTTGCGTTTTCCCACCCTGCTTGCTTTCTCTCTCTCCCACCAGCAGACTCGGAGCTGCTAAGTTACTTTTTTAGACAAAACTCATCCTCCTCAGCTCCTTCCACAATGAAGAGCTGCTGTGTTTTTCACAGGCAGCTCTGCGCTCGGGAGCTTTTAAAGGGTTTCTAATCCTGGAAGGCCGTCTGACATCACCCTGCTTCTTGTCTGCTGATGTTTCATACGAGCCTCACATTTCCTTAATGTTTTTCAGAGCCACCAATTACTGCAGCAATCTTGTGTTTATGTTCTGGTTTTGTGCTTTTTTTTTTTTTTTCCCTTTCCCCTGATGCTTTCCTGGCTTGTGTCCCAACGGCCTGCTCTCTCTTAGGCGTGTTTTGTGCCAAGGGTTAATCTGGACCAGCTTGTTACAAAAGAAGGAAAAAAAAAAAAAACAAATAAGCGGGAGGGAGGAGGTTGGTTGGTTGGTTGGTTGGGTTTTTTTTTCCCCCCCTCCTCATTTTTTCATTGACTTCAGGCACCATGTGATCAGGAAGCCTGGACTCTTTCCATTTCCCTTCCCGACTGAAGGGAAACATTGTGTAGCTGTTGCCCTGCCACCAGTGGGACGGGCTCTGGCGGTGCTACGTAGGAGGATAAAAATAACCGGGATATTTAAGGCCGGCAGTGGAATCCCAGTGCAGGCAGAGCGAGCTTGGTCAGCAGCCGAGCTCCACTGGCCCCGTAATCTGCCGCATATGATGCAACTGCAAATATATGCCTGGCAGCGCTGGGGAAAGAGTTAGACCTTGGGGAGGCCCAGAGGAGAAAAGAAAAAAAAAAAATAAAGGAAAAGAGGACTAGAGAGAGCTTTTCATCCTCTTTTAACACGTTGTTTCTAGCACAGTTTTTGGAATGTGACTTTTCCCTGCGTTTTGTGTGCTTGCTGCAGGAAAGAGGGTTTGGGGCTTGCTCGGCTTCAGGTGTAAGGCAGCAGAACAGGGCTTTGCCCTGGGGTTTTGTAGGGGATAACATCACTTGCCTCCTGAGAAGGAGAGGCTGGAACTGCACCATGTTCCCTCACAGTCTCTTTGGGCTCTTTTCTGCAAATCTCAAGTGTGGCTGAGTGCGACCCACACCTTGTCTGTTGATTAAAAGTAATTAGATCAAAAGAACAGTCATCCCACAAGGCTCAGGCAGAAATCAGCAGAAATGGCAGACCCTAGTTTTGGTTCTTTCACAACTGTCAGAAAGCTTTAGACACGTTTTTTTTTTTTTTTGTCCTATTTCTTAGGCTTGTTTTCACACTGTACACCAGCTGTAAACTTCCCAAAGTGTGGCACTGGACAGCATCTGCCACAGCTGCAGCACTGTGAAGAGCCTGGCATTGCCAGCACTGCAGCCTTTTCTTTAAAACTGTTCTGCAAAGCAGTGCAACTTCAGCTTTCCTCTGCCCATCTCTGTCTAGGACATAGAGAGGCAGAAAATGCCATGGTTTGGTCACTCCTGCGATTTGGAGGAGAACCTCTTCGCCTCTCCTTCGGTCAGGGTTGTCACGAGACAGAAAGGGGACACTTCACCCTTAGTGCCACCCTCCCTGGGGCTAAGCTGCACAGTGGCCGTGGTCCCAGCAGCTCACATTTGCCCTGAGGGGGCTGAAATCTTTGAATTTCAGTGAGTGCAAGTAGGTAGTTTCTTCTAATAAGAAAATAGGAGGCCCCACAACTCCTTGCTGGACTGCTGCGAGGGCTCCTGTCCTGTGGAGGGAAATCAGCTGTAAACCTTGATGAGGGGCAGAGATTGATCCTCAGGTTATTTCTGCTGCAATGCTCCATTAAATGTTAGCCNGATGGATATCTCAGCCTGTGCACATTTTTAGAATAAGAGTGGTAACATGTAATTCAAATACAGGGTAAATCCACCCAGATGATTAAAAAAAAAAAAAAAAAAAAAAATCACTGTATTTGGTTTACCTTGTGATTTCCCTTTCTACAATCTGTAGGACACAATGTGATAAGAATGCATTTTAGGGAAGTTGTGACAATTCTTGGGCACAGACTTAAGCTTTGTTTATTGCTTATGCAATCCTGTGGCTTTATTTCAAGGAATTAAGACTGAGGGGGGTAATGCAGTTTAAGGGCATTTGTGAGGGATTACACCTGCCTGGACTTTCTGTTTGTTTTCCCAAGTGCTTATGATTTTACTGTTTCATGTTCTAGGTTCATTCTTTCAAGTTGAGTGAAACACTAGAACGAGACAGAACATAAAACTCTCAAAAGAGGAATGGTCAGAACCTGAGTTTTCAGCCTCACCAGTAGCCTTCCATGTAGATACTCTCATAATCACTTACATTTAACTAAACAGTATTTGAGAGGCACTGAGACCAACTGGACTTTGATCTAATAAATTCTTTATTACTCTGGGAAATACTATCCCCACTTTATATAAATATGGAGCTGCACAGGAGGAAGAGCAAAGGCCCAAGGCCCAATTATCCACATTAAGCCCCTCCAATTTCACCGGGAAAATAATTTTACACATCTGGGTGTAAGTAGCAGAGCTGGGGTGTCACCCTGCCCTGATGTTTGTCACTGGAGGAACATCTGTCAAGTCTCTTTCACACGTCTAAGTGCAAATCTGCTGGATGGAATGTGATTCCTTCCTTCCTGCCTTGTTGCTTTGCCTGGAGAGGAGAGGCAACTGCAACACCAACTCTTCCTGCACAAGGAGGAGGAGGAAGAGGCTGAAATGTTCCTCAGCTGGGAGGAGCCCTGGGAGGGAGCTTGGTCATTCAGCCTGCTGAGTGTAGCCACCTGGATTTTTAGATGTCTGGCACCCACATCCTGAAGCAATTCCAAACTTTTCTGGAGACTGGCTAAACTTCTGGGTTTGTCCGGCCACGTGGAGCACCACCTAGGCATACAGTGCTGCCGGGGGGCTTTTAATGACCACCACAGCCTGGTTTGCATCACTGGGCTGGCTGCTCCCAGACATTTCAGGTGCTGCTGTCAGAGGAGCAGGATATGTGGCCAGCGAAATCCACATCTCCTTGACTTCTCCAGCAGGAGCAGCAAGTTTGGCCATGTAAAACCAACTCATCAGTCCACCAGGACCACTGTCAGCCTCCTCTGGTGCTGGCAGACATTCGTTGGTGAATTTTCCTCCTGCCAGTTAAAGTCTCATCAGCCTCAGGCTCCCTCTCTTTTTGCTGCCAGGGGGTTGACAGGAGCTGCACAAAGTGTGGCACGCAAGCCCATAAATCCTAGTTTTCCCTTCCTGTGGGATGACAAACTGCCTAGATCAACCCAGCAGATTTAGGAAATGGCATCTACCTGCACCAAGGTCCTCCTACCTGAGTTGAAGAGGGGGATTGAGGTTTGGAGGCATCCAGCTCTTGCACCACTGGCACATTTCCATCTCCTGGGGTTTCCATAACTCACCTGCCATGGTATCAGCCCATGGAGCCACCTGGCATTTGCAGACTTCACCCTGGGCTGCTATGGCCATGCAAAAGAGGATGGCAGGCAGGGATATGTGTGTTCGGGTGCTGTCATGCAGCCAAACCTTCCCTGCAGCAAACACAACCTGACAAATTTCACATGTTTCAGAGTTTTAGAACAAAAGTTTAACACAAACTTAATTAGCCCCAGATTTTTAGCAGTAGTAAGCAGTTATAGTGGCTCAAAAAGAGCTAATTCTCATTGACCATTTCCCACAGATATGTTTTCCAGTTGGTTCTCCCATCGCACCTTTACTAAATGAACAAGAACTCCAAAGCCCTCAGCGGCTTGAGCCATTCCCCTTTTCTTTTCTTTCCCATGTAGCTTGTCATGCTTTTGCAATTAAATTTCAAAGCTCAAGCCTCTGCAGTTGTTTTCGTTTTCTGGTGTTGTTTTCTGCCCAGTAGCCAGCACAGCTGAGCACAAACAAAAGTCACCCACTCGGATGTTAACAGGCCTCTCTTCTTCTCATCAGGTGTCCTGCTCTGCTGCTGAAAGATAAAACTCAGTGTTGTGTCATGTGAACTTGGCTAACAGGGCATTTCTTTTTATCCTGGTGCTCTGTTTACCCTGATATGCTAAATATCAGGATACCTGGCTTCTCTGCACCTCGCCACCTGCGTGGCCTTTGTTTAACTGACACCACTGTAATCTCTCCCTCTTTGTCTTCCCTCACACTCTGAGGCACACCTCAGCCTCCTCAGCACCTCACCTTGAGAGAAATAAATGTTCTTTGGCATTAAAGGGATTTGCTGTGCTAAGTCTTCCCTAAAACTTTCCAGCAGAAAGCAGGCTGAAACACATCTAGACATTTCAGTGTTTCCCCCAAAAGTGGCAATCAAGCAGAGAAAACTCCCAATCCTTGCACATCCATGTCCTGTAAGGAACTGCCTTCAACCACTGTAAATAAAACAAAGGTACGATCTTCAGGTGATCTCAGTTACTGGAGCTCCATTGAATTGAACAACCCTGGGATAATTTACACCAGATGAGCATCTGCCCCCAACATATGTTATATTATGGTCCAACAGGATGGTCTCAGTTTGCCTTGGGGAAGGAGTTGCTGGAGTGGAGAGTTAGGTTTGCTCATGTCTAGGAACGATGGGCTGCACAATCCCCGAGAGTGAGGAGATAAATAGGGAAAAGAAGGCATTTGGTTATTAGGCATTCTTATTTCCAGTGATTAGGGTGGGAAAGAGCAGACTGTGTGGGAAACAGGCTTCCCTACACCCATTTTTGGCAGCTTTTGATTGGCCCCTGACCAGACATTTATTAAAACAGCCTCATAAGTTGCGGTCTCACTAAAGAACAATACAAAGCCAACCAAATGTTAATGTATTCAATCTGTTCCTACTTTCTGCCTCCCCGCCTCCCTGATTACTAGAGAAGAGGAGATGGGGAGGAGGTGTGGAGGAAGAAAGAGGAGGAGGGAGAAAAAGAAAAAGGAGCGTTTGTATTCCCAGCCTCAGCTGACAGATCTGCTCTAGCCTCCTTGTAATTAGAAGAAAGGGCCCTTGGTGCAGGAGCTGTAATTGGTTTTGAGTGTTCATACACTTTAACTCAGCCCAGGTTAGACATCCAAGCAAACTCAAAGCACTGACAGAGCTGGAACCCTTGGAGGAAAACTCCAGGGGAGGATAAAGGGCCTTCAAAAGAGGGTGGTGGATTGCATGTGACACCAGAAACCAAATCCTACTCCAGACTTCTTTCCTCAGGAATCCAGAAGAAAAGCTGTGCTGCAAACACTTGTCAGCCAGAGGTCTAGGGTAATCCGAACTGCAGCGACAGGAGCGGGGAACAAGGAGGGAACAAACATTCCAGCAAACAAAAACCCCAGGGCAGGGTATGTGACAGAGCTTCTGAATGCTGACGCGGAGCTGGGAGGGATTTAAAACCGCCCCTCTTGCCCAAATTTATGAGGGCGGTGCATCAGCTGCCAGAACAGGTTTTGTGATTCAGCTTCTCCAAGAGGCTGAACCTGCTCGGGACAGCTCTGCAGCGGTAATTCAGAGGGGCCAGGACCTTCTTCCCTCCATGTCCACAGACCCAGACATGCCACTGCCCTCATCCTCATCCCTCAGAGACCCCCTCCAGAGAGAACTGTACCCAGGCATTGTCTGGAGAGGGCTGGCTGGCCGTGAGCCCAGGCCGTGCCAGGGCATGTGCTGGCAATTAAAGAGCAGAGATGATCATGACAAGTGCTCGGGCCCACAGTGGGGCCCTGCTGGGTTTGCCAGCACGGGCAGATGCAAGAGCATTTCCATGGGAAAAGGACGAGGCCGAGAACACACAGGGAGAAGAATGCATTTGCAGCCAGTGTCTCTGGTAACAGTCTGGGGCTCTTTCCTCTAAGGTTAACATTCGCTTGCTCGAGAAAAACAGTGCTGCTGGGGCTCTGCAGGCGAGATGTGGTTGTGGTGGGTCAGCCGGATCCACAAACAACAGTCCCTTTTTGGGTGGGATTTTCACATCTGTTCTTCCCTGCCCTGAAACCGATTTCACTGGGACAAAGCTCAGACAGCACTGAGTGCTTTCAGAAAAAGTCTTCCAGTGCTTCCCAGCTCCAGTGGCAGCAATTAAGTCCTTGCATGGAGAGCACACAAGTGAGGAAGAGTGTGCAGGACTGGGGCCTACCTCCATTTTTTTATGAAGAGCTACTTTTTGGGGGGTTGTTGTTGTTTTGGTTTTTTTCTTTTTTTCTTTTTTTTCTTTTTTTTTTTTTTGCTAGGATGTTACTGAAAAGTTTCTATAAACAAATTCACGTGTTGGAGTTGGAAGCTGGGCTGAAGGCAGGAGAGGTGTCTGTGATGAAAGTCCTGTAGCTCTGGAGAGGGCTGCTGAGTATTCCCTCTGCCTTTCAGTTTGGAAAAATTTCCCTGTTCAATCAGCCAGACTTTTTTTATGCCAAATTTCAGTGGGGGATAGGAACTTCCAAGTTCATAGTGGCTTATTTATTAAGAGGGTCTGGTCTTGAAAAATTGAGCACATCAACAATTTCACCCCTGCATGTAATCCCTTGGTGTGAGGTGGGAGTGGACAAAAGGAAACGTTTAGAGCAAACTCCTTGGTGGTTCATTCACTTCTCCCTTAATCCCTTGGGTACGTGATTCAAGGGGCTTTTTCAGCCTGAAGAAATGGTAGTGTTTTTTTGTCATTGAGGAGCAGCACCTCGAAATAAATGTCAGACTCTTATCACTGCAGTTGGCCTTTGCTCAGCAGATCCCACAGCCCAGCCTCCTGAGATAACAGCTAGTGTCAGGCATGCAGAAACAGCTGTGTTTATCCATCGGAATGCCCCATCCCACCTCTTCAGCTGAATCCATGGGCTGGAAGCATCTTGTTATTTTGCATGATCAGGTGCAAACTGGCAGCAAACACACTGACTCTGCATAACGTGGCCTGGAGCAATGCAGGAAGGCAGAGCAAGAGCAGCAGGCCTCCCTGAATTCCTAGAAACAGCTCTGCACTTGCTAGGGCTGGTCATGGAGGCTGAAGGAGAGCACTGGGAAGCAGCTTTTCTATTGAGCAGGCCTCCCTTGCCCCAGGCTGGTGGCCACACTGTCATGTCACTTCACACTCTTCTTTGCGCATCTTAATCCCAGCCTGAAACTTCTACCTGCACCCACATGGGCAGTAGCAGGCAGCCTCTGAGATAAAAGGCAAGTTTTAGGAGGGCCAGGCAAGCTCAGCTGGTCACCACACCTGAGGTATTTTATAGAAACCCCCACCACTGGAGGAGTTTTAGAGCTTTGGACAGGTTTTCACTTCTATAGTTCTAGAGGGTAGCAGGGACGGTGATGTAAATTCAAGAGTTTGAGGGCTTCTTCCTTGGAAAACACCAGTTTGGGTTGTGGTCAAGAACGGAAAACAAGGCAAGCAGAGATTTGGTTTTTTCGCAGTCTCATAATTTCTGACAATATTTCCATTTTCCATCCATTTTACTCTCTTCCTCCTTAGAAGAGTGCATTTCAGGATTTTTCCGGCATCCTGCAAGGTTTAGTTTGGTGTCAGCAGCAGGAAAGAGTTCTCACTGTTTGCATTGAGGCACAACAGGGTGCCCCAAACTGGGAAGCTGGAACAGGCCACACCAGCACCTCCAGCCCTGGAGATCTTCTCATTTGACCTGTGGAAACATCTGACTCAGACCATGGCTTCAGAATTTTGGGACCATGTTTGCTGAATTCAACCATTCCAGACAGTGTTTGCACCTCGGATGAATTTCTGAGTTATCAAGCATCAACAGATTGTTTCTCAGAAGACTGTTTTCTTCAGACTGCTCTCTTCATTTGCCCAAGGGTATTGGCCCCTCTTGAAGAGCCGGACATATAATTAGAAATTAATGTCTATTTGCTTTGATGGATTTTGCCTCTTTTCTGAATCCTGAATTATCCACAAAGCCGTTACAAACAGAATAGAATGTATTTGTTCATCAAAAAAAAAAAAAAAAGAAAAAGATTCACCCTTTTCTTCAGGGATTAATTCTCAGTTTTTTTCATGAGTGGCTTGTTGCAAATAGTCATAAATTCTACCATGTTGGGTTCCAACCCCGGAGTGATCTTTGTCTGGACTTCAATGGGGCTTTGCATGGGGGGGGCCTGGCCACACAGATCTCATTGCAGGATTGGGCAATGGTTAGTTACATAAGTCATATGATGTTGTTTCTGTCCTCTGACTGGCTGGCTTATGTAACTACAGAACAATAGCACGCATTTGAATATAAAGGCAAAAATCGTGCCTTGTTATTTGCTCTTCGTGAGATCCTGTTCAAGGGCTGGATTCTGCTGTCCGTGTGAGCTATAAAGACATTCTCTTTGACAGTCTGTTGGTTTGGGGAGGACATCTGGAGTAGGTGACATTAACAGAGCTACTGAGATGCTCTCTGTGGGTTCATCTGAGGACTATTTGCAAACACTGGCCTCACATATTCTGCCCAGTCGCAGCTGAAAAAGAGCAAAACCCAAAGAGAACAGCTCTTGAAACCAAGACTTTCAGTGACCTGAGCCCTTGACTGCAGTGCAACTGCACCGGTTCACACCTTAAAAATGTCTGCCCATTGAGTTTAATGTTTCTCTCATTCCATTTCAGGGGAATAAAAAGGCTTAAAAGCACGGCCAGGGCTAAAGGTGTACAGCGAAGGGCAAAACATTAAGTTAATATCTGTGCACTTATTCTTAAATATATTTTTCCCCCTTTTCATTTTTACTAAAATCTCAGTGTGACTTCTATTCAGAGAGAGAAAATAGGAATTCACAACTTTTGTTTTCACTTGATATCTTATTTTTGTTCATCTGGACAATTAATCTCCAAAAGATTTTATCACAGTCTACTGGAGATTTTATCACAATCTTTCAGTTCTGGTCTTGTTTTGGTTTTTGGTTTTTGGTTTTTTTTGATTTTTTTCTCCTACGGTCCTACTTCTTGGAGTCATGTGATTACACAAACATTCCCTATTTCCAGTGTTTTAGAAGTAAGTTTCTAGTCGGCATTGTTGCAGAGAAAAGACTGAAAACATAAACCCTCAAGGCTGAGAAAGAGAACACACAATTTACCATTTTTTTTTTTAAACCTCATGATTTCTCAATCTTATGTTTTTTGAGGATAGTCTGAGTAATAAGCTTTAAAAGCCAAGGACTGACTATATTAAAGCAGAATCAGGAGGACACCACTGCTTGAGTACATACAATGTGACCCGATAATCTTCCAGACTCTTGGGAGATGTCACCATGCAGCAGACAGGTACTTTTCCTAAGTCTTTTGTGACAGTATAAAACCATTATAACCCATTCCAAGTGATTTTTCTCCTTATATATGTCAAATTTTAGCAAAGTTCACAAGCTTCAACAGCTCAGAAAGTATTGCAATCCACAGTGCAAATACCTGTTCTTATCCTTTGCAGTTTAAAATGCAAACATGGGTTTTGGAGGGGACATTGAGCACATACAGCCAATATTCAAGAGGTCACACATGATGCTGTCATGCTATCCTCAAGCCTCTTCGGATCTGCTTTACAAATAATTCCTAACCCAGTGGGTTCCTAAGTTTACAGTTTCTAACCTGAAGTCACACAGGTGTTTACAGCAGGTTACACCTTGCAATATTCAGCACAAATGTGGAAGTGTGGTCCTTTATCTCCTGAAATTTTAGCATGCCTTGGGAACACTCTCATGTTCCGGAACTTGGAATTGCCAAGAACTTGCTTTTTATCATATTTTATTCAGATGCCACTAACAGAGATGTACTCAAACCACTCTGCTGGCAGCAGAAAGAGTAATTCTGATAGAAGCTGTGCACCTTCCTCATGTCTTGAAAGAAGCTGGCACCAGCCAGGGTCAGAGTGAACTGTGCACATTGTGGTGGCAGGATTTCCAGTGATAAGTATAAACAGGACCATTCCTGGAGACCCCAAAACTGCTGGAAACCAGGACAGGGAACAAGCAAGAACATCTCAGGGGTGATGGGCCTGCTCCTTTCAGGATTTCTCCTGTGTGGTGGCTCCCAGAAACAGAATCTCTCACCCTGACAGAAGAGAGGAAAGCCTTTTCCAGGTGCCACCATGCTGAAACCAGCTGGTGGGCTGTAAGTTTGAGGAGAGCATGGTCAGGTAAAGAGATGAAGAATCAGCAAACAGCATTTCTTCACTGCTCAGACAGGCAATCAAGCCCTTGCATCCCTACCAGCTGCCCTGTCCCAGCTAGCTGCATGCACACATATTCTCCAAAACAAATGAGAGGCAAAGCATGTCACCTGAAACCTTTCATTGCATCCAAGGTCATTTTGTGGGGATCTCTGCTGACAGCCTCTCCTCCGTGAAGCCATGGTAAATTAGGAAGCCAAACTCCCAGGATTAGTGCAAGAGATGCACAGACAGCACTGTTTAAAGGAAAATATTGTGTGTTATGGGACTAGGAGGAGTGTTGGTGGCAGGGGAGTTGGTTAGTGCATCATTCCTGGACGCTTGTGAGACACTCTGCAGAAGAAGGAATGACTTTCCCCACCTGAATGCCATTTTAATAACTTTGAAATGTCTTCCTTAGATGTCTCACCATTATTCCCATAGTTAGAAGCTGATTAATGGCATGCCCCTCAAACACATATCTGGGCACACGTACAAAGACATTTTAATAGTCCTTAACAATGGCCAACAGCTGGCCGCAAAACCAGATGATCCTCCACCCTTGTAAACTCATGCTCGCCAACAATAAAAAACCCTTCTGGCTACTAAAAAGCCTGGTGGAACAGATGAATCTTGTTATGGACTGGATTTTATAAATAAAAATTAAAAAGAGGCAAACATTTTAGCATGCGCATTCATGGGCTGAAAACAGACATAGGTTTTACATTCCAGGAGGGTCAGCTGCAAAAGCCTGATTTTCAGAGCTAAACTTCTTCTTCCAAAGACTTCTTTAAATACATTTCTGGGTTGGGTTGTTGCGGGGGGTGGTTTTGGATGATTTTTTTTGTCTCTTTTTTAAATTTTGCTGCAGACACAGTACAGCACTTCTGCTGTCCTTTGGAGCAGGAGTTTTGGGTTGGTGGCACTTGCAGGCAGAAATTTTGGGAATGGCCTAAGAGGCTCTGCTCTCCAGGCCCTGCCACAGCACCACAGGCAGTCTGAGCACATCACCCCAATCCTGTATTTGGCCCACACCCTACAGAAGTTCGTGCTTGCTACACCTTGGAACTCAAGGAGAGGAGAAGTGAATGAGCCATTTGAGGATGAGCAAAGTCACCAAAAAAAGATATGAAAGAGGAAAAAAGGAAAAAAACCCCAACCAACTCAAACCTCTAAAGAAGCCCTTTTTTTTGTTGTTAACAACTATTTAATGTCAGGGCTAATTCACAAGTTTAATAAAATCAGGCTTTGTTGAAGATTCAACACCTTCAATTATGGCATTAAGAACTCACAGTAATTGCTCCTCAGACCTTCCAAAAATCCTTCAGCAAAGTGTGTGTGTGTGAGGAGGGGGAGGCCAGCCTTCAGTCTAAATCTGATGTCTTAAAGATTATTTATTCTTTTTTAAATAAACAAAGCAAGCAGAAAAGCCCAATTCTAATAATGATGACTACTATGGTGTCAGGCGCTCATTGTGCAACAAGAAGAAATGAATGAAAGAGATCAGCCAAATTCTTAGTTGGTCACCTTAAATATGAGTCCTTTGTTAGTGGATTTCTGCAGGGATAAACAAGGAATTTTCACAGCCTAGGTATGCCCAAAACAAGATTTCTAGGAGTAAGGAAGCAAGGAAATTGACTGAAATCTTAGAACAAGCTTTATTTTTACTGCCCTGGGCAGGATTTAGAGAAACATCAGCCTTTGCTTCGTCAAGTCCTGTCATAGCTGAGCCCAGCACCTCTTTACACTGAAAAGGATCCTTATTGATACAGAAAATAGCTGATTATTTACATTCCTGATGACCATGCAGGAAGCGGATACGGTGAGGAGTGAAGATTGGGGAAAATGCTTAGTTCCTGTGGAAAAGGCTTCCTCCTCCTCCACGGACCAAGCTTTTTCTTTTTTAAGCAATAAAAATGGACAGGAAACACTGCAGCAGCGTTAAGGTATGGGTAAGATCGAGCAGAGCCACATTCCCGCTTCCTGTCAAAACAAGGGGAATCTTGTCCTTTGTAACTGGAGAGACCAGGTTTGCATTCCTTTCCCCCCACCAGTGCTCAATCCAGCCATTGCAGTTCCTTGAAAGATACATTCAAGGCTAATTTACCTTTAACTCAGCCAAGTCAGAGATTTCCCCAGTGCAAGAAGAGGATTCCAACAAAGAGTTTTCAGTGAAACTGTTGTTTGGATTTTTTGTTTTGTTGTTTTGTTTATTTGGGTTTTGGGGTTTTTTTTTGGTTTGGTTTTTTTTTTTCCCCAGCAAGCAACACTATGCAGCTACATTGATGGGATTTTGACCAGTGGGGTTTTTTTGCTGTCACCAACTTCTTTGTAATCACAAACTACAAGCACTGACAAGACACCCGTGCTGTGGTGAAGGTAGAGAAGTTGTCAATGGTTCCATCCACAACTTTTGGTCTGGCACAGACCACCCTGAGAGAGAAGCTCGCAAGGAAGAGCCAACCTGCCACAGGTCCTCCAGAGAGCTCCTTTCCTGCCTGAGAGAGGCTGTGGAAGAAAGGGGCAGGTTTTGTGGCCAGGTGTGAGGGTGGGCTGGGAGGGAAGGGAAGCTGCTTTTGAAAGGCCTCATGGAAAATATGAGTTGGTCAACAAGGATTTGAATAGATCCAGACAGATCTTTTTTTAGTTAAGCACTGAATGACACCTCCAGGGATTTTTCTTCATCCCCCAGCTCTGGCAGTGGCTCCACAGTGGCATTTGAAGTGCTTCCTCAGGGCGGCATCCTCCAGGATGCCCTCATCCCTGTCTCCTGTGGAAATTTCTGGGAATTGGGCACCTCCATGATATTTAGATGATTACCCTTGCAGGTGTGATTCTCGTGTAGTTTTAAACCTGCGAAATGAGGGTGGTGGTGCATTGCTTGACACTCTCATCATCCTCTTCACCCTTCAGTCAGATTTACCCCAGTTAGGGACTGGTTCCACACTTGGCCTCTGATGTCCCAAAGAGAGGAGGAGGAGGAGGAGGAGGAAGCCAGGGTAAAGCCTCTGTGATGTGACCTCACTCGGGCTAGTTTACAGCCAAGTAATGAAATAAAGAGTCAGCTGCACCTGCAGGTACCTTTCAAGTTCAGCACATGCTCGTTGGACCTTTGCATCATTTTAAATTAGCTGCTGATGCTTTTTATTTACACTGAATTTAACTTAATGTGCTTGCTTGCTAACTTCCTGCTTATCTGGATACCACATAAGCATATGCCCAATCCAATTACAAAAAGAACGAGAAATACAGTGAATGCTACACATTTTAAGCAAGCATAATAAATTAGCAGTGCTGTGGCATGTACCCATGCATGTGAGGGAGAAAAAGAAAAAACAAACAGAAGAAACAAACAGAAAAAAAAAAAAAAGAAGACCCCAAAAACAAACCCCAACCTAGTCAACTAAAAAATACAGCTGAATTCCCCCAGTCATTTAATTAGAAGTAACAACATCTCCCTTGCAAGACTCACACAGGCCTTCCAAGGTGAAACTCCTCCCTTAACAGCAGCTAGAACTTCTTGCCACACTGAAAAAGAAAAAGATCTGTTACAGAGGAGTGGGAAGAAATGTGGAAATATTAGCAATAAGCAGGCTCCAGTGGAGTGTGCTGAGTATTGAACAGCTAGCTGAAAGGCAGTGCTAACAATAATAGGCAACTGCAGCTTCCAGCTCTCCTGAAAGAAAGGAAGAAAAAAAAAATCACAAAATTCACAATTGTCACAATTTTCCACCACGTGAGTAAACTGTTTTGGATAGCAGTGAGGCAATGCTACTTGTATGAGGTGGGAAGTGGTGGCTGTACGTGTCTCCAGTGAAAGGAAGAGGGTGAACTCAGAGGCCTGAGTGATTCCATTGCTAAATGAATCAGCACCTGAGGGAAGAGAAAAAGTATGTGGGGGTAAAAAAAAAAAAAGCATTGAAGCAGAGTCAGGGAAGAGGGAGTATGAGTAAAACAGAAGAAGGGAATGTATGATTCAGCCTGATACTTATTGCTCCTTTTAGCCACCAGAAACAATCAGAGACATGAGTGTGTATCTCATATAGATGTGTGTGTGTGTGT
>WEKY01037379.1:6121-100422 GCA_013390045.1 Picathartes gymnocephalus | reverse complement strand
AGTTTAGTTAATTTTGTAAAAGGTTATGCTACTGAACTTTAAACTGGACTTTAGGGTTTTTCCACTAACTAATATAGTTTCTTATGTGCTTAAGGCACTTTAAGGCATATTTCTATTTGCTTAAAACTAAGTCTACATTCTTACTTCATGTCCATGTGGCTTTATGTATCTCAGTTTCTCTGAAGGTTTCAAATCAGCCCCTGCATTCCTCTCTGCCTTTAAGCCTGTATGCACAGGGTTCTGAGGGATTTCTATCCCATTTCCAACACATTACGTTTGGAAAATGCCTCTTGGGCCATCATTAACCCAGTGCCACTGTGTTCACTAAACCATGTCCCCAAGTGGCACATCCAGATGCCTTTAGAACTCTTCCAATGGCAGTGACTCCACCACTGCCCTCGGCAGCAGGTTCCAATGTCTGACCACGTTTTCAATGAAGAAATTTTCCCCAGTATCCAATCTGAACTTCTTGTGGCAGGACTTGAGGCCATTTATTCTCATCCTGTCACTTTCCCTGGGAGAAGAGTCCGACTCCCATCTCAGTCCAGTGGGAACATGCTCAGGAGTGACTTACCTACACATGCCTCAGTTCTATCTCAGCTACTCCATTGCTATTCAGCCTTTAGTTATTGAAGACCCGAGGTAAAGGCATTTCGCAGGACCACAGGGTGGCATCAGAAACCAGGGCACGGGTTAGGTTTGGGAAATACCTCGATCCTAAATGTTTAGCGTGAGGCCCCACCAAGGGTAAGGCAAGAGGCCCTGGGGATGCCACACTACTCCGGGAAGCGAGTGTTTCCACTTGGAGACGTTCCTGGTGAGGGGAAAACACAGGAGGAGGTGGAGGATACCACACACCCTCCGCGGAGCGCTGCCCGAGATGTCAGACAGGCAGCGAACTTGCTGTGGGATGGGTATGGCTGCGGCTCCCGAGCGGAGACGGAGTGACATCCGTGCTCAGAGGAGGTCACCCTAGCGAGTCACGGCTCCGGCGCGGCTCCGTCAGGGCCGAGCCGCGGCTCCGTCACGGCGGGCGGGCACCCAGAGGGAGGCGGCGCCATCTGCCGGCGGGAGGGGGAGGCTGCGAGAGGTGCCGCCCGAGAGCTGCGGGGGGCGGCGCCATGTTGTTTGTAGTCCCGACCCCGCGCAGAGGCGGCCCCCGCGCAGGCGCAGAGCGCTCCGTGCCACGGCGGGCGGAGTGCGGCGGTAACGCTGTCCAGGTGAGCCCTGGGGNGCGGCGGGCGGGCCGGAGTCAATGGCAGCCGCGCCCGGCATGTGTCCCGCCGCGCCACGGCCCTGGCGCCGCCGGGGATGGTTTTGCCGTGAGGGGGGTCGGTCCCCCGCCGGGACGCGCCGCTGAGGGGGGGCTCAGCGCAGCTCGGCTCCGCTGTGAGGCACCGGCCGAGGGACCCGCTCCCCCCGCGGGGAGTGGGAAATGATCCTCGTCACACCAGGCTGTGCTGGAAGTGGGGGAAACGCCTCGGAAGTGCCCGAGGTTATTGCGGAGGTGGTTTTTTCGTGTAAATAACGGACGGGAGTGCGCGTCGTGCGTTCTGCTTTCTCTCATTTATACTTTTTTTTTTTGTGGTATTCAGATCTCAGAATTCTCGTTTGTATTATTTACTTCGGACAACGCAAACTGGGTGTTTATCTTTAATTCGGCCTAGCCTTGTCGGAATATGAATGAGAAGGGAATAGCTTTTAAAGATTTTTGTTGACTTGAAACATGTCTCTTTTTTTCTGTTTAATTAATATTTTGTATTTGGTGTAAGTCACAAGGAGTAATTCAAAACATTGTCGCGAAATCCGAGGCTTCTGGTGTCTTAAAGAGCATCATTATAAAGGGCAGTACAGAAGATGGAGTATTACAAAACAAGCGAGACTGTGAGCCCTGTCCTGACTCGCGGCTCGTGGCACTGCCTCGCCGTGTTGCATTGCTGATTGAGAGCCTGCGGTCTGTCCCGTTCTTTGGTGGCTTGCAAGTCCGAGGAGGTTGGAGCCGGTGTGCGATCGTGTCATGATAAAGTACGGTCACAGCATGAATTGCTGTGTGTGACGTGAGGTTGTTAGTTGGTCACACGTGTGTTTGCTCCAGAGAGCAGGAACTGTGTGGTAAGGATCAGGGGGTTGTGTCTGGGAAATCCAGAAGAGTTTTTACGTGCTTGAATACTGAGGTGATGAGAAGATGTAGGTTACAAGTGGAGAAGAATGGAATACATCCCTGGAAGTATTCGACTCTGGGTTGGACAGGGCTTGGAGCAGCCTGGTCTAGTGGAAGGTGTCCCTGCCCATGGCAGGGGGTTGGAACTGGGGGAGCTTTAAGGTCCCTCCCAACCCAGGCCATTCGATCAGGAATCTGCTTCTGCTACGTATGTCAGGCATGCTTGTGAGTCTCCCATGTTCAGAGGACTTGAAGGCTCATTGGTTTAGCTTCTGCTTTGCCTTGTCTGTAGAAACAACAGTCTTCCAAATAATGGAGCCTGGCAAACCAGATTTAGTAGCAGTATATCAGTCTGTGGGAAAAAGCAGAAAGGTGATGTAAACTCAGGGAGCTCAATGTAAAATTAGCATGAAGGTTTTCTAGCACAGTAATTTCCTTGGGCTAGGTGAGCAGAGCTTACCAGATGTCTCGCTTAGTGAACTGGGGTAGAGTCCTGAAGAAGGTGATCAGTAGGATTAACCTGGATTATTGGCCACTGGATTGGAGATTGTTGAGGGGGCTCGAGATGGGCAATGACTGTTCCAATTTCAATTATTTGTTTGGGATTTTGAAACTTGTGTGGCACACAAGTCACCTTGTCTTAGGGCAGCAGCTTTGTGTGCCTTATATTTGCCTTGTATCAAGATGTTTGCAAAGGTAGAAGCTGGAAATGTTACACAATGAAAATTAAATAATATTATACAATTAAAATTATACAACTGCTGGAAGCAGCATTACTGAAACATGTAACTATAATCCTAGCTACTCATTCTGTATCTGAGGTTAAAAATTAATTGAAATGAATAAACATGTTTGATTTGGATTTTTCTAATCTCAGATCACCTTCAGAAACCCTCCAGTGCTCCCATTTGCAGCTCATATTTCACATTGATCATACGCGGTCCTCAGTGTTTTTCATTGGAAAGTGTAAGTGTAGTGGTACCTTTAGATTTCAGAGGCTTTACTATGTACAACACGTACTTTGGCTCCTAAAAGATACACTAGAAAATTTTTTTAAAGATACATCTGAGACACTTTTTTAAAACATTCCTCTGTTGTATGCTCAAGGTAAGCATTACAGCAAAGTAGTAATATATAGGTATCAAAGTAAGAAGCACAAAAATTTGTAATCATAGTATAGTTTAAGGACAAAAACAAAAACAAAAGAGAAAGCAATTCAGCTTTAAGTTTTTTGGGGGGTTGTTTTTTATTTGTTAGAAGAGACTAGGGGTTTTAATTTTTAATTACTTCATTGTCATTCTTACAAACAGTAGCTTAGTTGCTTCTAGAAAATGGTGAAACCAAACTCTCAGTTCTGTTTCTATAGGCAGTGCTAACACCATAAGCCTCCCTGAGCAGGGCTTATCTTGTGCTCATCGTGTCAGGTGTGTCTTGGATACAGGTAAATATGTCTGTGCTGGTTAAGCCCATGTTGGACACTGTGCAGGGCTGGCTCAGGCTATTTGAGTCTGTGAATATTATGGCCTGGTTTAACCTGTGATGGTCCCAGGCGAGCAGGGGAGCAGTTTGGTACTGTTTCCTTTTATGATGTTGAAGACAATGTTTCTCATAGGTGTCTCAGTGCTCCTCAGTGGTTTCATGTTTATGTGAATGTGGTTTGGGAGGAATAATAAAATCCTGTATTGCTTTTCCCTGGGAATTCTCAGTGTTCTGGCCAGTCAGGTCAGTTTTTAAGCAGAGCAGTTGTGATGTGGTCCTGCTGTGGAAAGGGTTGGGTGACTGTGCCTACTACTGGGGAAAGCAGAGTTGATGAGAGACTTCAATAACCTTGCTTGGTTTTCAGTTCTGTTCTTGTAAATACTGAATTGTAAATGGGATTTGCTGGATTTTTATATGATCTTATTGATCACTCACCATTTTCTATCTGGTCATATCCCCTCGTATTCTATGACTGGTATAACACCATTCATTGCAGTAATCCAGTGGGTGCTGTGGGAAGCATGGAAAGAATAGCTCTGTTTTCATTTGGCTATAGTCCTTTCCAGACTTGGATGCATTTCTGTATTTACAATGGGCCTAGTTCCCCAAAGGGGTTTTCATTATTTCACATAATATTAAAACAGTAGAGGTTATAAATGTTATGTTTAATTTTAAAGTAACCTTTACTATTCAGTCATATGTAAACCAGACTCTCTTTGTAGTTACCAGATAGACTAAAGATGTGAAATGGTACTTTTTTTTCCCCCACAAGAGCTGGAATTGTGGCTTTTACCTGTGTGTTTGAACAGAGGAGATAAACAGTCATCTACTTTCTTTTCATCTCTGTTTTGGTGATGAAGCTGTACGTTAAATCTTAAAGTGATCTAAAGACTGACTGCCATGCAAAAGAGCTGGTCATATTCTTCCTGTCTCTTGTACCACCTTCAGCATTTACTGAGGTTTTCCTGGTCCAGTTTAGTTTGCTGAATAATCAGGGTACTAATCCAGCCCCTCTGTGTCCTCATCTCCCCAGAACGTTGGCTTTTGGTAGCTAAGTAAGCTGAGTGAGTTAAAAAAATGTCTCGGGAGTACCAGAGACGTAATTGATTTTTGTGATGTAAGAACACTGTTCTTTTCTAACAGTGACCAAAAAGAGAAGATCATAAGGTCAGAATGTATAATATAAACCTTTGCTTGATGTCTCTCTTGTCATTTGTAGCATGTCAAGAGGTAAATGTTTGCTTTTATTTTGTTCATGATTAATGCATTTTTCTTCTGTGAACTAGCCCGTGTCTCCCAACCACTTAAATATAAGGCACTGCCACATCCCAGGGGAGATTTTCCAGAGCACAGAATCACCCTGAAGGTGCTGACTACCTGTGTTTTGTTTTGAACTTGACAGGTGCTGGCTTCATTTCCTATCTCCTAGCTGTTGTATTGTTTGGACACAATGAAGAACTGATCTCGATTTACCTTCTCCATTCAGCTGATGATTTTACAGGTTTCTGTTGTATGTCACTGCAGCAATCTCTGTTTCCAGGCAGAAGAACCCTAGCCTAAATGTTTATTCCTCATTCGTATTTTCAAACCTTGTTTCCTTTTAAAACATATTTTCCTTTCCATTATGTCCTCTTAAAAGGAAGGAGCAGGCACTGCATCCAGGATTTAAGATGCAACTATTCTATATTTTTATATGGTGGTTTTATTATTAATAATTTTCTAACATTATTTCTTCATGTGTGGAATGACTTTGAACTGATGCTTTAATCAATCTGTTGTGACTCCAGCAAGATTTTCTGAATGTTAATGATCAGTTTGGAGCACACCACTATATATGTGAAATAAGGACCATTTATCTTCAGACTGCTACTTTATTTGCGCTGAATTTAATCTGTTATTTTATTTCTCCATTGTTACTCTCAGAAGGTTTTTCTGTAGATCTTCAGCCAGCCTTTCTCTTTACTCTCAGGATAGCTTGTATCCTCAGGAGACTTTCACTCTGCTCCTTGCCCCTTTTTCTGAACTTTATGAATACAGTGTATATTACAGTGCTGCAAAAGGTTTCTTGCAGTCTCTCTCCCTGGGAAAATTGACCACTTATACCTACCCTCTGTAGTCTGCTTTGAGCTGCATGTTAATCCAGGTGGGGGCTTTCCCACTCAGGCTTTTCCGAAGCTCTCTGGATGATGATGGTTCAGCAGTTCCGTGCCGTGAGCGCTGCTCAGGGAGAGGCTCTGCGTGTCCTGTGCCCCTCTGGCACTGCTGCTGCCCCGCAGTGAGCCCAATCAGCAAGCAGCTCGGACTGGAAATGAGTCCAACAAATTACCACTGTTTTAGGGGTGTTGTTACAAATTAAACTTCTTTTTTCCTTTAGCTTGGATGAAGAAGTTGTCAAATACATATAATACGGCCCTCAAGAAAGCCAGGGAAGATTTTTTTCTCATTTTACAATGCCATTGGGCTTTATCCATTGACTGACCTAAAGAAAGGTGCAGGGCTTGGTGAAAATATTCATGTGGATTAGCTCAGTCACAGAATAAAACTATTCTTTCTTGGTATTTTTTAAGTAGTTAATTGGAAATATTCATTATTGAAAAAAAAATCAGTAATAAATTTTTTTTTGTTACTTCTAGCAGTAGGTGGATGGAACACTCAGCAGGTATTCCTGCCAGTTCATGTTTATTAAATAATCTGTGAGGTCACCTGTCAGTGAGTGGCCTCTCTGCTCCATCCCCACACAGGTGAGCATGATCATAGTGCTGTGAGGTCGCAGTGCCTGTGGGGGTCCAGGAGTACTGTGAAGTTGAGAGCAGAACCATGGGACCGCAGGGCTGCTGGTTCACAGGGAGGACATTGCTTTAAGAGGAGGGATATTACCGTTCAGCATTTTAAACTGTGCAATGCCTATATAATGCAACTGCTGTAGCTGCTGCTCTGGTGTTGTAAGAAATAGAAGGAAGGAGCTGTTGCTTAGAAGATTGTCTGTCAGGATGTCTCCTTGGTGCGTCCTTGGCTTGACTGTGTTAGCCTGTGTGGGCTGTAGAGTGGGTTGTCTCCCAGGCCACAATGTGACTTTATGGTGTCGGGCACCATGCTCATTCGTGCTACTGTGCCATAGAACTGAATTATTGTAACTGAAGAGCTGGCATAATCTAGGGCTCTCAACTGACATTTTTCGGTTACTGACCTGTCATTGTCAAGATTTCAGCACAAATGTCTAAGTTGCAAAAGGGCTGGACTTTTCCAGAAGAGTGAATACAAAAGCACAGAGGGAGCTGTAGCTTTGTTTGTACAAAAGAGCTAATGAAATAGTTCAGGTCATCTCTGCTTAAGTGTCGTTTTGTTTTTCCCCAGTGCCATGCTGAAGAAAAAACAAGGCCTCCGCTGTAGAGAGGAGCAGCAGTATGGGCTGTGTGCTGTAGAGATCCAGGTGTACCCCAGCCTGGGAATGCTGCCATATGGGGGGTCTTGCCATAAGAGAGTAAAGGTTTAAAATTTTTTTTGGCCACACTGAGCAGCACCATTGCCCAGGTATTCAATACCTTCCGGACACATAATTTCTGTATTTGTAACTGGTTTTAAATGAACTTGGAGCTCATGGCTGTCCTGCCCCTGGACTCAGTTGTGGGGCTGACCACATGAGGCAGGAGCCAGAGACAAGTTGTTTGTGATTTCAAGGGATCACAAAGTTTTTCTAAGCTTCTACTGAAATGCCTCAAACAACTCAAAGTCTGTCCTGCTGCCAGCCAAGCCTCAGGAAACACCTCCACGCATGTGCGAGCTCTTTTGCTCTCCAAAAGCTTTTCTCTGATCTCTTCGGCAGCAGTTCAAGTCTTAGAAAATAGAAACCATGAGCATTTCTCCTGTTTCCAACATGCAAAAGAGTTATTGATGTGGAATTGTGAAGTGTGATGCTTGCAGTTGGAGAAGCTCTTTAAAAAAAGCCACATTGATTTTTGTTGTCCTGGTATGAATTTTGTTGTCCTGGTTTGAATATGTGCTTATCTGGACATATTGCATGTGGTCTGAGGATCTGTGACCAGAGTCTTTTGTGACAGTAATTGCTGACTGATTTCTCTGTGGCCAGGCTCCAAGGGAAGGAGCCATCCCAGGTCTGTGATGGTTACTCAGAGTTGTTACTTGCCTTAAAAATGGCTGCCTGTACTGCAGCACTCCCTGTCACTCAGCTGGTGCTCCAGTTCCCACCCCAGACCTGCAAGGAAGTTAAAAATATTTGCTGATCTGATTTCCTTAGTGACTATCCTGATTCTTCTGAACTTCTGTGGCAGCATGCTGGGAAGCATAGAGGTAGAGGTGCAGGGATAAGAAATGCCGTCTTCTTTCCACATCACCACCCCTTCTCCTCCAAATCTTACTTTCTGATGTATCTATACTTTGAGTGCCAAATGGAAGATTTTTTATGATTTAATATTTTAATGATTGGACTGAATGATCTTAGGATGTCTTTTCCAGTCTTAATGTCATGCCACCTTTCTGGTCCCTCTCTGGCCTGAGACAGTCATACCAAAGCAGTAATGGAGACTTCCTGTACCTTTCTTATCAAATGCTTTTTTGCTGGTTTTGGTTGGTTTATTTTTTTGTTTTGTTTCCTGTTGATGATGAGTATGTCTTCATTAATTCTTTGTAAGTGCATAGGAGTGTTGGCAACAATTTCCTAATTTTAGGTGGCCTGACAGTCCTGTATCCAGGTATTTGAGCAGTTCTTGAAATCTGGGAAACAACAGTGTCAGCCCCAGGGCTTCCTGGTCACGTGTACTCCAGAAGCTTTGCAAGGATAATGAATCTATCAAGCCGTTTGGATAGTGATTGAACTTACACTGTGAGAAGTGGCTTTTGTTGTGACATTTGGTAGTAATTGCCTAAATTAAGTGTTTTCAAGGGGAATTCTAGGCCACTATAATTATATGTATGCTGCACTCACACCAGTATAAAAATGTCTTTAAAATGATTTGCAGAGCTTACCAGTTGGTTTCTTGGGAGGGGGGTTCCTGCCTGTTGCATGTGAATGCAATGCACTGCCATTTCTGGCAGTGGTTTTAGGTGTTAGAAAATTATATTTCCTTACTGAACATTGTTTTCCTTGGCAGTGCAGTGACTTCTAAAAATGTCTAAGAAGTCTCATTCTGTCTTTTTTTTTTTTTTTTTNTTTTTAGAAGGTTTTTTTTTTTTTTTTTTTTTTTTTTTTTTTTTTTTTTTTTTTTTTTTTTTTTTTTTTTAATTAACTGTGGTATCCTGAAGGAAGCAGAATTTCTGTGGGAATTCCAGCATCAGCAGTGAAGAGCGGATGGGAATGTGCAGTGCTGGGAGGCAGAGCAGAAGCATCTTTTGGGAAGGGACAGTGAGCTGAGTGCTTGTGTCACTTGGGGCTGAGCTGCAGGAAGTGTCCTCAGGAGCTGGTTTATCTGGGAAAAAAACTTCCATCTTATTTTTTCCTTGTTTAAAAAATGTTTTGTTGAGGTTGTGAAACAAGCACAAGACAGCCTTCAAATGCCATCTTTGGAAATTGTGTTGCATAGGATTTCTCAGACAGATGTAGGAGACATTCACCGAGCATTATGTTATCTTTTTTTGTCAATAATAGAAGAGTAATGCAGGTTTTTCCTTGAGCCTTACGAAAGATAGCTGCTTCTCCCCCCTTGACTTTAATTGTTTCATTTTTTCTTTAATAAAGACAGGAGTTTCTTAAGAATAAAAGCAATAAACCAGCCTGAAAAGTCTGTGCTCTCTTTAAATAAAGGAAGAAATAAGAAATAGGATCAAGCCCATTGTATGGTATAGTAAGCTTTCCATAGTAGAATAGAAATATGAATTTAAGACTCTGTATAAAGGCAGGAGAAATACTGTCAGTACTTCATTTTCCTAAAATAAGAACTGTTTAGGCAGGTATTATTCAGCCATTTAGGGAGGTTTCCAGAATATGAATCTCTCTGCTTTCTCTCATTGGTAGGTAGTAGTTGTTGGGGAAAAAGATTGAAATGGCTTGAAACACATTTTCCCAGAAAGCTTAATTTGTTACCTGAGCATTAATTGTCTGAACTGAGAAGTGTTGTAATGCAGATATCTTGCTTTTCAGTACTTTTATTCCTTGATGTGGTGTCTTAATGTTTTCTCAGATCTCTAGCCTTCAACTGTTCTAGGCTTTGGACTGATTATAAACATGGTGCTTATGCTGCTATTTTTATTCTGTCTCCCCATTAAAATGAACTGCTTATGTAGAAGCCATCATCAGCCACCTTGTTGGCCTAAAAATGACTCAAGCAAATAGTCTTTGTATTGTCAAAACATTCAGTAAGGAAAGGCTCACAGAGTTTAAATCGTGATCTTTAAACATTTCATTTAGTGAAGTCTGAAGTATTTTTATCCTATCCTAAATCACTAGACTCAAATTTTCTTTTGTGTTTTTAAGAAAACCCCAAGGTTTCTGAGCAGCAGTGATTCCAGGGTCTAGGACCTCAGCTTTCAAGACTGGCACTCATCTTTTGATCCATCAAGGGACTTGTTCCATGCCCTTGGTCTCTGCTTCCCTGCAGCAGGGTTCAGTAATCTGTGTGGTTCAGAGGTACAGGGAGAGCCAGGTTGTGGGGAGCAGAGGTGCTCTCCTCCCAGCATCTTCTGGGGCCCCCGAGCTCCTAGGTGCAGACAAGGCCTGCAGTGCCTCCTTATTTTACTGGCATGCCTGTATACTCCTCATTTTTAAGGGAAGAGCAGTGGCATCTTAACATTGACAGCTGCAGCTTCTTCCTCTGAGCACCTGCATTAACACAGTCACCACCGACCTGGTAAGAAGCTTGGTTGAGCAATGCTGTGCTGTCTTTCTCAGGCAGTGGCTAGATGAAGAGCGATGACTTTTATTGCTGCTGGTTGCATAGTAGAAGGTAGAAAACAGCTTTCAGTCAGTGATGGTGAGGGTTCTATTTTCCTCCAAACTGGCTGCAGAGGCATTGCAGAAATAGTCTTGGAGCTACCTCTTTCTTGGTTTCTCCCCTGATTACATCTTCATTTGAAGGAAAATTAAAACATTTAATCTCTAACTGAGGTGAATATTTAACAGGAGTGTATCGGGCTGCAATGGAAAGTGTTGGTCCCTTCATTAACTGTGAAGTTATTCTATGCTGACTGAAAAGATCCCAAGAGAAACAAGACTACTTAATCCCAGTGTGTGGTTTGGTGAAGGAATTGTGGAGAAAAAATTGTTATCCTGTGTTAGACAGGAGGTTCAGATAGATCAGAGAAACTGAACTCTGTATTGAGTAATATTGACATAAGAAGCATTGCCTGAAGGGTCTAAGAAGACCAAGAGTACTAGAAGGAGATTATGATGAACTTATTCAACTAAACGAGATCAAGCCATTGTTTTGAAAAGAAATGAATGCCTGAGCTTGTGATGATTCCCTCTGCACCCTTTGTTTCATAAAAGCTCTTGAACAAGGAGAGGAGTGTAGGACTTCTCTGCAGTGGATGGACAGTTTTCTGTTTGCAGCCCCTAGGTACTAACCTTGTGTAGCTTATCCACAAATGGAGCAAATGTACATAAAAGACCTAATTAAAAAAATAAAAATCAAAGTTGAAGTCAGCTTGAGGTCAAGGGAGAAGCATATGAGCATCTTAGATTTAAAATTATGTAATAAAATGTTTTAAATGAAATTCCCAACTCTGGGAGTGGTGGGGGAAGCAGGATATTATGTCAAAGGTTGCATGCACATTTGTGAAGGTTTGTGGCAGCATTAAGGCACACTTCTAAAGAGAAACTCTGATATATCTCCCTGAGGAAGTCTGAAAGTCCTATAAAGCGGTAAAATCATAGGAATAATCAACATTGGAGTTCATTATCAGCATAATCTGGGAAACTCTTGAGTATAAGAGAACTAGAGAGAGCGAGGTGGTGAGAGAGGAAAGGCATGGAATTAGAAGAGAGAAGTTTAACAGTTTAGGACTTTGCACCTTGGAAAGAAGCCACTGGGAGGACAAGGGGAAGTAAAAAGCTTTATGAAAGGGTGGCTGGTGCAGGAGAAGAATAACTGGCATTTCTGAGACTATGAGGACTGTTGGGAGATTTATTTTTATCAACAAACATACACTATCACAGTAAATGGAAGTTAGCTTTGAGGAAACATGAAAAAAATCCTGTGGCACTAAGTGATAAAGTAGCATTTTAAATTCAGCAGAGTGAAATAATGCAGCTGGAGAACAGCCCCCACTGTATGTGTACAGCGATGAGCTCTGAATTGCTTTTCCAGATGAGACAGAACTGGGGTTTATAATAGGCAGTTCTATCAAAATATTATCTCATTGTTTAGAAAAGCAAATTTGAAGGTTAGATGCTTGTGGAAAGGTAATAGTGATCAAACTAGGAAACAGTGGTATATAAGCTCACAATGCATCTGTGTTGTGAGTGCTGCATGAATTCTAGTTCCATCGCTCTCAAAGACCCAGTGAAACTGGGAGAGATTCTGAAAAGGATGATGTGAGTGATCAAAGGTGTGCAATGCGTTCCTTGTAAAGAATGATAAATAGATCAAAGCTCTTCAGTTTCAAAAAGATGTCTTTGAAGAGGATATGATGGAAGCACAGTCTTAGCAGCATGGCTTGTATGTGAACCCATTATTCACTGTCTTTTTTGATAAAAGGACTAAGACCACCAAATGCAAATAGTGGGTGGCAGGCTCAAAACAAAGGGAGATATTTCTGAAGTGAGAGCAAGACCTCCTCCTTTCTTTTTGGCATCGAGTTTTTAATCTGGAACAATTCCCTGGACTTAAGCTGATTTATTCTGCAGTTAACATTTCATCAGAATGCTGTTCATGGGGCTTTGTAAGCTTATCTCTAGAGCTCTGTTCACAAGACAAATCCTTTCGAATGGTGGAGTAGGTATATGCAGCCTGGCAGGCTGAAATGGCCCCTCTGATCAGTTTTGTTTGGGGACATCAGTGCAACTTCTCAACAAAATATTATAGTAGAAACACTGGTAAAGTCAAATACAGTTCCTGCAGCTCAGGACATACAGCCTCACCTGGTGTCTTGTGTTTTCAGGTTGTGATTGGAGTATTAAAACTTCTGTGACAGCAAGACCTAATATACCCTCTTTGTCTGACCATTAGCTGGGATGGTGGCATTTTCTTACACTGTGGTGGTAGTTCCAGCTGCTACAGTTCTACTACAAAAATAATACATCAGAATACCAACCAGTTGCGGTAGTGTTATTTTGGGATTGCTCCACAGGAGTTAGAAAAGCAGAAGGTTTTGGATTAATGGAAACTGGGTATGGTTTCAGTGTACAGGTACTATTTATTTGTGGTTTATAGCCTGTGCTTTGTTGTGTTTGCATATTTATTGACAGAATTAATTTCTTGCCATTTCAGGCTGATTTAGCACCTTGCTAAACATTTCTTCCCTAACTTAAACTTACAAACTACTCAAGTGAACTGTGCTTTTGAGTTGTGTTTAACAGCTGCTCCTGACCTGCAGAAGGGCATCTGGTCACAGAAGCATGTAATTATTTCCAATTCATTCAATAAAACTATGACCTTAATCTGCAAATCCTTGAGATACTGGGAGTTTGAAAGAGTAGGGAGTGAAGTGGTGGAGTCTGCTGGTATTGCAGAGCTAACCCCTCATGGTCACTTGTGTGAGCATGTGGTCTTAAGGACCTTGTGTCTCTCTGGGGACACCTTGCTCCTGAGCAGGGCACGGCTGTGCCCGCGACTGAATCGGACTCTTGAGGTGCTGAGGAAGTGTTTGGTGGTAAGGTGAGTTATTACCATTTTACTTTTAAATGCTGTTATGATCCAGAGTAATTGTATTGCTGAGATTTCACAGATAACTAAATGTCCTGTGCTCTGTGGGTGCTCTCAGACCTCTCCACTAGTCAGCTAAAACTCATTAGCTGAAATTGCTGTGGACGAGGCTCAAAAGAGTATCCATGCTTTGGTTCTCTCACGGTGGCTTAAACAAATATGATATTTTTTACAATTTGGTTTGGCACCTGATTGTACCACAGCGCACCTGACTAATATTGTCTTTCTTACATCCTGTGGTTTGACTACCCTTCTTCAGAATGTGATGAACGAAACGCCACTCGCAGTGATCTTCAGCAGAAGTAAACTTTGTTAAGGGCCTAGGTGGCGGGGAGGGTGTCACAGCCTGATCTCACGCCGTGACAGCTCGTTGCCTTGCTGCCAGTTTCCAGTTGGTTGAAGCTGCCTCGGCTCCTCTGCTCCCTGGCTGAGTCAGCTCTGGGTAAGTCAGTGATGGGTGGTCCCTCGCAGCTGATGTGGGTGTTCAAAGGTCGAGGGATCCAAGGACAATGGTAGAAGGACCCTGAGGGGCTCGGGAGGCCGCCTTTTATACAGTTCAGGGGCTCTCCCGGTTGGTCCGTTTTTGATCGTGTTCCTCATTGGTCCTTTTTAGGATCGAAATGAGGCTTGTCTCTTATTGGCTCATTGGCAACTCTAGGGCGTGATTGGTCTCCTCCCGATGTGATGTCACTCCTCTGGTCTTTCCAGAAGTCTCCTCTTCCCTTCCCAGGCCCTCATAACTTTGTTCAACAACATTTTAACACTTAACTTCTTGTAACATCCTTACCTTACTTTTAACACTGCCCAAAACCCATAACTTACAAAGATAATGGTTGAAACAGCAACATTGATTAATTTCATAGTAAAACTCAGTAACTGGTTACCCCATCTATCACAAGAACATTTTAAATACTTTCTGAGGATTTTTGTTGATAACACAGCTATAACATTGCAATACTGGACATGGGGCATGTGATACAGCTGCCATTTTCCAAAAGAATATGACAGTGAAGCTTGGAAAGGGGGGAAAAAAGAATAATGTTGGAGTGAATAAAATCAATACAGAAGTAACTAGGACTTTCATTTTATGTCTGAGATGCCTGCATCAGCTTAAATTCTGCTTAAAGGTTAATATGGGAGAAATGTGCAAGTAATGTTATGGAAAGGAAATACTAAAGCAATGTTGGGGGTTAGGTTTTCTTTCCTTTTTTTTCTTTTTATGTATAAAACTTTTTCCCATTAAGTTGCTAAGGAGCACTAACTACTGGGTACTTAAGAACAAAAGAAGTGGCCAAGCCCTGGGCAGAGGGACGTCTGTGTTTATTGTTCTCCTGTCTGGGAGTTTCTCTCAGAGGTGGGGGAATATCTCCAGAATTGGGGTTGGTAAAAGGTGGGGCCTGGGGCAGCTGCTGGCTCGTGCTGCGCTTCCGAGGGGAACACGGAGAGGTGCTGCTCTGCTGCTTTGGCAGAGGAGTTTCGTTGCCGCTGCTTCACTGGACCCTTCACTTGGAGCTGTTTCTTCTGCCAGGGGTGAGCCCCTGCTCTGAACTGGGACCTATTTACCATCTGCCTGGGTGCCTGAGATCCTGAGCTAATCTCTCCTTGCCAGGCTGGGAAGCCGGGCTGCTGCCCCTGCCCTGCCCCCCCGCGCCTCCTTCGGCACTGCTCCTGGGTTTTTCGCTATACTGCAGCCCTGCACCCCTTGCCTGCCAAGACCTGCTGTCCCAGCTTGCTGTTTCCAAGGGTTCTGCTGGGGCACTGGGATTGACTGCCCCAGGGAGTTTGTGAAGCACAGCCTCTCTCTCTTCCATCCCTCCCCTTGCTGACTGAACCACCATTACCACATGTTCCTTGAGCTTGCGCACAGCGCCCCCTGCAGCCGCGGGGGAATCATTGCACCTGCCCTGCTCACCAAGTGCCACCAGCGCCCCCTGCTGGCTGTGACCATCACTGCACCCAAGGGGACAGTGCCTGCAGGCCCAGGGGGCTGGGACCGGGTTCCTGGGTCTGTCTGTTGTTAATGCCATAAGAGTTGTTGTTTATTCATTTTATTATAAATACTAGTAAAGAACTGTTATTCCTACTCCCATATCTTTGCCTGAGAGCCCCTTAATTTCAAAATTACAATAATTCGGAGGGAAGGGGTTTACATTTTCCATTCCAAGGGCGGCTCCTGCCTTCTTTAGCAGACACCTGTCCTTCAAACCAGGACAACCAAGTAAAAGTATTTGATAATTTCTCTCTAGGTGGGTGTTGGCAAGCCAGCCTGTCTTTAGAGAAGGTATTGTCAGGTTTTTGGAGGGTTGAGGCTGGTGTTCTAACTCATACTGTTTGCCAAGGGCGTTGGAAAGTTCCTTCTCTGGACAGCACGTTGGGAGTTGTGGCTGCTCAGAGCTGTTCAAATGGGCTATCAGAGAGAGTCAGTCTTTGATAAAATCTTGAGGGTGAGTTACTTTATATTACATATTTTGGGGGCGTTTTGTAATAGGGAGATGAAAGAGTATTCTGTGTATAATAGATCAAACTCTTGATAATTTTTGTGATCAAGGAAGGAGAGCGGCACTAAGATTTCACGGGCAAGGCTGCATTACTGTTTTTCTGCAGCACAAAGCATGAGAATAAATAACTTCTGCGTTCACAAGAACAGCAGTGTTTCAGTGCACTGGGGAAGAAGCTTCTACAGGACTTGAGAGAGACAGACTCCCTGAAGTACATGTGGGTGTACAGGCAAAGGGGAATTATTGTCAGGTGCTCTTCTTTTGCTGTATCCTAGACATTTGCTCTTGTACTGAATCAGACTGGAGGGTGCACTACTCAGATCCTGCACAGTTCTTCACGTGTTCTTTTTCTGGAAAATATTGAACATTTTTCACAGTTGGCAATCAATTTAATATTTATTTTGACATATTAACATCTGCCCTGAAAAATTTACCAGGAGATTAATTTCTGCTCCAAATATGCCTTTAATGTGAAGTATATGAGTCGACTCATTCGTTATGAAACAGTTTCAGAAAGGGAATTTTTAAATCGTTCTGATGTGTGGCTGTAGCAGCCACGCATACTTTTGGATTTTCAGTCTTCTTTTTATTCTGGGCTGTGATATTTTCAGGTTAAAAATCTCATTGTTTATACCACGTGCAGCAAGGGAAATTCCCATTGGATAAAAGGAAACTACTTTTGCAATGAGAATGGTGTGTAATGCTATATCCTTAGAGATTTTTAAATCTGTAAGGCCCTGAACAGCTGGATCCAGTTTTGAAATTACTCTTGCTTAGAGAGTAACCTCTCCTCCAGAAATCTTTTCCTACATGGTTCTGCAATTGCATCCAGGTCCCATAAACGGAAACCTTGCCACGTTCCTGCTGTGATGTCCTTACCTGTGAAAGAGACTGTGAACAGGCTTCTGAGAAACTTCCTCTTAATTCTTACTTGAGGAATTAATTTTAGACTTTGGTATAGTCAGCTTTTTCCTTCATTGTTGCTTTGGTGTGGTACATCCTCATCTCATGGTAGTTTCTAGGGAATGAAATCAGGAATTGTTCTGCTGTAACCAAGTCTTTCTAAACACAGAGGGGTTAAACATGAAACCCATGTGATGGTTCAGCTTTATTTAGGACTAGGATATTAGAACTAAATCAGTTGTATTGAGATCTTCAGTTAGTTTTGAAAGAAGTAAAATCTTAGTGTTTTAACATCTTCAGGGATCTGTTTGCAATAACTACATTCTAGTTGACAGTTGTTCTTGGGATCATAGATTTCCATCGAAAGATAAGCGATGTGAAACTGTCTTAAGCTTGTGAATGTTTGCTATATTCCAAATATACAAAACAGAATTTCACTTAATAGGAGCCACTTTAACATACACTGTTACTTCTTAATGAAAACTAAACTCTGAGTTGATCTAACCCATGGACTTTGGTTTGGAGAAGTTCGCGTGAGGAAAAAAGAAGTTACTGCTTTTACCTGATAGTTATTGCAGCAAAAGCTATGTAGATTCAGCTTACCTTTCTAAAAACTGTTCTTTTTTTGGTATAAGTTGTTTACCCATTCCAGTTCACATAGTAGATAGCTTTGGTTTCTGATTTTGACCACTCAGATTTTATGAGGAATCAGTGTGGGGGTGAACGAGGAAAGGGAGGGAAAGACGGATGGAGAAAAAGGGAAACAGAAGTTCTATTGGCATTTTAGGAAGGCAAGGGCTTGGATCTCACAAGTTTAGGAGGTACCTTTAGGTGGATGTGTCTGCTGGATTTTTGCAGATCTCAGGCAGTAATGACCAGAGCTTTTGCAGGAAGAGCTAAGCTCACAAGCAGCCAGAACCAAGAACAGCCACTGGAAATCTGTAGAGAGCAAACTGGGTTTGGGTGAACGTGGAACCTGGTGAGTAGGTCAGTTTCCTCCTTAGGCCTTACCTGACAAAATTTGGCAAGGCATGTTTGGTACAGAGTGCCATCTGCCTTTGGCTTCCAGCTGCTTGCAGAAAAGCATTCCTAATTCTATGAAAAACATGACTTGCCTTCCAATGGTATTTTAGGTATTTACTTTTTATGCAGTTTTATAACTGACTTCAAACACAAGTCATTCTTATGTGTGATGTTCAACTTAAGCAGTTAATAGTAGTTTTCTGTCCTGTGTCTCTATTGTATTCATGCAGGTGTTTACAAACTGCCCCTGTGACTTGTAAGGGAGGATGCTTACAGCGGCTGAAAGAAAATGTGGTCCATTCTTGCATCACAGAATCACAGACTGGTTTGGGTTGGAAGGGACCTCAAATATCTCATTTCAACCCCTGTGCCATGGGCAGGGACACCTTCTACTAGACCAGGTTGCTCATTCAACTTGGCCTTGGGCACGTCCAGGGGTGTTTCCATCCTCTCTGAAATAAGACATTTTTACCTGTTTTAGCAAAAGGCTTCTCTCCATTTCAGAAACTTATAACATGAATGCCCATGCTGATATGTAGTCAGGTATTCATTTATAGCCCTCGTTGCTTGTATTCACAGAGCACCATGAAGACTCCAATGAGTTTGTGAGTATATTTCCCTACCCTTTTGCATGTGATCCTCAACTTAGACTGCAGGATTTGGAGGCAGTTCCAGAGGTCATCACATGTCTGGTCCTCATTACATGAGTTGGTTCTAATGTTTATGTGACTGTCTGATAGGCTCCTTCACCTCACTAAACCAGCAGAAAGCTAGCCTGGCAAAAAGTCTGCATTACCTCTGCTGATGTTGCAGTCAAGCATGCCAGACATTCCCCAAGGCAGGGTTTGGATCCTGGCTGCAAGAGGACAGAGCAAAGGAAAGACCTTAAGGGTCTGTGTTTTCTTTCAGAGGCTATGAGGTAAAACTCTAGTTCCTCAATATGTCCTGAAATAATACCCTACAACATGGCAATTCAGATTAGCAAAACTAGAGTTCTGTCCTATGTTCTGTATACATTCTATCTAGATGGATTAAATTTATCATGCCCTTAAGCTAAGTGCAGGCTCCTGCATATCATCTGGCAGTGTCCTGAGCATGTACATTATCTGCTCACTGATTCAGCTGAAGAGCTAATGCTGTCCAGACACCTGGTTTCTTACAATCCAACCTCAAATCAAGATACTTGACAGATTTAGAAAAAAGATGGCACACAAGAAGCCTTTTCATCAGTCAGTTCACTGATCCAACTGAAAGGCAGTCCTAGAAAAAACACTTGAGGGAAAGAGTAAGGAAATCTGATTTGCCATGTTACTGCATAGTCATCAGCCTGGTGCAAGGGAAAGAGAAGGATGGAAGTGCTGTCTGGTGTAGGGAGGGAGAACCTCACAGTTGTATTAAATGAGTAATGAAATTACCTCCTGAATTGGTCCTGAATTGTCTGTCCTGTATCCATTACTGGTTTTAACTGCGCTAAGTGGAGTTGCGTCTCCTAGCCAGCAGCCTCAGGAGGGACATGCAATTCAGCCTGACACAAACAAGGATGTTTTCTGCTTGGGAGCAAATTCATAGACTGGAAATATTGGAAGGGACAGCTGTGTGGCAGTCGCAATGGGTCTGAAATAGTGGACACTGATACATGAGAAGAGGTTGTGTTCAGCCTTCAATGACACGGATTGGGCCAAAATGAAAGAGCACGTTCTAGGAAGCTCAAGGAGCAGTACTGAATGCATAAGGGGAATATTTCATTAATGAAGAAGAAAGGGCAAAAAGCATACAATAAAAATCTTGTTTTAGCAATTTGTTTTTCATACAATGTATTCTTAAAATTTTTGTCAAGTTTGGTGAAGAAGAAGAGCTTGGGGTTCCTTTGCAAAGACACTAGAAGTGATTTAGATGTGTATACATATACAGCACAGTGAAAGGCTCTTCTTTACCTGAATGAGGTGAACCAGAAGCATTTGTGTCTTCTTAGCTGCTGAAGAGAAGAACTATTGGTTCTTCCTGAACTTTGCACACATCTGTGATGATTTTTAAGTTTGGTTTATCCAGACTGCAAATATATTACACTGTACATACCAAGAAATCACCTTCACCAGTGAATACACTACTACGTTGAGTTTAGGTTGTACAATTTATATATTTGAGCAAACACAAACTTTAAATGAAAGTTACTCTACAAATTTTTTCTTATGCATTTGATTTCAATATTTTTCTTCTGTTCCAGTAGCACCCCACAAAAATGAACTAAAAAATATCAATCAAAATTGCATTAGAAAATATGAAAACTGAAGTCTGACTAATTATTTGTTTAGCTGTACAATAACTTAAATAGTGGTTCCTCACAGACAGCAAGAAGGTTCAGTTCAGTGCAATAGTTAAATTATGGAATGGTTTGGGTTGAAAGAGACCTTAAAGGTCCACGTTCCACTAGACCAGGTTGTTCCAAACACCGTCTAACCTGGCCTCGAATCACTGCAATTTCATGTTTAGTAACTGGTGAAAATGCAACTTTTTCAGTAAGATAAATGAAATTCAAAATAAGCATTAAATTTCGGTAAATTGAAATGTGGTATTTAATGATAAAAATCATTGTTCAAATCTCATTTAAACAGATTTCCAGTTCAGCTTGCTCTGGAATGCTTTACATTGCTCAGTGCAATATGTATTCACATTTGATTAATTTTTTTTTCACTTAAAAGTGTAAAAACACAGTAAGAAACATGGCTGAAATGAAGCAGGAACAAGCTTGAAAATAAAACTGCAGAGGAAGCTGAAGGATCTGGTGGAAAGCATTCAGATTTCATCATAAGCTGCTTAAGAGCACGTTCCTGCTGAAGACAGCATTTTCCCCACTTGCCTGGTGTCGCATGGGTGGTTGTGTGCTGGGGAGCAGTTGAGGTCAGCTACACAGAGTGAGTGCTGAAGGGTGGGGATACAGGACAGGGAGGAGATAGCAGGTGGAGAAGGTGCTGTGAATGCCTTGATGGTGACAGTGCTGATGAAGAGCTACATGTGTTTTGGTTTGGACAAACATCCAGCCAAAACCCTTAAGAACCCTCACCAGTGCCTGGATGAGACCTGCTGAACTACAGGGCTAGTGGAAGTAGGTGACTCAGTAGAGGTGAAAGCATCTTGGAACAGATCCATTTGAACATGTCCTTCACCATGAAACTGGCAAGAAGGGCTCTGTGGTTTAGTCTGAGCTGTGTGAGCTCTGACACTGGGTAACACAGGTGTTGCTTTAGAGTGATGCCACTGGGCATGAAAATACGTAGAACATCATATGAGTAACATGACTGGTGGTAACAATCACTGCTTATTTCATTTGCCTTGGGGAGAAGGAAGATGCTGCAAAGCCGTTTGAAAGAGATGCCGTGTTCAGAAGAGACTCTTTCAAGCACAATTATTTGCACAATTTCATTAGAGAAATTTCTCATTCCAATTTATATCCTGAGTGTATAGGGGAGCTCAGCATAGTTCAGTGTTTTCATGGGCACTGGTCCAGGTAATGTAAAACACTTTAAAGACTTTTACAGCATTCTTGCTTAATCAGCCCTATAGTCGATGCCTGTTAATTCAGGCCATCGGCAGGGACAGTGTCCTGCTTGCTGAGTTCAGTTACACCCATGGCAGTATGACACTGCTTTTAATTAGAATTGGACTCATCCAGAATTAATGGAAAGCTGGGCACAGCCCTTTTCCTTACAAAACCATTGTTAAATGTAGGTCTTGTTTAAGCACATTAGAAATTATGTACCTGATGACATTTGCACCTGAGGTGTTGTTCAGATTTCAGGGACATAAAATCATGGTGGGTTAGGAAGCTGCTATTGCTTTAAGTGCAGTGATGCCTTAAAGGGCTAGGAATAAAACAACACACTTTTGAGACAATATTAGTATAGGAGGTAATATAAAGGCTGGTCTTTATTGGGGGCCTCCAGGGGCAGATATTGAAAAATGCACACCCCCGCATAGGGTGAATACAGTTTTGTAAGTTTAGCAAATTAGCATCATTGACAAGAATCCCCAATTAGAAGCACAAGTGATGAGGTAATTCCTCCCTGGTTCTACCCTTTTCTGAATTCTCCCCCCACTTTAGATAGGAACTAAACTTTGTTTATGAAAATGTGTCTCAAAGAGCTGGTTTCAACCTTAGCTCCCAGAGAGCCTAACATTGGACCCCTAAAGTAAGTTTCCCGACGTGGAGAGTCACGGACACCCATGCATGACCAATGTTATCAAAGAATGCCATTTTATTGTTAAAAATAGCTGCCTTATATATACAGTGTTTCATGTTTATTGGTTATATGTACTGTCCATGCGCCTAATATTCTTTTATGATTGGTTATCACGAGCTGTTCATGCACCTTAACAGCAAATCAGTAAAACTTTCTTACTTCCGCATATACCTAATGCTTTCTTATCTTTTGCTGCCAAGGACGTTTTCTAATCTCAAGCAATGCTCTTGCTCTCAGGTATGTAGGGCCCCCAGGCCTCTCAGGCCAGCAAAGTCTGGCTGGTTCATCAGTGTCCCCCTGGCTGTAAATATCCAACAGACCCCCAGGGCTTGGAGCCTCTGGAATGTGTTTTGTCTTTCTGCCGATCAGGGTAGGGAAAAGTACTGGAGTTAGCTAAGAACTATATAACTATGCAACAATAGTCTACAGAGCTACAAGTATATATGAAGGAAATATAAAAGCAAAAATCATTTTGGCAACAGCAGAAGCTGGGTTTGCCCTGGTGAAGCAGAACACAGTTTCTTTCTGTAGGCACACAGTTTGTCTTGGAGGTAGAGCACCATGTGGCACGTTCCCAAAAATACACAAGCTGGAATGCAATGTGAGTAACCTTGGAAAACAATTAAAACTGGATTTGGGCCCTTCTCCTGTTTCTCTGTAAGTTTACCATGTCAGCCAGCATTTTAGTATAGAAAACAGAGTAGCCTGTGCAGGTTTTGGGAAGCACACTGCTGTCCAGAGGCTTGCATAGGGCAGAAGAGCAACAGAACAGGAATGCCCAAGCATCTCAAGGCCGATAAATGAAACTTAGCTGAGATCTATCTGCGAGGACTGTGGTGTGCCCGGCCAGGTTGAGGAGCCCTGCCAGGCAGCTGGTTTTCCCATCTGTGGGAGAGCAGCACAGGAGGCACAGGAAGTAGGAATCCCCTTATAAAGAAAGGGAGAAGTTGTAGTGGAGAGCTACACAGCACACATGGCTGAAGAAATAAATGCCTGAGCAGCAAACCTGCAGACCATGGGTAGTGTATTTTGGTTCTGGCATGGGTTGCATATTGTGGGTTTGTTCCCATCTCTCTTTGCATACCTGGGAGCAGCACTTTTGCTTTCCATCTTGTAAGATGTAGATGGCTTGTCAGAGAGTGGTTCTCAGGAACCTTTCCCAGATTGTCATGGCTATGAGTCCCTAGAGAGGAGCTTCTTCAGCTTGCCTCTGTTGTCTGCCAAATGAGGAAGCCAATGTTTAGGTACATTTAATGCCATGTTTTGTGGCATAGCTTGTCAACTGATGGGTGTAATTTTGCCTCAATGTGGTTACCATAACAAAGCAAGAGTGTAAGTGGCTACGGAGGTAACAAATTAAAAACTGTAGTCAAATTGAGGTGAAAAAACAAGAATTTTTAGCCTCTGAATGCAAGATTTTGTTGCACTGAGTTCCTAAATAGTGTGGAGAGATTGTGTGGATGCTAGCAGGACCTGAGTAGAGAAATCTCAGGCATAATTTGCAGCAGTGTCTGGTAGAAGTAACTTTCTCATTGACTGAGAGAAAGTTTCTCATGTTTATGTTAAGTTTGTTATGAGAACTCACTAAGTGGAAAATGTAAACACTCTTGCAGCTGGTGTTTGTATAGAAGAGCGTTAGGAAAACAGAGCTGTGTATAGTTATCGCATAGTCTCAAAGAGGTGTTCATCTTGTTAACCAATGGTGTAATACCTGTGTGCAGTGTGTTATATAAGGCGTGTTATTTGTAATAAAGTTAGTTGGACTGGACCTGTGTGTTCTGGAGTCTTATGTTGCTATCCCAGCCATCCCCGGGACAACAGCGACAAGATTGTACCTCCATAAGAAAACAGATTTGAATTCAAGATGCAGCTCTTGCAGCTCCTAACCCTGCAAGGAAGCAGTTGTGCCAGAGCTTCAATGACCAGAAAGCGGATCCTCAGAACCTGCAGATATTGCGGCCCACACTCTGTCAGTCCAGGCCTGTAGTACTCATGCTCTTGACTTACTGAACTTTACTGCAGTTTCTTTCTTTGTATGTTGAAGTGATGTAAATTGATAGCAGCCTTGTCTTAGAGTAAACATGCAAACTCATGTTTAAGACCTTATTTATAGGTAGATGGTTTCTTTCCAGGGCTCACCTGCCTTTTTTTTTTGTAGCCTTCTGATTCTAGTCTCTTTGCTTAATGATTCACCATATCTTTCCTGGATTCCTGTCTTACTGGTTTTTCAAAGAGCATAGAATCTACTTCAGCCTTTAGGAAACCTTTGGAAAGGGATGGATAGTTTCACTTGGGGGATTTGAGTGTATTTATAGTACTATATTAGTAGAGGCAAGAGGAATACTTGCAAAGCAGGTGGTACTGGGCCATTTATAGAAAAAATGTATGATTTATACATGGATTGTTTCAGGCAAACCTTTTGCTTTGCCTGTGGCCTGTCTTCTACAAAAATCTTCTTGAGTGTTATGAATATTTATGCTGCTTTGTTGTGGTATTTTAAACTTGCTCTCAGCTTATGAAATGACTTTTTGTGTCTTTAAATAACAGGAGGAATGGAGGGAGAAAATTGTTTCCTGGGCAGACAAGTCTGCAGAGCAGACAAGAAATCTTCCGCATGATTGGAGCAGAGAATAGCCCAGCTCACCAACACCCCACCCTTTCCTTTGCCTCTGCGCTTGGAGATGTGCTATACGAAGGTCTCTCTACTACAAAGCACCCTCTTCTGAGAATTTTTTGTGGCTTTTTTTGTTCAAATGGGCCCGTTTGCCATGTTTCAAACAGTGAAGAACTAAAGAACAAAGGCAGGACATTAGGTTTCATCCCAGGATAGCAAGGGGCAGAGAGAACATCAGGATCCAATGATCTGAGGTTCTGGGGGTGGCATACAGGAGGGGCCAGGGGTATGAGGGCTACTGGGAGGGTAGGAAGGGAGTGGCCAGGGAACAGGGATTAACGGCGATTTTAACCAGTGGGGTTACAGAACTTGGAATTTAGCCATGTAAGGCAAACAGAAAGTGAAACTGGAATAGATTGACTTGATTCTCATGAGAGAAGCCAGAACCTACAGGCTGCCCTTTCAAGGCATCTACAGATGCTCAGGTGAAGTTGTGGCAAATAGTCATGTAGAGCTAGTAGATTTTATGCTGTAATGACAAATTACCCAAATTTAATCCAGGGCAATCACATTGAGCTTGCTAAGACCTTGGGAAAAGAAAAGTACATGCATCTGCCAGCGGAATATTCCTGTGACTGGGTTAAAATGAAGTCCTAGGCTGTGTCAGCCATTTTCTGGAGAGCTCACTAGTGAGTGGATTGGGAAGAGCTGGTTCAGCAAGCTGAAAAAGCTGCTTGGAAGCAGTAATGGGGACCCCCTGTGCCTTTTCCTTCAAAAAAACCTTCAAAACACTTTACAAGCTAGGTGAATAGATAGAGAATCAAAATGTTTCGAAAAAAATCCACCATCTGAGGCTGTGCAGGTTTAATCTTTCTGTGATTTTGCTCTCAGTTGAGCAGTTCTCAGTGGCTTCCTGGCTCACCTCAGTATTTGGTTCCCACTGGAGGGATCTTTGTAGGTCTTGCTTCTGGGTGAGAATGTGCTAGGAGCCAAGGAGCTTCCCAGGCTGACTGTGCTGCAGACTCACTGCAGAGCAAGTCTCTTCTGTGAACTTCCCTACAGAGGTTTTCACAGCTGTTTGAACCCAGCTGGTGTTAAGGAAGGTTGTCTCTTCTGTCTCAAGAAAGTTTCACATAATTCTCAGATCAGCACCCAAATCAGCAGCCCTTTTTTCTTGCTACCCAGCTTGCTTTAAGAAAGGGGCAGCACATAGTGCACATTATGGCTAACAGCAACTTGCCCTAGAGATGCCCCCTTCCCTTGAGACAGCATTTGGAGCAATAGTGGACCAGGAAGATAAACATCAGATTAATTTCAGAGTTGTTTCAATATTGTTTATTGTGTGTACTGTAGTTGCATCTAGAGATCAAGTATGAAATCAAAGTTGATGAGATAAATGCATTTGATAATCCTTGCTTTGAACCCTACTAGGTTTTTATTCTTCTCATATAGTAAATTTTTAACAATGTAGTGCATGGATACAAAATGTGTGTCTCCCCATCTCTAGACTTTGTTTACTTCATGGACATGCTTGTATTGACAGCAAACTGTACCTGGGCAGGTTTGCGTAGGATGCATGTTAGGCCTCTCTGGGATTTCTGTTGCTCAGGGGAAAGTAGAAGTGTCTGCAAGGCTACAGCAAAAGTTTCTTTGAGCAATCTAATGCAGAGCAATTGGTGCTCTGAGGTGTTCTTTGGTCAGCCACAGCTTAGTAGAGAGGGCTATTATATTGGTGCCCTCCTTTATAGACTGGTTTAGACAAAAGGTGTGTGCAAGGTATGAGCCCAAGACTCAGGAAAACTCCCACGTGTATAAAAACCCACAAAGAAAGGTGGCTGGTGTGTGCACAATTTTTTAATTCCTTTGGGTAGAGTGGACAACTTCTTTGTCTCTTGGGTGACACAAGAATAAGCATGACCTTCTTGCCTGCCACCAGTGGGTGTCTTTCCAAAGGAGCATAAGAAAAGGGATATGCTCTCCAACTAATAAGCTGAAGGTGGTCATTCTAGTACTGTGTCACCTGTCTGCACCCTCTCTATAGATAAGTTTCGTGATGCTTGTTTGAAATTCCTGTTATGTCTGTAACCTCATGTGATGCTGTCTTGGAGAGAACCTGGTAGATGTTGAGCTCTTAATCAGCCCCAGTGTATATGGAAGTTGTAATTCCTTAGTAGAAATATTTTTTTTATTCCATAATATCTTAGCAGTGTGACAGTAACCAGCTTTCCTCTAGGGCTTACAGTGCACTACATAATGGCTCTTACTCCTCTTCTGAATACAAATTCATTGTGGAGTAAGGGGGTTGTTGCCTGTAGATTAACTGATTTCTTGAAACTCTCACAACTGGTATGTTTTACACAAAAAAAAATCTGAAAAAGAAAAATAATTGAGTTTCCTAAAGCAAAGGAACTAAAAGAGAGGGATGTTCCTATGGCTGATTTTCAGAGGGAAAGGGAATTTTGTTTTGATTGGTTTTGTGACAGACTGGCTTCAGCCATACCAATGATAGTCCTGGTACAAAGAATGCAGCTTTGCACAGTATTTGGGGTGAGGGGGACCCCTCTTTCCCAGCGCATGTTTGTATTGAATTAAGGTGGATGAGGAACACAGTTGTTCTTTTTCAACTCTTTTTCTTCTGTGGTTAGTAGCCTGTAATATCTTAGACAAAGAATTTGTTTTGTGACAGTATTTTCCTAGCACACTCAGCTGATGCTCAGGAAGTCCACCACATGCTTACTTCTGTTCCATCCAATAAAGTTGATGACTTCATTTATTTCATCTGCAGTACTAGGTACAACTTTCCTGAACAACCAGGTAGTCTGCACCATCAGGTGTGATCATCTCTTGCCTTTTTTGTGTTGCTGCAGCTGCTTGCACTAGAAATTCTGCTGTCTAGAAACACAGCTAGAGTGTCTAGAGTAAAAATTAAATGCCTTGTAAACTCAGCCGTATTGTTCCTCCATCTTGATTGCTGTATTTATACTTGAAGATTTCTCCTCTGGCTCTGTGGCAGGAGCAATTTCCCACACACATATGGCAGCTTCTCATACCATTGATTACATTTTTTTCTTTCCGTTGCTAACTCTGCACCATCTGATAGAATGATGGTTTGGGCTGCCAAGCTAACTGTTGTCTGCACATGTTCCACTGGACCAGCAGTATCTAGGGCTTTTTTTATATTTCACCTTGTACAGCAAGGTCTGCCCTGAGTTCTGGACTCTGTTATGTTCTGCCAGCCAGGACTGTGGATCTCCATACCTCCGTCTCCTGTGCATGAATGTGGTTTTGGCTGTATGTCTCAGGGATACAGCACAGCCTTGCCTTTGGTGGTAGGATGCTGGGGTTTGGGTATATAGGGCCTGGCAGGGGCAGTCAGTATTACCACATACTAAACACAGTTTTTCACTCTGCTGATCAAGTGATTTCCAGTTCATTTCCAGACATGCTATGGCTGAAATACCAGCAATGCATGGAAGTGGATGCAGTTTCTCACTTGAAAGGCCTGAGCTTTCAGGGGCAACTTTCAGAGGGCAGGGCAAGGAGTAACCAGACTGACACAGTGAGAGCAGGACTGGGTTTGCCTTCTGCACTTCCAGGTGCTTTGTGTTGCCTCAAGAACCAGCTTCTCGCAGGCTTAATTTGAAGCACAGACAAGTCTAATGAAAAATCTCTAAGTGTTCTTTGATTGGCATAACTTGTAATGCTGTTTCTAACAATATGCCTTTGTTTCAGAATCCCTATTTGCTGCTTTGAAGATTAATTGGCTCCACTTCCAGCACCATGGATGAACTGCAGGATGTTCAGCTGACAGAGATCAAACCACTCCTGAATGATAAGGTAATGCTGGCTGCTGCTTTGTCCTCACAGGTGTACTTGGGTTGACTTTATATCTGGCAAGGAACTCTAACTGCCAGAATCTGTCTACAGATTAAAGTACCTTAAGTGCTGAAACCCAGTAAATTCTTCCCCACTCTGGTAATCTACCACCACCCTTCCAAAGTCTCAGGGAAAGACAGACCACCACAATTCAGGTAATCTTGGAGTCCTGGCCAAACAGTATGTCATGCCTGTACTGAGGATTTGCAAAGGCTGGGCAGCTTTGGAAAGGTGATCCTGTTCCTGACCTATTGTAGCTGTACAACCTCTGATGAGTTTCTTCTTGTTAGAGAAACTCTGGATTGTATCCTGTTTTTTGTTTGGTTGGCTTTGGGTTGTTGGCTTTTTTGTTGTTTGGTTTAGTTTTTTTACTTTTATTTTTGTTTAAAATATTCTGTCTTAAATGATCCTTTAGTGTTTTGACCCCTAAAACAGCTTTGTTTCCCTGGATTTAGTAATGGAGAGTCATTTCCTTTTGATGTCTGGAGAGCCCAGTTAGAGCGGTCCAGATTCATGCAATACTGAGACTTGAGAAAATCATTGTATCACAGTAGCTGTTTAAGTCTTTCACTCTGTCTTCTGTGGGCTGGAGAAAAGCCATCTGGGCTCACTAGAAGAAGAGCCTCACTGGATTCTGCCACAAACCATTGTTGAGAGTGCCTAAGTTCATTACAGGCATCCCAATAAGATCTAGCATCTTGCATCTGCAAACTGTGATTGAACAATGTGGTTTGGTCACTTTCCATAGCTCACAGCCAAGTCTAATGGTGTGGGAAGGAGTTCCTAAGTCTTTGCTGTTTCGTGGCTGATGATCAAGAACTGACTTGTGCTGCCAAAGGGCTGTGGTGCTCTGTCCACTTACTGTGTGCTTGCAGAGGACTGCATTGTCCCCCACAAAATGGGTGAAATCTCTGAAATTATGCTATGTTTAAGTCTGTAATGATTAGTTTTTGCTCATTTCTTTAGTGTTCTAGTGTATCTGTGAAATTTAAAAACTCAGCTGAAATCTGCAGTCCAGCTGCCTGTTATGACAGACTAGTGTTGACTTCTGGGCTTCCACCATTTTTTAAAGAAATACTTCCCGGAAGGGTGAATCTTGAAAGTACAAAATCAGTGTAGATCAGCAAATAAAAATACAGAATACAGGCTTTGAGGGCAGCTTGTAATTTCAAAACAAGAGATAAACATTTACAGAAGACAAGCTTCCTAAATGCAGAAGGCCCAGATCTTGCTCAGTATTCTCTTGGGATTTTCTGTATTTGAATTCAGCTGGGTAGATTGTCCTTGCTTCAGTCAGCTGACATAAGTAGAAAGCATTGAAATGTGCCAAATCAAAGTGTTTTTCACTTTATAAGTTTCCAGTGTTTCTGTCAAGTATTGCCTGGTCAGCACCATCCAGTCGTTGCTGTGGTGTCAGTTGTGGTTCAGATGCAGAGTGCTCACCCAAACAGAACACCCAAGGGTGTTAACGAGCGTGCAGAAGGGCACAGAGTGATTACTTCTTTGCTTGACTCAGTGTTGAAGTTACAGGAGATATATAGTATCTCAGTAAATACGAACAAGAAATACGAAAGATGTCTCCAGAACCATCCTCAGTACTTTATGGGAAGAGAGGTATGCTGTGGTTCTCCTTTTCACTCGTTATTTTAACAAAAGGAGGGCCTCAGGGAGCAGCCGCCTCCAAGGTCTGGCCCTTATTAAGGCTCTCAAGCTTGAGATAATACATGTGTACTTTTTAGACATGGTTTATGGAGCATGAGGGTGTGGTGCAATAACCTGCTGTTCTGTGCAAGTTATAAGAGTCCAAAATCTATTGAGCTGGCAGTTCACTAAGGTTTTTACTGACCAACCCACTTTAGATACAGGAGTTTGAGCCAGCATGGATTAATCGCCAGAAATAGTACAGTAACACTGTTAAGGTGCTAATGAGCAAGTGCTCATGAACTCTTTAGATACAAAGGCTACTGTACCAGAGAAGGAGTTTGGTGTCTCAAACTCTGAAACCAGTGGAATTACCAGTGGAAGTGGAAATGGGTCATGTCTTGTTCACTTTTCTGAAATGCAGATAATGCCACTGTGGACCACTGAGTTCTGGCTTTGTTATGCCTCAAATCAGCAAAAAGTTACAAGCTTGACTTTTAAAGAATATAAACACTATTTTGTTTGTGTGTAACTTAAGCCTAATATCAAGTGCAGGGAAGTAAAATACATTATGTTTGTTCACCTCATTCAGGCTCACTAAAATACAGTGATGTTTTACTGGGGAAGCAAAAGAACTTCAAATGTTCCCATTTAGTTGAAAGAGAGAGAAAAAGAGAGTATTGCCTGATCAGAAAAACTATCCCAGTAACACTTTATTATTCTGGCACCTTTGATTTCTGTTAACTCAGCCTCAGTGAAAAGTTACTGAAATGCCAGAGCCGAATTCAGGAAATGAAATGGGCAGCCCTTAGGCTGGGTTGAGTCAGCCCAGCCAGCTCTGTGCTTTGAGGTGCAGCCATGGCACTTTCAGAGGCCTGAAAAGCTTGCCTTAAAGTTTCTCAAGTTAAGACAATGAATAAATGGTTTAAAGTCAGATTTTTGGTGTGTTAAAGTCAAGTATGTGGAAGTCAGAGCGTGTCAGCATGTCAAATTCTTTTGCCTCATGGTATGCCTTGACGACAAGCAGCCCAATTCAGTGTCTCATTCCTTGCTTTGTGTCATTTCCTCCCCACTCACTTAAGGAATCTCAGACTTTTCTAGGTACAAATTAGATCACCTGCTTTTTTATTTAGTATGCACCATCCAAATCCAGTGCTGGATACAGAAGTTTCTCGTTTCTCCATAAAGAAATGGGTGACTGAACTGACCTGCTTCACAAGCTAGTGATGGTGTAAGAAATCTCAGTTAATTTCAGGTCTCAAACTGAAATAAGAGGAGACTGCTTTTTCTTTTCCCCAATCCTGAGGATTTAGTGGGTTCTGCTATGTCCTGCTCAAAACATTGCCACAGTTCAGTACTTAACAGAGGAGGAAAGGGGGGAACGGATTCTTAAAACAGATTTGCAGATACCTCAACTTGAACGTCTCAAAGTGCAGAATGTAGGTAGCAACCCTTGTTCTTTTTAACAAGACAAGGCTCTGTGGGAAGGAAGACATGGCCATGTGTTTAAACATGGAGAGGAGTGAGGGTGCTCAGCCAGAAGAAATGTTTGGAGTATATCTGTTGTCCATATGTGATCCTAGTTTTCTCCTGGTAATTTTAGTACTAAGGTGCTGTGATTTGGCATGGCCTGGTTTTTTGGTAGCAGAGGAGGGCCACAGGAGTAGCTTCTGTGAGAAGCTGCTGGAAGCTTCCACCATGTCCAACAGAGCCAATTTCTGATGGCTCTGAAGATGGATATGCTGCTGGGCCAATTAGAGAGGTTGGCAACACCTCTGTGATGACATATTTAAGGAGAAAATCAAAACAGCATGCATGCAGTTTTTTCCAGGGGTGGCAAGGTGCTGCTGCCGGGGCCATCCCAGCACAGCCCGAGGTGAGCCTCGCCTGCTGACGGCCCCCAGCCAGCTGTGCTGTGGGAAGAAGGGCAGGGGCAGCGGCAGCGGCTTCTCCCTCCCGGGCCCCGCATGAGGAGAGGCATTAACCAGCACCAGCACTGCAGCGGCTGCCACTGCCCGCTCGGTGGTGGTGGGGCCGCATGGCTGGCAGTGAAAACATGGCAAGAGACTCCGCAGAACCTACACGAGATCGACCTCTCAGAGCTGTGGGATCCTGTAGGAATCTGTGAATTAGCAGAACTTGTTATCAAGGGTACCTACAACAGCAGTTTTTCTTCTAGTCAGAGAAGGGGAGGAAGTGAGGACACATGAGGGAGAAGGACAAGGCAACAGCAAAGTCAGTGGAAAAAGAAGGGGAGGAGGTGCTCCAAGCACCAGAGCCGAGGCTCCTCTGCAGGCCATGGTGAGGAGCGTGTTGAAGCAGCTGTGTCCCTGCAGCCCATGAGGTCCATGGGGAGTGCAGAGATCCACTCGCAGCCCGTGGGAGAAGTGCTCATGCTGGAGCAGATGGATGCCAAAGAAAGCTGTGATCCAGTGGGAGACCCAAATAGAGAGCGAGGGCCCCTGCTTCCAGAGGCAGAGAGAGGGCCTTTGCTTCCAAGCTAGAGCAGCCTGTCCTTGGAGTACTGCACCCCGTGGACGAGTTTTGGGAGGACTCTGTGCCCATGGGAGGGACTCACGTTGCAGCTGGTTTGGCAGGACTGCTGCTCATGAGATTGGAGCCACACTGGAGAAGTTCATGGAGAACTGTCTCCCATGGGAGGGACCTCAAGGCATAGCAAAGACTCCTCTCCCTGAGTGAACAGAAGAAAATCTCAACATCTCAACTGACCAAAACCTCCATGCCCTGTCTCCCTACAGTGTTGGTGGGAAGGAGGAAGGGGCTAGGGGGAAAAACAAGGTGTTTTAAAGGCTTATTTTACTTTTCATTATCCTTCTCTGACTCTGTTAATAAAAATTTACTTTATAGCTTTAAATTTAAAACTGTTTTGCACTTTTCTCCCAGTCCTCATCTTAACTCATGAGCCCTTTGTTAATTTTCTTCCCTCTCCTCTGCCCAGCTTAGAGCAAGAGAGGGTGAATGAATGACTTTCGTGGGTGCCTGGCATTTGGCCAGTATCAAACCACGACAGGTGCCTAAAACACATAAGCTGGAATGCCATCTCAAGAGGTTTGGTCAGCCTTTTGCTGACAACTCTCAGTGATGTAACCTACTGCGTGGTCAGAGACAGTGTGTCACAAAGCACATGGGCACATGGACAGGTTCCTGCAGACCTTCCAACTGCAGGATGCCAAGTGGGTGCTGTACTGACTGTCTTCACCTACGTGCGTGGGGTCACCTTCTGGGAAGAGTCAGTGGTGAGCTGCTGCACACAGTTCCCATGCACTCATGTTTCAGGAGCTTGCAGGTCCCTGTGTCTGTCATTAAATGATCCCATGCCTGCAGCATGGGATCTGTGGCTGCACGGGAGCTGACTGCATGGCTTGTTTTCTTGCACTCAGTATGTGAGATCTTGGGAGTAGTCCTTTAGGAGTTTTGCATCCAAATTGTTAATGGACACCAGGAGTAGACAAAAGCCTGACCCATATACAGCCCAGCTGTGGCCAGTGTCCTTCCTATGTGCATCTGTCCCTGCTTGAACACTCTCAGCTGTGCACACAGGTACTCACTTCCCTTGGCTGGTAGCCTCCTTACAGCCCTATAACCTTGTATAGGAATGGGCAGATCTTGCATGGAGTTTGCTTCTACAGGTCTTGCATTTCGCTGCTTACCTCACTGCAGCCAGTCTCAACTGTGCTTAAACAGAGATCTCTAAGGGAAACTTTCATGATTTTGTTGGGGGTTTTCTGGGTCATTGTGCTGATCTTCTTTTTTCTTTTTTCTCCCCTTTTTTCCTGTTTTTTGTTAACAGAATGCAGCTCGCAACTTCCAGGACTTCGACTGTCAGGTAAGACCATGTACAAAAGGCAAGGATCAGTTGGTAACTCCCCATAGCTCAGCCGTAATGTTGAGAGAGATGAAAAGGAACTCTGTATTTTAATTTTAGCTCTTGTTAAGGTTTAATCAATAAGAACTGGAATATGTCCAGTGACAGAAATTGCCCTTCACAGCAGGAACATAGTAAATACAGTCCTATGAAGGTAGTCCATATTTTTTTCTTCTCTTAATATCAGACACTGATAGTGTCCATGCCATGTGGGCAGGTACACATCACTGTACTGCTTTAGCTCAATTCATTGTGAGTTTTGGTATCTTAAAGCCTACAAGTATAAAAATCAGTAATCCTGTCACATTATAACTTTAGTGTCTGATCTGGAAAGCAGCAATACTGTTAAGCAATGGTTTTTCTTTTGAAATAAAGTTAGATAATGGGTGTAAAACACTTTCCTGTACCGTTATGTCTCCATCTATCTATATCTTCTTTGTTACCTTTAGAGATAAAGTGTGCTCCCATGTCAGATGGGTAATGGGTAAAAATAGGTGCAATGCCTTTGAATAAGTGTTAGACAGCAGAGGCACTTCCTGCTGTAGTCTGTGTGCCAGGATTGGGAAGAATATGAATATATTGTGCATTGGCTTATGCTGCCAGTTGTCTTCTGAGCCACTGAAGCTCTGGGCATGCCCATGCCCTGCCTGGCTGTGAGCAGCATGGTGGTGGGAGCCAGAGCAGAGTGGGAAGGTAGGAAAGAGGCCCTATCACAGAGCTCTGTGTAGCTGCTGCCTTTTGGCTCTATGCTTTCCCTCAACAAGCAAAGCCTCTTTGCAATTTTCTTTAAACAGAGCCCCAGATCTGAAGCTGGGCAAGCCCCATAGAAGCCCGGCACTGCAGCCACCAGCCTGCGCACTTGGCATGTCCTGGAGGTGTGGTTGTCCTCTCCAGGGCTGACCTTTGGGAAAAGCTGAGGAGTGGTCTGCAGCCAAGGAGACGTGCTCTGGGGAGTACTAGGCCAAGAAGGACAGGCTTGTTGCTTCTGTGCTTTGCTGTAGATCACCAGTGAGCTGGCGGCCATGGCAACAGTTGGGCAGGAGGCAAGATGTTCTTTCTGGGAAACCATGTAATTAATGCAGAATACTTCTTTTTTTTTAGCAAGATGTTAGCACGGTGTCTCTCGTGAGTGTAAATATTGTCCCAGCCTCACCTTCCTCCAGCATCTCTCCCTACAAGGTGTAGTTCCAGGGCACACCTGGCTTGACACTCGCACCCATCATACCTGGAAAGTAACCCAAAGGCTGGTTTAAGTCTCTGAAATCTTCCAGAGAGGAAGGGTCCTTGGGTTTTTTGTCTCAGTTGCTAGTACCAGGAACTATGCTTACACTTGGAGACTGAGCTCGTGTCCTGTGAAAAGTTACTGCTGCTTTTTAATCTAGCAAAGCACGTCCAGCTGTCACATCCAGGCCTCTGTGAAACTGGTATGCCTTTACCAGTGTCAGGGGAATTTGAAGTGAAGAAGTTTGCCAGGACTTTCAGAGTAAGGAAGATCCTCTTGTGTAGAGAAAGATTTAAAAGCACTTAGGCTGGGGCAGTGTTTTAATTTGTCCTGAGTTTCACAGGAAGGAAGAGCCCTGGGGAGGATCTCAGTTTGACAAGAGCAGGCACAAACTGGCCACAGATTGAAGGCTGGTAACTGGAGGATGGTTTCCAGTTACACTGCAGTGAAGTTCTCAGTCAACTTCCAACAGCAGCAACATTTGCAAGGGACCTTGTGGGTTTTAAGGCAAAAATTAAAGGATTTGTGAGAGGATTTTATTATCTTATACAGTGTAGTGTTTGCAATTTGAGACCATGGCATCAGTGATGTGAGACCTGCATTTCAGACATTTTTATTTTTCTAATAATTCAAAGAAAGCTGTTTTAAATGGAGTTAAAGCTGTGACTTTGACTCGGGCTGACCACATCCTGAGCTGTGCTTGTAGGGCTGCAGGCACTGGGGTGAGAGAAGGGGATGGTGAGGGAAAGGTGAGCCTCTGTCAGCACAGTTGATAACTCTGTTGGCAGTGCAGGTCCAGTTTGAGCTCCCCAGTAAAAGACATTGACATATTGGAACAAGTCCTGTTTTATTTGTCTGTGTTATTCTGTGCCTTTGGCCATGAGGTCATTTTCTGTAAGTCCATCCCAGAATTTCACAGAGTATGCTGAGTTGGAAGGGACCCACAAGGATCATCGAGTCCAGCTCTTAAGTGAATGGCCCGTATTGAACCCACCATCTCTGGTGTTATTGGCACCATGCTCTAACCATGTGAACTAACCTCAGGGTCCCAGCTCCTTCCAGGAGAGACTGGTGTCCCTGCCCTAGCTTCTCCTTGGATACAGCTGGGGTAACAACCTCAGTGTTAGTTCTGTGGTGCCTCTGTCTGAAATCTGTAATTTCAGAATATTCTCTGCAGCTGGGCCATGCTTATGAATGGGAGAAGTGTTTAGTTTAATCCCATCTCAGGTACGTGTCAGTAGCACTGTCACTGACTCTAGGAGGTATGTAGGGCCAGGCACACAAGTTCCCCACACTGTTTTCGGTATAGCTTTGGCATGTGTTACTTTTCAAGGTAACATATATATTTAACGTTTGTAAGATATTTCCTTTGGTGAAAAGGGTGATGCCATTGTGAATTTCTATTCATTTCCCCATATGTTTGGTTTTATTTTTGAGTAATTTGCCAGGATCAGATCTGGGCAAAGTCAACAGCACAAGTTTCTCATGCTTCTGAAATTTGTTACTCGGTGGTGAATGTGTGTGAGGAAGCTTTTTGCTTTTCTGTTACAACTGACTTCCAGATACAGCTGTCCTGGTTTTCTTAAACTGTTCATATGCAAGCAACCAAAGCTAACCCTGATACATAACAGATTGCCTGAGCATCAGTTAAATAACCCCACATTATCTGGTAACTGCAGTGGAGATGAAGTGGAGAGCTAGCATGAGGGCTTAGCTGTCTTTATCAGTATGAATTTAGGTTATTCTCAGAACTAAAAAGTGTTAACCTAAATCTGAGACCTACATTTTACTTGAAAGCTGTATGAACCCTAATGAAGTCTAGGCTTGGCTTTTCCCAATGTCCATGGGCAGATGGTCAAATAAACTGTCTGGAATGCTGATGGACAGATGGTGTGGTGACCTGCACTGTTAATAGAGCTGTGCCTGTGCTTTTATTGTTATCTGCAGACCCTCTGCAGCTTTCAGAAGCAGGTGTTCTGTCTCAGCCTACATCTCCCTCTTCTTTTCCAGATGATTTGCTTCAAATAGAAATGAAGGAATATGCTGATATATTTGTAAAACTATCCAACTAAACCTGTGCTATGTTTCAGTCTGAAATAAGCTGGCATTTGATGTGATGAGTTGATTTGATCATTTGAGCTGACACTTCCCCTCTGCTGCCTCCCACCAATAGGAAGGCAGAGAAGTGTTTGGCTTTCAGCACACACCATGCAGAAGGGGGCTTGGGGTGTGGAGGTGGTCTGGGTGAGTGTTTGCGGAAAGCTCTCGAGAAGGAGGAGGTGGGAATAAGTAAGTCCAGGACATGCAGGGTTCATCTGAAGCAGAAAGGACAAGGCATGCATAAACCCTTAGAGGAAAGAAATTGCCTGGTATAAAAATGTTCTGTCTTGCTGGCATTAATGGAAAATGTGAAGTTACTCAGTTGCTTGTGCCCAGAGTAAAACACAGGACAGTGTTTGCAGAGTTAATGTCAGACCTCGATAAAGAATTTTTTGCCACTTACTTTTACTGAAGGTGTCACTTTTCAGTAAGCCCATGTTTGTATTGATTCAGTTTTGGAGAAGTTCTTTTGCAAGTATGTAAATTGAAAAGTAGTTTGAAGCTTTTTTAATCTGCATTTTTTAAAGTTTGCTTATCCTTGCCTAGTCTCTTTGCTTTATTTTTACTTGCTCTGCTGTCAAAGAGGGTATGGGCTGCTGAGAGGTTATTGACATATTCCATTGTGTGCATTTGCTGATGTTGGAGAAGTTTAGTTGAAACAGTGTTCATTTTTTGAAACTGTGTTCATTTTTTATTTAAGATAGCTTGTGAGTGCTATGCAGTGGCATTAAATACAAGATGTTTTAAGGTGTCTTCTGTTTACTCTGATGAAATAAAATAGGTTAGCACTTTTGAGGAAGGGTCTGCTTTCTGTGTGTGAATAATGGGAGCTGTTCTCACCCCTATTGAAACATTTTGTCTGGTATATTGAGGACCATTGTTCCTCTGATTTGTACAATGAGTTCTTTTGTTTCAAGTCCTAGGGTGAAATTAATTAGAACAAATAAGATGTTTTGATCTAGAAAGGAAGTCTATTTAATACCTGTTAGATTAATGCTGCTCCTAATCTTATTAAAACTAACATCACCACAGAAGTACTGGTTTTGACTTCTGACATCACAGCAGAAAACACTGTAAAGATAACAATTACTAAAATAGAATTTTCTTTTGGCCTCTTTTTTTTGCATTATTTGCATTTCTTGGGAAGCTTTTGCTGTGATTCTTCTCATCTGGTTTTCTGTCTAAAAACTCACTTTTCTGTAAAACTGCAGTGTTGAGTTCTGTAAAGTTTTAGCTAGCTGGACTTGGACTGAAACATAACTCTTATTTCTAAATGTATTTACACTGTCCTTCCGTGGCGTTTACTTAAACATTAGTTTTGCTTTCTGTATTCTGTGACAACAGTGTGCCAAAGGGGTGATTATGCATTTGTAATACTTGAAGTTCCCGTACTTTTTATGTTCTTGTGAGTGAGTTTTTAGAGCAAAGCAAATATATGTGCTTTAGGTTGAGCTGTTTTCATCCATTGTGCAACACCCATTAATGATATTTCACAGCAATTAATGAATAACTCTACTACCACATTTAACTCAATGCAGTTCTAGTTCCCGGGGATGTGGAAAGTTCGGGGACACAGAACACAGCCCTGCATTCTCTTCTTCATGAGATTTTAAGATGTTTGTTGTCTTCAGCAAGGTACTGAAATGCAGTTTGGGACATCATACTAGTAGGAGGACTCTCCTTGCCTAGAAACTTGGCCCTTGGCTTACCTGCCAGATTCCTTGAGGAGTTCTGGTGATTTGGGGTCTAGCAGTCACACAAACTATTTCAGGCTCACCTGTGTATTAGCACATTCAGATGTCCCTTGTGTGAGCCACAGGTTTACAAAGGCCATGTGTCTGCAGGTAGTGGCACCTTCAGTCACTGCCCAGGGGATGGCAGAGAGCCAGAGGTTCTCTGTTCTGTTTGCAGCCCATGGGGAAGGCTGCAGTCTCATACTCTGCTGTCTCAAACCAGCAGTGCAGAGTGCCCCCCTGCCAGCCTTGGGTAGAGGAGAGCTCAGCTGCCATGGTTTAATTCACCCTGAACTATTACAGATCTAGGCAGGTCCAGTTTCCTGCCTTAGGTGGGGAAGAGGGGATCTGCTCTCAGAGCAGGAGTAAGAAGCACCTCGGTTTGTGCTGGGTCTTTGCTCATGACTCTGGATACTTGACTGGAGTGCAAGAAAGTGGTGGTTTTAACTGCTTCTTGTAACACGTGGGCAGGGCAGGAGATGGGGAAGCACATCTTTCTACATCTCAGACATGTTGCCATTAATTGCTTACTGGTCTCAGTATTGTGTGGTTCTAGGGGTTTGTGACTTCCACTCTGGGAGCACAAACCCAGCCTGTCAGCCATGCTCATGTTGTAGATCGCTTGACTGAGTTCCTTTGACTGCAGAGCCAGTGTCTGGCAGGATCTGTGTTTGGAAGTGACTTGCCAGTTCCTGCTGGCTGACACTGAGCATTAGCAAGGGTCACAGAGAGGCACTGGGTTCATCCCTCACCGTCACCTGCCTTTGGAACAGGTGTTTGGAACTCTGTCTCCTCTTGCTTTTGAGTTTGTGTAGGCAGATTGCATATCTCATTCTTCTGCTGCTCTCGATTCTCACCCAGAATTTCTCTTATTTAAGACTTAATCCAATTACACAGAGTATCAGAAACCATTGCCTGCCTGCATAGATCACTGTGTTTTCTATTAATAACTTTCTGCTCTGTATTGAAATGAATAATTTACTTCAAGATATTGCTTTAAATCTGATTTTGATTTGCATCCCATGCAGCCATCTCCTTCAATTCTACTATTTCCAAAATAATTTTTCACTGAGAAGGAGCTGAGAAGCACTCAGCTACCAGCTGCCTTAAGGTTGGCAGTATTATAATGATAAGAGTTACCGGGCGGTGATGTTTTACAGTCTTACAATATTTTTTTCTTACCTTACAGACATCGTTTATGGTATTGTTTTAGTAACATGTAGAAATTTGAGGGTAGCTGTTGCTGAGAGCAAGACAACGGAGTCTCTGCTTTAATCTCTCTGTAGTTAGTAGCTGGGATAGGCTGCCCCAGGAGCATGATGCAGTTGTTTTTCATCTTTGCCAAGACTGGCAAAGATGATGTAAAGTAAATAGCTGTAGCCACAGAGTCTGTGAAAAAGGGGAAAGCCTGCCCTGAGTAATCTGCATCTCCTCCACCTTACAGCAAAGTGGCAGAGGCAGGTTTCTTTGCCTTAGGTGAACCAGGAGCTGAATGTCCTTAAGTTGAAAGGTTTTTTGGGGATGTTTGTAGCCCTGTGCTAGTAAAGACATTCAGCAAGCTTGAGCAGAGAGTAGGCAACAGACGCCTTGCTGCTCTGTGTTCTCCCAGGTTTTAATGTAAAAAAAAAAAAAAAATTGAAGGGATTTCACAGATGTGTTCTTTATTGCCAGTCTCCAAATTAAATAAATTCCCAGTTTTTCTAAGGAATTAATTTTTAACTTTGAGCAGCTTCACATTGGGAGTAAAACTCACCTGGTAATGCCAAAAAAGAAGCTTAATAAATTAGTCATGAAAAGCACTGGTAATATGAATTCTAGTCATTAATCATTCCCACTGTGAAATGAATGGTTTCTTCAGCCTTTAATAACTTTTAAAGCTTAAGTACTGGATCACACTGTGACCTGGGTCTCTGGGAGCATGGCTGGAATTTGGACTGCTACCTCTGCTGCCTGTGACTTTCTGGAGCTCAAGGCTTTAACGCCTCTGGAGCTGCTCTTGGATGCCTCACTCCTTCACTCAGAATGTTTTTTCTCAATATGGGAAATTTTTGGTGGCATTAAGAAAACTTCCCTGTCCAGCCCTCCCAGAGCTACTCTGGCAGTCACTCTTGCACCACCTGAACTGGGATGAAGTCCCTGGCAGCTCACATCTTGCACTCAGTCACAGCAGGTTTCTTCCTGGCTCTACCCCAGACTTTCCATAGCAGAGTCACAGACATCCAGTTCCCAAAGATAATATAATCATGGTGCAGCAAGTAAATAACAAAGCAACAAAACAAGAGCTCGAGCTGCTGCCTCCGAAGACGGACCCCAAACAAAGGAGACCCTGGGCTTTTATCCCCTCACAGTCAAAGCGCAGGGAAAGTCTGAGGGTCCTTGGGTGCTGAAGTGTCTCTGAGTCTGGGACCCCTCTTGGTCCTCAGGTCGTCAGGCCCTTTTCTGCAAAGGGACTTTAGTTCATGGCCTCTTGCTGTGGGCTTGGGCTCGGGCTCTTGCCCTTCCAGAGCTCAATCTGCAGCTCCCCTGCAGCTGCACCTGAAGCTATTGGCACTGAATGGCTTCTTTAACAGGTGGCACCTGTCAGTGGCACTGTCATTGTTTCCCTATCTGGCCAAAGGCAGAGGGTGGCAGTCAGAAATGGTTCCCACATTTGAACCTTTGGCCATGTGCCTACTTTCCACAATCAGTCCCACAGTAGATTTAGGCTTTGGCCATCATAGTTGGGTGTGGGTTTTCCTCTTTAGTCTGAGAAGCATTCAGAAATGTTAAGAGCAAATAGAATAATGTCCCAGCCTTGTCTGACCTTCTGCAAATCCCCAGCAAGGAATGCCTTCCAGTAGCTGAGTTTGATCTCAGATATTTTAAAGCTTCTGTTGGGTGATGTTTTATCACCTTCCAGTATCTGAGCCACTATGGTTTACACACACTTCTGAAGCACAGGGCTCTTTGATGAAGAGCAGAGATTCTCAGGAGCATAGAGGTTATAGCAAAATTCACAGGGCTTTCAGAGGTGGTCAGTAGCAGTGGTGGCTTTTCTCTGGGCACTACCTGTTTTTCTACCCAAGCTCTACCTGAAAGTATCTCTTAACAGCATAGCTAAAGCAAGGCAGTGCCTCTGCCACCACATGTGCACTCACACTTTCCATCTCGATGAGAGATCCTGTGACTGCAGGGTCAGTTGCTTTGTTTTCCTAATATAGTGGGACAGTGAGCCCAGCCCTACACTTTTACTTACAGATTTCCATAAGACCACCAGCTGGCTGGACATGGGGTAGGGCAGAGGGACAGAAGGACTTTCTCCGGTGGCACTTCATCATCAAGTCAGCCAATTTGACTTGCATCCATTAAATGGTAACAACACTGCATTTTAGCCACAAACTTCTGTGGAGCAGCAGGCTAAGGAGCCCCAGAGCATGAGAAGCCATCATTGACATGATTCTGACGGCAGAGAAATGTATTCTGTGCCTTCCAAGAGCTGTTCTGTGATGGGAACCATAATGTATTCCAGATCAGCATACTTGGGGAAAATGAAAAAAATTAACCAGCAAACCATAGAAAACTTCATTGTTTTGCACTCGAAGTTCAGAATGAAACCTGCACAGAAATGGAGAAGATTGTTGAACATAAACTCAGCAGAGAGCAAATGCCCACCATCCATCACAAGCAGAGACAAGGAATGGTGCCAGAAAGCCTGCATGACTAAAAGAAGGGCAGAGAGGCTATTGTAAACAAAGCATTTTTCAAAAAGCTAGAGAAAATGGAAGAGGTTATAAACTCTAGCAGATTAAATACATAAGCAGAACAAAGCAGGCAGAGGGGTTTTTGAGAGATGATTTGCAAAGGGGAAAAACCCAACTGTCCTGTTTCAGACCTGTCAAAATGGAACCTGAAGGAAGACTTAGGGCTAGTCATAGCAGAAAAACTAAACAATTTTTTCTGTATGCAAGCTTGGCACAGAGCAACTCACAGAGAATACTGTGCTGGAATGCTCTTTTTGGGGAGTCAGTGCACATGCTGCCTTAACCCACAGCCCCTGCTGCATAGGCTCTACAAATATAATATTTATGCATTTGTAGCAGGTTGCCAGAACTGGAAGTATCAACCTAGGAGTTTTAAATCAATTGAAAGATTAAATAGTTGAGGTGTTAAGTGAGAGGTTATGCTCCTCTGAAGCTGCCATGGTGCCCAAGGATTCACGTGTTCAGACATTTTATGAGACAGATCAGAATTCAGAGGAATTCTGGGTATTCACTGACCAGTTATACCAGACAGAGTGATAAAATTAGCAGAGTATAGTGGAACAATTATACTGATAAATATTAGGAAAGGGTAATGTAAATTTTTAAATGGAACAAGTCCTGATCTGCAGAGCTGTTGGAGTTCCTCAAAAGAGTCAGTAGTGATACAAACAAAGAGAATTAAGTCAATGCAGCCTACTTGGATTTCCAAGAGACAGGACCAAAAGGAGTCTTAAGACATATCTCTTAAGGGACTTAGGAGGCCATGCAGTCAGAGAAGAAGTCCACTGATGCATGAAATACTGATTTTAAAAAACCCAGCATGTGTTTTCACAGTCGACATCACTTGAGGAGTGCTCTGGAATCTGTGCTGGGACCTGTGCTGCTTAAATGTAGTCTTTAGTGGTATGGAAAAAGTGATGAAAGGTGCAGTGACAAAACTTACCTGCCTTTGGGTAAACAAAGTGTGCTACACGTTGAGTCAAACCTTCCTAGAGTGAAAAATGAAAGCATGGGCTCAGGGCTTATCCAGAGGTGTAAGACCTTAACATTGCAAGGGATGAGTGACAATGTCAGCACAGGGCTTATGGCTTTCAGCAAAGCAAATCAATCCTTGTTCATCAGGAACAGACAACAAAGCAACCCCGTTGTGCTGCTCTATGCATCCACAGCATGCCTGCATGCGTTTGACATCCTGCCAGCCCGCTTGGCTCATCAAGGACGGAGCTCCCTGAGGCGTTTCTGGAGGACACCAGTATGGGCAGGGTCAGCTGCTGTTCCAAGACTGGCTGGATAGTCCCAAGCACATCATCCCAGAAAGGGGCATATGCGGGACACGAACTGTTAGGGTGTCTCTTCTGGGGAGTATGGAAATAGGGTCAGTTGCTCCCCAGGTTCCAAACCAAGGGCCAGGAGATCTCATGCAAAATCAGCAGATACAAGATGGGGAATTAAGTGGTTCTTTATCCCAGACATTAATAAGGTTCAGCTGCTCTGATCACAGGGGAAGAGAGGTACCAAAGGCACAAGTGTTTGTGGGTTGCTGCCCCATCCTCAGAAAGTTGACGACCGCACCTCCAGTTAAGGAAGTCTCATTTGACCTACAGATTGTTGGAGGCTGGGAACCTTATGTGAAACTGTTACAAGATGCAAGTGTTTGAGAACTTGTATCACTTTTTCCTTTTCCACGTGCACAGGCTCCTGAAGTCAGCCCCGCAGGCTACAGGTGCAGCTGGTCTCCATGCCTTTCCATGCCTTCTGTTCCTCCTTCATCATTGCTCTTCTGATTCCCGAGCCCCAAGCACTGCTGGTGTTTGAAGCTGTGGTTCCCAGCTGCACTGAGTGTCTCGATGGCAGCTGCCTGCCCAGCCTCAGGACTGTGTCCCAGCAGTGAGTGTGGCACGGGCTGTGCCCGCAACTGCTGAGAGCCAACTCTGGGAGCCTCTGCTACCCCCTTCCTATTTGCAGCAGGTGGGCTGCAGCTGCTGTTTATTTTTACCTACTATGCAAATAAAGGCAAAAGATAAAAATCTCATCAGAAAAACTTCTGATAAAATTTTTAGTCCCTAAGTGAAAATTGAATTTTATCTGGCTCTTCAAAACACAACCTGTGGATCATGAGCTTCTCTTGCATTCATCTCCCTTATTTTGCAGACTGAGGTTTGTAAAAGTCTGTCTGTCTCCTGGCCACATGTTTTCCATCTGCCTTCTCGTATCACTGCTTCCCTGCGCTAGACCAGATAGGCATTCAGACCTTAGCTGGAATTAAGACACCTGGAAGGTGACAACCCTTGAATCTCTTTTCAGACTACACTGATGTAGTGTGTCATAGCTGGCCTGAGCAGAGAGCAGAAAGAAAATAAGTGTGCCAGAGTCTGGAAGTGTCTGTTACTTTCCAACACAACATTTCTACACAAGCAAAAGACAAATACCAGGAGAGAACATGCCAGAATAGTAGAAGGGTAGTCCCCTTTCCCCCAAATCACAGTTTACACAGTCTGCAAAGTCAAAGTAAGCAGGAGAGCAAGAATTGATTGTTAGCTCAAGGAAACTTTTCCTTCCCCACTTGAAAGCCGAGATCCAAGCTCAGCTTTGGAAAACAGAAGTGCAGGGTGTTGCAGTGTGCAGTGTGAAACACACTGAGATGCTTGGACAGAGGCTCTGAAGGGAAGTGGGTGTTTCTATTTCTATTACTTTGTCCTGTAGCTTACTTAGTAAAAGCATGTGTGACCTTAGCAGTAAGTTCAAATGTTATTACAGAAAAGACTGTATTGCAGACATATTTCAATATCATCAGCTTTTTTGTTGCTTTCTGTGCTTTTCTCATTGCTCCCTCAGTTTACTGTTTGTGCTTCTGTTTGATAGTTGACCTTTTGCTGCTGCCTATAGACCCTCCCTCGTCCCTTGCACATGTATCTTCATGAGCCATGAGTCAGTCTGATCTTGTGCTCAGATCCGGGTTTTTCCTTCTGTCACTCCATGTATTCCCCTTGGGCTCTGAGCCAGAGCCAGCATTTGCCAGACCTCTCTGTGAGCTTATTAACTCACTGACGTGGCAGAAGTCTAACAAAGCAAGATTAATTTAAAAAAACAAAAAAAAACCAAAAAAAAACCCAACAAAAAAACCCCAAACAAAAACACAACTGAACAGTTTCCTGCCAGCTCAATGAGTTCAAGCTGCGTATGGAAGAGCCTAGCAAGTGCCAGAGCTGGCAGAGAGACCTGCTCTTAGTGGCAGTCCTTAGTCCAGCCCTCAGAGGCATAGGGAAGTGCAGGTGAGGGTTGCAGGCTCCGGCCACTTTGGCACTTGCGCTCTCCATTGTGTTTGCTGTGTTTCACCATTCCAGCCACCTGCACTGCCAGTTGCCACTCTTGGCCTTCTCCAAAAGTGGCCACTTTAGTTAAAGGACTCATTAACATCTACAGGCTTGGAGAGTACTAAACTGGAGTCCTGTGCTGTGGCTGCACAGCACATCCTTCAAGAGTACAGGACAGAGCTTTGCCCAGAGCAGCCCTGAGAGCTGAGACATGGGCAAGGGGCAGACCCTGGAGGTTTTCTGGAGGCTGAGGAAGCGGAGACTGCACCCTGGACTGCCTTGTGCAGCCTTGCTTTTAGGGCAGGAATTCCTGCCTTGTGGACATATGCTTGCTTTGCACACACGAGTCCTTTCCTACTCCCACAGTCCCTTCCTAAGGAAAAGGGAACCATGTGAGCCTCAGGTCTCATCTGCAGATGGGTTTCTGCTGCTTTGTCAATAAATACTCTAGCTGCTGCACATGCACAATGCAACAGCTGCATGCAGGCAAAACCCAGCTCTCTTCTGAGGACAAGGAGAGCCAATGGTGTCTTGTCATCCCTCAAAGGCAAGCTCGAGAAGGTTTCAGGGTACCTCATGTGATTTGGCTGGGGCAGCGTCCTCCTGTTGCCACACTCCTGGGGCAAGCGGAGAGAGAGAGACTTTGGAGTCCTTGAAAAGAAGCACAGCTGGGGGAAGGAGGGTCTTGCACTGCAAGAACTGAATCAGTCTGCCCCACAACCAGCCCTCAGAGAGCCCAGAAAGTGGAGGTGAGGTGGATTTCTGGTTTGCTGCAAGCTAGGTACTTTCACCAATCCTGAATTTGGTTTAATGACTTTCAGGTTGTTTGAAACTACTGTTTAAAAAAAACCCCTTTCATATGCTTTATGTAAACTAATAAAACATATTTTTAAGGTTGTAATGTCCCGTCTTCAAGCCAAACCATGAGGCTTTTTCCTAAGCAGATACTTTCTTAATGTCAAGAAAATACTGGGTGTTTTTTACAGTTTCTGTAACAGCCTGTCTCTCCATTGATTTCTGTAGCTGAGAGAAGGGACCTACAGGTGATGTTGTATACCCAGCTTTCCTGACATCTCCAGCTTTTCCAAAGTCCATAGTTACCCCAGAGATCTTGATCATGGGAAGATGCAGCCCCAGACCATTTGCACATCTGTACAAAAGCAAGCTGCTTTGGGCAGTGGTTGGACACAGAGATTGGATACAGAGATTTGACAGGGTTGTGGATTGGCCAGGTTGGGTGGGTCTTGGACAACCTGATATAGTGAAAAGTATCCCTGCACATAGCCAGGGGCTGGAATGAGATGGTGTTTAAGGTCCCTTCCAAACCAAACTGTTCTGTGATTTCAAGAGCTGTACTGTGGGTAGGAGAGCAGTGTTAAAGTGGGAATGAGGCCCTTGCTGCTGGCCCTTAGTTAGGGTTCCCTCTGCAGGCAGCACATGTAACACTGGGGCTCCTTCTTCTCTCTCTGCAGGAACATGACATTGAGACAGCTTTCGGAGTGGTTCATGTCACCATGCGGGGCACACCCAAGGGGAACAGACCTGTCATCCTCACATACCATGACGTTGGCCTCAACCGTAAGCCCTTGCATTGCCAGGACCCTGAAAAAGTGATTATTTGTGGTATTTGCTTTTGAACATGGGGAGTAGCAGGCCTGGCACGGAGCTGAGATGAGGTCATTCCAGGGTGAAAAGATAAAGGCCTGCAGGAGAGAGAGCATGTGGCATGCCCCTGTCCATTCCAACATCCCTTGAAAAGTAGGGCCAAGGTAGAAAGATGGAAATAGGTCCACCCAACACACTGTAGTGCTCTAACTGACTTGCTGCACTTTGTGATAGGGCATCCATTCCCTGCATGCTGGGCAGGTGAACAAGTTCCTTCTACATGGCTGCAGCAGTCGTGTAATGTTCTGGTGGGCTCAGTTGCTCTTTTGACATGTCTTCCCACCAAAAATGTACTGTTACATTCACACAGGTTCTCCTCTGTGAGTGCTTTGAGGAACCAGGTGCTGCAAGGCCCTGCTTTCCGGGGCGTTGCAGGCTGGACTGTGGTTTGTCTGCCTGCCCTCCAGACATGGCAGTTCCATTGCTGGAACTCACTGCTGCATTGCAGTTTTGAGGCACAGCACATTCACCATCCAGTACCCTCTGCCCTGGGGGCTCAGTGGGGACTGGAGCTCCTGCAGGTGTGTGCCATGGTGTTTGGAGGGTGGCTTGCAATAAAAATTAAGTAGGTGTCTAATTTCTTTTTGTTGTTGCAGACAAATCCTGTTTTAATGCATTCTTTAACTTTGAAGACATGCAAGAGATCACCCAGCATTTTGCTGTGTGCCATGTGGATGCACCAGGCCAACAGGAAGGAGCCCCCCCATTCCCATCTGGGTAAGACCTCTGCAGAGACCCACGTTGTTCAGTCTGGACTGAGGCAACACCCAGTTTAAGCCAGCTGGGACTGCCAGGCTGAGTGTAGTGGTAAGCAGGTGTCAGCAACAGAGGAAATGGCAAGATGAGGAAGCTTCCCAAGGGGCATTCAGGAAACTAAGACATGGGTAAAGCCGTCACTAGTACTGAGTCTGGTACCAGCTTTCTGACTTGAACATAAACCCAGCACACTGCAGTCAAACTGGCATTTCATCTGTCCATCCTGCCACAGAAGTCTGACTGCCCAAAAGACCACAGCTCTGTGTTAGTCTTGCTCTGAGGGATGGGATCCACACAGTCAGCTGAAACATACAGTATTGTTGCACATTAATAACCTGTGCACATATCTGTCAGGTGTTCCTTGTCCCTCCTACCTTGAGTGGAACTGGAAGGTAACCTCTGTCAGGTTGTATTTGAAGGTGCTCTCTTGCTTTTCAGGTACCAATATCCCAGTATGGATGAACTGGCTGAAATGTTACCTGCTGTTCTGACGCACCTGAAGTAAGTCTCTGAAAGGAAATGGAGTGAGCCAGCTGGGTACTTCTGTTCCAGCATCTACTTCTGTCTCTGCTTGCCATGACTGATATGCTCATTGAGGTGTCCCAAGAGGCACAAGCATCTCCCAACCAGTGTGACCCTGTCTAGTTCTATGCTGGGAACACTGTCTGCTACATGAGGCAATTTATGGCTGCTGCATCATTGCTGCATTGTTTTGAAAACAAACCATAAATGCACAGCTGGATGCAGAGGGGAAAGGCTTTGCCTCTAGGGATTCTTCAGCTGAGCTCAGTTAGTCTTGCTGACTGTGAAATGCCTGTATTTCAGCCTGAAAAGCTTCATTGGGATTGGCCTAGGAGCTGGCGCTTATGTCCTCAGCAGGTGTGCAGTAAGTATCTCTCCTCACTGCTTGTGACTCATGTGGGCTGTGGTCATCCCTGATCAGACTGACTGTGTGGGGCACGGGCAAAGTAGCAGTCAGTAATTACATGAGGATTGCAGGGAGCCATGGGAGAGCTACCTCCATCCAGATGGTTATGTTGAAGCAGTCAGGGTTACTCTGAAGCTGTGCCAGGCATGGAAAGATTATAATGTGATGCCTTCGAGTCAGCAGAGCCCATCCTGAGTGCTAGGAATAGCCAGTCTTGAGTCTTCACACAAATTGGCTGCGTTACTGTGGGCTGTGTCCAGTGTTTGTGGCACCAAAGAATTGATGTGGTGATGTACTGAAAACCGGTGTTGATGAGGAATGTGCTTTGTCACTGGAAGGAAGACGATTTTGCTCCACCCTTACACAAGAGGGCTGCCTCTATTTCGGTACCTGCTTATACATTTCTCTCTAGTGTAGTGTTCATGTGAAATCAGTGGGCATCGTTTAGTAGCCCAGGAATTTGCCCAAGTCTTTCAGAGATAAGTGTTAAAAAACCCCAGAAATCTGACATTCTCAGTAAAATTTGCTTCAGGTTGTTGAGTGCGGCGAATTGCCCGTTGTTTAGGCCACTATCACTTCTTCAAGCCACTGTGCTGGGCAGCTGCCCCTCCTACACAAAGTTCTCTGTTTCCCATTCTCTACAGTCAGGATTGAGCTAGGGCAGTGTGAGGCACTAGTGTTTCACTGTTCCTTGTCTTCTGTATCTTGGGTAGTTTTCCGCCTTGCTAAAGAGGAGTTTGTGCAAATCAGCCTTAGTCCTCAGCGAAGTGCCACGCTCCCTGGGCTGCGAGCAGTTTCCTGCTGAGGACAGAGGCGTCTCCTTCTTCACATCAGTGCAGCAGAGCAGGAGAGCTGCCATAGAACTTCAGCCTTGGAGCAAGCCCAGAACTCAGCGGAGGCTGGTTGCCTCTGATTTCTGAGTTTGTGTTTGCAAGCAGTTCTCATAAGTGCTTTGTATCCGTGCTGCCCAGGTAGAGCACGAGGTACACTGGAAGATTTTGGGCTGCTGGGTGGAGTAGGGGAAGGGGTGTCTGCAGGGGATGGGCAGCAGGGGTGCTGGCTGGGGAGTGGATGCCCCTGAAGTTCAAGCTTTCCATGCTGCAGGGGCTTGGGGGCCTCAGCACTAACTCCTCTGCCATTTGCCCCATCTCCACTGGGAGACTGCCTCTTCCTTGAGGAGAAGGAGGTGCTCTCCAGGCACAGGAGCTTGTCCAGGTTCCTCACAGAGGTGCTGGATTGGAGCAGAGAAGGTTGCTGCTCCCAGCCCTGTAACACACAGGGCCTGAGCAGGACCTGCAGCTGTGCCAGGTGCATAGGTCACCAGAAGGCACTGCTGAGGCTACAGGTGCTGTGGAGCAGTCAGTCCCTCAGTGCCACAACTGAATCAAGTCGAGTCTTGCTGGGAGCCACTAGCTGCCTGACACAGAGGAGCTCCCTACTTTGTGTGCATTTTGCTTTGTCTTGCACCTTTTTCAAGCAGCCTTCCAGCTGCTGCATCAGCTGTTGACCACTGTGTGGGCTGAATCATCCTTCTGAGTGTGCCTCTGCTCTCTTCCCACAGCTCAGCCACCCTGACCTGGTGGAGGGACTTGTTCTTATTAATGTTGATCCATGTGCAAAGGGATGGATTGACTGGGCAGCATCCAAGGTGAGATTCTGCTTCCCCACACATGTGCTCTCCACAGCACCTAATGAACAGTGTGTAGAGTAAAAAAAAAAAAGGACGGAATACAGGAATTTTTCCATTTCTGGCGAAAACTGTACAATTTCATTTCTGTCACTGCTGCGTCCTCAGTCTGGGTGTAGTATGGCCTCTGCTGTAGGAGCAGGGGTGAGTGTGATCACGTGAATGAAAAATGCAGGTAAACTGCTTGGATCACTCAGCTTTCCTCTGATTCGGTACTTCTGCTTGCAGGCTTCATTTGATTGATATTGAATGGATCTCTTAATTTTTCTCTTGTTCCAGCCCCTTGAAGTTATTTAAGGTTTCAAGTGTTTTGGAGAGCTGTGTTGTGTATACAGTTTCTTTGAAGCTTTGCATGTCCATCCCAAGCTTCAGGCATTTGCTTCTTACATAATTTGAATAGTTTCTTCATTGTTTTCTTTACTCTGAGTATCTGTTTTGCAATGTGCGATGAAACTGCATTTTCCAGTTACTCTCCTCCTCATTCACAGTTGCTCTTCAGTTTTCAGGCTGGACAACCAACATAGTGGATATTGTATTGGCACATCATTTTGGCCATGTAAGTACCCAGCAGATGCTAATGTTGCCCGTGCAACTGTACTTCTGTATGTGTGTGCTCCCAAATAGTTCTGGTCCATCAGATAAGGGTTGCCACAGGTAGTAGCATTTTCTCTGTGTGCCAAGCTCACATCGAGGTTGGCATGCTGGGGGGCACACACATCCTCACTCCTGCCCTAACTGTCTCCAGGCCATGCACTGGTGATAGAACTCCTTTGTGGTGCCCAGGACACTGTCCGCAGAAACAAGTGGCAGCCTGTAGCCAGCATGGAAGCCTTTGGACTGTGGGTAGAACACAGGTCAGCTGGGAGCTGGCAGTGGGGTCTGATATCTGTCCAGATGTTGAACTGCTGCATTTTGCTCTTCATCTTACCCTTCAGTTTCAGCAGAGGCAAACCAGCCCCTCCTGAAAACTTTGGATACAGCAATGCCTTCTGTTTGGGATTAGCTGTCTCTCAACCAGCAAGCTTACTGGGCAATGACAGGGATAGTGCCTCGTTCACACTGTATATGCCACACAGCAGATCAGTCCCTGACCTGGAGTCTTCTTGCAACAGCACACCAGCACTGAAAGGAATGCTTCCTTCTCTAGCACGGCTTCCTCCTGTGCACATCCTGTTCTCTTCCTGCTGTCAAGCCCCTTCATTGTATGTAGTGCTTCCTTGCATTCCCTGCTCTCTCTGGCTCTCTAAGAATGTAGTTTCTTCTTAGAACTGGGTGCTGGAATTGAACTTTCCTTTGGTCGCAGTCTAACAGCTTACGTATAAAGCTTTGCTTCTTAAATATTAAGCGTAAGTGGAAGGCCCGCCTAATGCAGAGTGATTTGTATCTGTGTAAGCATTACTGAGGCTTGGGAGTTAACTTATTCCGTCTCAGGATACCTGTACTCTTGCAGCAGTTTGTGCACTGCCAGTTATAAAAGTGTAGTCACATTAGCAAAGCATGTCATGTACCAGCACATCACATAAACAGCTCATGTCTCCGGGATCCTGATGCAGTCTGGAGTTGCTGCCCTCTGTGTCACTGCTCACAGGGAATGACATCTATGGGCATGCTTTCATGCTTTGGTATTTTTATGACTATTGCTCCTTTACTTGTGAAAAGTATGTTTCCTGTTTTTCACTTCTTCTGCTTTTGTACAGGAGGAACTGCAGGCAAATCTAGATTTGATCCAAACATACAGGCTTCATATTGCGCAGGATATTAACCAAGATAACCTTCAGCTGTTTCTCACCTCATACAACAGGTATAGGATACCTTTTTGCCTGACACACAGCTCCCATAGCTTCCCTGCTCAGAAGGTTTGCTGCCATATGTATTATCCTATTGGGTATTGTATCAGGGGAACCTTTGTCCTAAGCCTAGTCATCAGCTGTTACCCTCAGCCAAGTCTAGCCATTGTGTCTGCCCCTAGACCCTGTCACACCTCAGTAGATCATCACTGGGCACACAGCAATGCCATGGGAGGGTGGATCCTGTTTTCTGGGAATGACTGCTGGGGCTCCTGCTTAGGGCATGATGCACGGAGTTGTCTGGGTGCTGGAGCCAGCACTCATGGTTGGATTTTGTGTGGCCCCATGATAACTAGTTTCCTCTGCAGATTTAATGGAGAATTGTTCTGTTTTGTCTTTCAGTCGTAAAGACCTGGAAATTGAGAGACCAGTTGTTGGCGTCAATGAAATGATTGCAAAAACACTCAAGTAAGTTGTCTGAATCAGCCTCAGTTGCTGACTGTGCATCTCTTCAGCAGAAAAGATGCTGTTGCTTCTCAGCAAGAACTGCACCAAGGCCAAGTGCTGAGAAGACTCTCCAAGACAGTCCTAGGCTGTGGTGCAGGACTGTCAGCTGCAATGGGGCAGAGGCGTCTGGAAGTACTCTCATTAAGAACACATTGAGATTCTCCAGAAGGCAGGGTCAGAGGCACATGTGTGCAACAGCAGCAGTTGGTGTGCATGGAAGGGACAGTCTGGATGCATCTGCAAGCCCTGGAGAATGTTTTGGTACAACAAAATGCCAAGGTGTGATGGCAAGCAGGGATTTTGCTGAGCCTTTTTTTGTTAACCTTTCATGAGGGTGTTGGTTTACAGAATTCAACCTTCTCAGAAAACCCTTTGATGCACTTTGCGTAACACCTCTGTTTTGGCTTTTGACCAGGTGCCCTGCCTTGCTTGTTGTTGGTGACAACTCGCCTGCTGTGGAAGCAGTGGTATGTATCCATGAACTCTTTCCTCTTGTGACATTAGCCCCACAAGTCACTTAACAACCCTGCAGTGCTTTCACCTTGCCCAGAATCAGTTACAGACAGTGGCTCTTTGTCCCAAGGTCTTTTCCTGTCCCCCAGCTGCTCATGAGAGAGCCAAGGCCCAGGGGGCATGAATGGCCCTCAGGGTAACTCCAAGGTGAGGATGGCAGAATCTGAATGGGCACCCTTCTCAACAGGCAATGCAGAGGACCCTGTTCAGGATCACGTGTCCTTCCCCGAGTTCTGCCAGGCTGCTGCCTGCACTTTGGTTCAAGTCCCGAATTGCTGTTGTTTTGCTGTTACACTGAGGCTACCTGGGAATTAAAAATAACTGAGTGTGACTCCAATTCTTGTGGTGGGGAGTCATGCAGGGGTCTCTTAGAGTGCTGCATCATCAGGAAGGCAGCACTTAGGAGCTATTGTCCTCTGGAGATACCCATAACCCACTTCCCTCCCCGCACAGCTATAAACAGGGCATGGCAGACGGTAGTGTGGTTGTGGTGGATGTTGCTCCTCCATGTCAGCCAGGGATTGTGGGGACACCAGGGAGCTGTGTACAAAAGCAGCTGTCTAAGACTGTGGAAGAGTCTAGGAGTCTCCTGAAGCAGTAACTTGAACCTAGGAGCCATGGAGAGCATTTTCTGGACATGGCCTGTTGCCTTGGTCTGTTTGATCTGAAATTAAGTCTGCAAGTTTTGACTTTTCTAGGATACTATCCTTGAAGATTCCCCTTGCTTACTGGCCACAGCACACAGTATGGGCTAGGGTCTTCTGCATCTTAGTGTGCCTGTCTGGCTGCCCAGGTTCCCAGCCCAAGATAACCTCCCCTGCTGAGGTTGCTTTTCCAATAGAGCCCCTGCCTATTCCATTTTTGCAGCAGCCTTACAGAGAAGAGGTGGCCGCGGCCTCCCTGTCTGGCCAGGGGACTGAGTGACGTCTCTTATGGTGCATTGCACAGTTGAAGTCATGACCTGTCATCACAAGGTCCCTTGGATGGAACACCTGCCATTCCTCCCTGGATCTTTTATTCATTGTTCACTTCCTGTATGATCTCTGCTTTCATGCTCAGTCCTTCCTGGCTCCAGAGAAACTCCCATTGCTGAAGACAGCCACTGCTTCTGGTGCAGCTACCCCATGTTTTACATCTGAGTCTTCAAATTTTCTGTGTGACATCATGTCTCTCTCTCCTTTTTTCTAGGTTGAATGCAATTCACGCCTTGACCCAACCAAAACTACCCTTCTGAAGGCAGGTGCCACTCCGGAATCATTCTAGCCAGCAGAAAGACCGTGTTTTTGCTCAGCTCCACTTAGGTTTTTGCTTTCCATACAATTGTCTTTAAGAAGTGGACAGTCATTCGGGGCTGTGCTCTTTCCTCCGTGGAGCCAGAGCTGAGAGGGAAGAGTTTGTCAGGGGTTCCTCAAATCCCTGCTTTATGGCCACCTTCAGCTGGCCTGAGAGTTAGCAGAGATGCCGTGCCTCCACCCTGCTCTCTGCAGCAACAACATCCTTCTTCCTAGCTTTGTACCAGTCCTTCCCACCCTCACCTGTGGCCCTGCAGTGTGCCAGACAGCTGCTGTATGGAAGTGCAAAGTGACAGGTTTGGGCAGAGTGGCCGGGGGAGAGGTGGCAGTGGAAGGTGCTGGGCTTCTGGAGTGTGACCTGAGATCACTTGGTGACGTGGCCTCCAAGGTGCAGGGTTCCCTCAATAGCAGGTCCCTGAAGGTGTATCACCTAGCCTTGCTCTGGCTATGGAGGTGAGGTGTTGGGAACTGCAGTGTGGTGCTCTCAGCCCTGGTGGGTGGGTGGTCCTGGCGTGGTTTGGGGTTGTCCTCCTGCGTGGGAAGGACAGCTCAACCTGCCTTTTGTTTCCTGTTGCAGATGGCCGACTGCGGGGGCTTGCCCCAGGTGGTTCAGGTGAGACACACCTTGGCTCTCCCATGGCATTTGAGGGATACAGAGCCCTTTGTTCTGCTTGCACTAAAGCCACCCTCTCTGTTTCCACAGCCTGGCAAGCTGACTGAAGCCTTCAAATACTTTGTGCAGGGAATGGGCTACAGTAAGTGGCAAACACACCTTTGTGGTTTGGAGCAGGGTTGTCGTGAAGGGAACGCAAGCTTTCTGGTCCATCTGAGCCCACTGGCATTTGTGTCCCTACCCCTGAGCTAGTGTGGTTGCCAGGAGATCCATCCATGCTGGAAAATCAACTAGTGTGCTGACAAGCCTTAGCAAACCAGTGTTGTTCCCTGACATATATTTCCGGTTGTTGGTGTTGGTAAAACCTTTTAAGTCTGTCTTTGTGCCAATCCAGAAAAATGTGTTCCCAGGAACAGCAAATCTGTGCATACCTTCTCCAAAGGGGAAGGAGGTAGCAGTGCAGCCCCATGACTGATCTGGGTATGAGAGCTCTTCCCTTTCTCCTCAGATGTTCCTGTTTCTCTCAGACTCACCAGGGTTAAGCAATACTCCAGAACAAATCCCTCTAATGCCAGAACAGGTTCCTGGGTGACTTCTGAGGCACCCACGGAGCCCAGAGAGAGCTGTGCTTTGCATCAGTGTGTGTCCTGCCCTATGGCTTCCTCCCCATGCTTGGAGGCAGAAGAGATTGTCACCTGAGTATGTCACACTAAGAGGTGCTCAGCTCCCTGCCCTTGGTGCTCCTGAGGAATTGGAGGAGAAAGGCTTCTTTATTTCTTTCTCTCCAAGAAGGGCTTTACTACTCAGGAACATCAAGAGGTCTTCTCAGTGCACTACAGCAGCCCTCTCTTGCCTGTTGGTGCCAGGAGTTCCCTTTTGTGGGTGATGAGTCTTCAAAAGCTGGAGTTAGGGAAGGGGTTGGTTTGTGTGACTGGCTAACCACTCAGCATGGCCACTGTGAGAGCTGGGACACTTGCAGTAGTCTCCTCACAGCTTTGCCAGCTCATGGTCAGGGCTTAGCAGAACCTGTCCTTTTCCTCAAGGCTGTGCAGGTAACACAAACATTTTGGACAGTCGTGTTCTCCAGTGCTGGCCAAAGGAGCCAGATCCTGCAGAGGAAGATGCTGCATGAGGAGGGTCCTTCAGCCTCACTGAGAGTGTTTCAATGTTCATGTCTCTTGTGCTCCTGGTGTCAGTAAAGTCAGCAAGTGCTGTCATCAGAGCAAGGGCTTCAGCAGCACTTTGGGGGTCAGCTCTCTTGTCAACAGGACATGCAGCACTGGAGAAGGACAGGCCAATTTTCTCCTTCCAGAATTAGTAGCTGGTCCTGGAATAGTTTTCCAAGCTTTTGTGAGCAAGACTGTGGGACACTGTCGAGTGTGGTCAGTTCTCTGGGGGAGAACAAGGTAGAAGCAAAACACAGCTGGACACTGCTAGAAATACAGAAGTCAGTTCTCCAGCAGCTGCTCCTGTGCCTGCTGAACATGGGCTGAAGCAGCTGGATGTACTTCTGCTGACACTGCAGGATCAAGGCCTTGGAGGAGACTTGCAGCAGACTCTGTCATCCCAAAGACATGAATTTCTGTACCATATCTGGAGTTACACAGTATAGCCCAGGGAAACAGTATCTCTGTTGAGCAGGGGTGGGATGTACAGCAGGGAGTTAATGTCACCAGGTACAGTGTGATTTTTCAGCTAAAGGCATTGAAGAGATCTGGCCCCAATGGGTTTTTAGGTGAGCTTGGCATCCCCCTGAGATGCTTATTAGCAGCTGTTTTTACAGATCCTGGGAGATTTCAGTGCAGTGTACAAGCTGGAAACAGAAGGAAAGGTAGCTGGGGGTCCCAGGACTAGTGCAGCCACTAGTCACACATCGCAACTAATTGGCTCTTTCCTGTATTCATCCCTTTCCTTGTCTCATGTTGTTTCCAGTCCCTTATGTGCAGCTCAGCCACCTAAGCACTGAGTCAGGTACCTCCAGCTGTGTGTCCACGTCAGCCCTGGTCTGTGTGCTGAGTTGTTCTCTGGGTGCTTTGCTCTGTCTCAGCATGTCCTGCTGTGGGTGGGCTGATCATCGTACCGTGCGTGCTATGAGTTTCCACCTTTCATTTGTATTTTGTTGATTGTTGCATGACTTCAGCTCTGTGGTTTTCTAGAGTGATGAGACTGACTTTCAAAAGGTCACCCATGCCACAGCTGCCTTGGTTTGCACAGACACTGGCCGTGGCTGCACTTGCAGAGGATCAGTTACACTGCTGGCATTTGCTCACCTTGGACCTTTTGAAATTGGGCCTTAAACATCTTGCTTTAGACATGCAGAGACTTAATTTTGACAGTGAAGAGTGAGTTTTCTTCCCAAGGGTACAGCTCTTTCTGTGCTTACCCAGTGACACATACCCGAGTAAGTGTGGTCTGGTTCCAGGAACTGCCTCCTTGTCTGAGTCCCACATTTGTTCTCTCTTGCAGTGCCAGCAGCCAGCATGACCCGGTTGATGCGTTCCCGTAGCCATTCCTCCTCCAGCGTGGGCTCTGGCGAGAGCAGCCGCAGCCGGTCTCATGCCAGCACCCATGGGGAAGGAAGTGCTGGAACCCCAGAAGGAATTGACCTCCAGGCTTCACCTCAAACCATGGAAGTATCCTGTTAGGCAGGAGCCCCTCTTCTGGATTCAGACAGCTCCACTCACCCCACTGAACCCACTCAGAATTTAGCATTTCATCCAACATGTCATTAACTGTTCTCTCTAACCTGTGCATGCCCATCTGAGCAGCCACCTCCTTGGTAGTCTGTACTTGACATTACTTTGATCTTTTCTGTATCCCCGTGGCATCAGAATCTCTTTAAAACTTGTTGACATTCCACAGTCTTAGTAAGTTCCATTACTGTACATGCTGATGCCATCTCCTGTCTGTGCTGTGTATCAATCCAGATAACAGCCATTGTCTCCCCTCTTCATTTAAATATAATTTTTGTGGCTTTGTGAGGTTTAGAACTGCTTTCTAGTTGTGCTTCTGCTAAAGGACCCTTGTGGTGCAGTTGGTCTGTTGTTGGTGGGACATGGGAAAGTAAGACCACGAGGATGTGGCACTCCAGGTACTGGAGCAGGCAATGCACTGTGGAGCTGTACCTGGGGTGCAGAACCCACTGAAAGATCTGTATGTCCCCAGGGCTGTTTCACATGCCAGGCAATCTGAAAAAGACAAATGGTCAGGAATACTGTCTTGGTCTTACCTGTGTATGTGTGTTAAGAAGGAGCAGAATGATTTCTTACCTGAGACTCCTGAAAAGCAAAGCAATTAACCAGTAAACTACACTAACAAGGTGCGCTATTAACCCAGTACAAGGGATTAAACTCCAGCAGCCCTGGCTTTAGACCACTTCTGCAACCCTCTGCTGACCCAGCAGAAGGGTGGGATGCAGTGACATGGTCGCTGTTCTACCCTGGCACAGGTGACTCTTTAACATTGAGCAGGTTGTGAAATGGGAAGCAATGCCTCTTCCCAGGTGGAGATCCTGGAATCTCCTGCACTGCCAGCTCTGTGTCCCACTGCTGCTGCCCCAGGCAGGATCTGCACAGGGTGCAGTTATGTGGGGGCAGGGAACACCTGTGAATGTGACAGCCAGCAGTCACACATTCCTGTGAGTCGGGTCAGAAGGGTGAGCAGTGAACACCTCTGTGCCGGTAGTAGTTACTGCCTTTGTGGAATTCACAGTTGTGCTACCTTTTTACACCTGGCTGGGTCACCAAGGGTGGACAGCAGATGCCTGCTACAGGCCAGCATCTGGTGTTAATGGGAGAAAAGGGATGAGTGGTCAGGCTGCTGCAAATCTCAATTGATAAGCAAAACATCCTTTCCTCACTGCTGAGCAGCCCTGACCCAATGTGGGCCAACCCCTCCCAGGGTCATGCTCACGTTCTGCTCCATTTCAGGTAGGGAATGGGACTGGGACGCTCTGCCTGAGGGGGACTTTGTACCGGTTATTGAATAAAGCTATAACTGAGTTTCATTGTTATGCCTTGTGCTCGTGGTGTTTCTCTTGGCATGCCTGCACCCCTGGGGGCTTGGCAGTCCGAGTGACTCCTGCTGCATGCAGCAAACTCATCCCAAGGGTAGGGAAAGGACTGGGCACCTCTGCACCAAGATAATGTGGTTGGCAGCCCCATGGCCCTTGGCAGAAGTCTGTCCAAGGGCATTGGAGAGGTGGCCTCTGCCAAAATGCAGCTACAAATGTCCAGAATGGAAACAACAACAGGTTTGCAGCAGCAGAGGCAAGAACCACCTCCCAACAGACAGCACTCAGAGCCACCTGCTGTCCCTTGAGCAGTGCTCTGCACTGGCACGTTGCACAAACTTGACACAGAGGTAACCTCTGACAGGACCACTGTCACAGCACGAGAGGACAGAGGGCAGTTTGGGCAGCAGGAGGATGTCTGTTGGCACATCCACCCTGCAGCCCGGTGCAGGGAAGTGATGTGCAGCAGCCTGGCATGGAACACGCCTGGTTCTTCACCTGCTGCTTTCCAGACCTACCTTCTACTCCCACTGTCAGGTGTCACCATAATCCCTGGAGAGCCCCCTGGGGCCTGGACTGTCTGAGACCTTGGGGAAGGTCATTGCAGAAATGAGACAAATGAGTGTTCTCATGAATTGCAAACTGGATGAAAGTTGAGATTGGGAAAAACTGGCCAGTTTTATCAATGAACAAGTAGTGGCGGTAGAAAGGGATGAAATGAGCAAAACCAGAATTTTAAATCTACAGGAGACCACCAAAGAAACCTGGTGCCCCTGGACTGCCCCTGGACATGGTGGGAAGTTCAGCACATCCAGATGCAGGTGCTGGATGCAAAGCAGCATGTGCAGGAGAGGAGCCAGTGTAGGTGCAGCACTGGGATCTAATGCCAGCTGACTGCACCCAGGAATGGTCCTGCCTTCAGAAATACAGCCTTAAAGAAAGGAAACACAATACTTAAATGACAGTGAAATGACTTAGAGGAAATGATCCTGGAGCAGGCACTGGTTCAAGTGCTGTTCATGAGGATGTGGAGAAGGAGACCTCCAAGCTCCAGACTGCTCCTGGACCAGGAGCCCAGGTTAGTATGGAGATGAGACTTTAGCAATTTGGAAGAGGAGTGATTTAATAGAGAGTGCCGTTGTCATGGTGGCTCACAGACAGAAGCAAGGCAAGATCTGTAGTTGGAAAGGTTTAATTGTCCTTAAGATAACTGGGAAAAATAGACTTGTTTTTACATAAGCAAATGCTTTTCCTGTTAGGCAGAAAAATCAAGGGCGAATACAAGGTGAAAAATTAGTAGAGGGATAAAGTATTTGTTTGGGTGCCATGAACTATGCCAACCAAATCCAGGTATGGAACTTGAGCTTGGGACAGCCTTCCCTGGGCTTGGATCTTGATCTCTACTGGCTGCTGGAGTGTAAGCTGGGGGCTGCAGGGCACAAATGTGCATTCCCACCTCTTGAGGGGCAGCCCAGAGGTTGGAGTAAGACCTTGTGAACTGGTGGAGTTTCCTTGACCTCTTCCTGCTCTTGGGAACTGGGATGCCCAGTGGGAGGGGCAGGCAAATGGAGCCAGCATTTTCCTATGCTCACCCTTAGGACTGAATTCCCAATTGCTCAAAACCTTGGGACATGTTCATTCCAGTGGCATGTCCAGCCCAAGATCCCAGATTTCCGTATCAGTGGCTCCTTCAGCAGCCACAGGGTGAGTCTGGCTTTGCTCAGGTCCAGGTAACTGATGGAAAAATACGGCTCACAGCCATGGGCTGAGGTTTCTGCATTGGGGCTGCAGGGCCTCAAATGCTGGGGAAAGGGCGGGTGGGGCAGGGGAGGGTTCTGCAGTACCCAGAGATCCATGGACCAAATGCTCTGCTGCCCCCAGCCCTGGGGCCGAGCCGTGGCCAGCCCTTGCCCCCTCACACCTGGACATGTTCCATGGCAAAAGGGGTGGAGTCAAACTCTTCTTGGTACCAGAAGATGCTGTGAGGAGCAACAGCCAAAGACTGGGAATTGGGAGGCTCAGGATTGATGTTGGGATTTTAACTTGTTTTTAAGGCCAAAGGATGGGGGGTTGTGAGATGAGCAGTGGGGAGGGATGTCCATCTTGGAGGTGTTCAGAGGGGAACCACAGCAAAGTTGTCCAATCACAACACTGAGGAGGACAGAGGACTGGGGCCATCAGGGGCTCCTGCCCCCCACAACAGTCGTTTGGTCTGAACTCCTGAAACACCAGGTGGCTGTGCCTCACTTTGCCTGGAGCCTTGGTCCTCCCACCAGATCAAGGTGCACAAGCTGGTGCATTTCTGCTGCCCCAGGTGTGCCTAAGCCAGGGAGCAGAGAGGGTTCCTGGGCCCCTCCTGTAGCCTGAGACACATGTTATGCTTTTGTCGTCCATGTACTACGCTTTTGCACCCCACATCCACAAGAACCACAGTGGGGCTACACCAGCACTTCCAAGAGCAAATGAATCTTCTCCCAGACATCATCACCCCTCACAAAACAGCACTGCTGAGCTTAGTGCAGCTTCAAGGGGATCCTGAACCCCAACAACATCATAAAGCCCGAAAGCCCTGTTGAACCTGAGTGCGTTTCACGCCACCAAGGTGGTTACGATTGTCCAGAAGCTTTCACGTCTCAGCACAGGCAGAACAGGAGGTGCAGCTGCAGCAGCATCAGGGCTGCAGCAGGAGACTGATCACACCACAGGGGCACAGCAGGAAATGGTGTGGGGACACACAGTCTTGCTTAGCTGGGCCATGAGTTCAGGAACTGCTGAGAGCAAATCCCAAGGACCTTCCTCAGGGCTGGATTGCAGGGGAGGGGGTGCATGAGGGGGTTCTGACCTCAGGCAGGTGGGTGGGGGACTGGCCAGCGGGGAGTGGGGGGGGCAGGGTAGATATTGCTGGCTAAGATAAGGAGTGTTTGCTTTGAAAGGTGGATGATACACACAGTTTGGGCAAGGAATGGCCCCACACCACCAGCAGCTGCTGAGCCTGGATAGGGCTGAGGATGGAGATGGGACAGAGCTGAGGCTGCTCCCACTCATAACCCAACCCAGGCCAGGCACAGACAGGCTGGACAGTGCTGGTGTGGGGCAGAGCTGGTGTGGAGCAGCGTTGGGTGTGGGGCTGTGCTGGTATGGGGCAGTGTTGGGTGCAGCACTGTGTTGGGCAGGTCCGTGAGCATCACACCTCCCCACCCCTGCCCATCACATCCAGCACCATGCAGCTGCTGCTGTAACTGAGGAAGCACCCTGGGACACTCGCCCTTCACTGAGACCACCCGGGAGATGGTGCCTGTTCAGCCTCAGCCTACGAGTCCTCTCATCCCTGCTCCCATTCGCACATGCTACCCATCCCATCCCACTTGTCCACCCATAAATCCCATGCGATGCCCACAGTGCCTTGAGCGCCCTTAGGGATTTTGATGGGTCTGCTGCCCATACGCAGGGCCCTGAGGGGCTCAGCTCAGTGACCTGTGACTGAGTGAAAAGGAGAAACCCTCTCTAGTGTGCGCACGTCACAGGAAGCGGCAGCAACCGCAGCCCCAGTACCTCACAGCACTGCCAAGAGCAGCCCCAGCAGCAGGACCTGAACACGAACACTCAGCCCTGGAGCAGGGCCAAGGGCAAACCAAGAGGGTCTGGCAAGAGCAGGAATTGCCACCCTGGATGCCCTGAGGCCCCTCCATGCAGGGAGGGCAGAGCAGAGCTGGTCAATGGCTGCCTGGGTATGAAAGCACCCAAACAGCGGTGAGGGGCAGGTAAGTGGAGTTCACCTCTCCTGAGGGCAGGAAGGGGTTAAGGCAGGGGAGGAGAGGGCCTCAGCCTGGGACAGTTCTGAGTCACACATAGCTTTGGTGGTGGCTCTCCATGGACAAGGAAATGAAAGAGGTGTTCCTGCAGCTGCTCAATCTCCATGGGGACCAGCAGCTTGGGACACTGGGATGTGTGTCCCACATTCTGGGGGATGTGGGGCTGGGGTGGGATGGCAGCACTCAGGGAGTCAGCCTGACTAGGGGCTGTCCACCATGAGGCTGCGGACGCCCTGTCCTGGGGACACACATGCTCTGTGGTGGTGATGGGACAATGGTTTCATTGAAGTGCTCCCTGGGGAACTGCCTGCCAGGCTCAGTCACAGCCCAGAGCCCTGCCCTGGACCATGCTGGCATCACCCTGCAGCAATGCCCTGCCTGGGACACAGGGGGGGAATCCTGAACCAAGAACCAAGTCCCTTCCAGACAGCAACAGCGCAGGCCAAGGCCCTTGAGGGCTGAACCCCAAGGATGGGGAATCTGCCTAGCCAGGAGAAGCCACTCAGCATCCCAGCAGCATCTGCTGACACCTCACAAGCTCCACTGCCCACTCAGGCAGGTGAGTGCCCAGCAGCTGTGAGCTCATCCAACACCCCATGTGCCTGGTTCCAGGCTAGTGCTGCCAAGGGAACGCTGAGCCCTCTCTCCTTTCCCTGCAGTCCCCAGTGGCTTCCAGGCCCTGGCCCTCTGCGACTTCCCCTCCAGCACAGCAGTGGCTGCTGTCCTGAAGATGGGAGAGCAGCTCCGCATCCTCTCTGAGTAAGTCTCTGCACTCCTGACCAGTGTCCAGCCTGTGAGGCCATGGTGGTGGCATCCATCCTGTGTATCTCTTCCCCCCATCCTGAAGCCTCAGCCCCTCAGGATGGCTCATCCCTCTTCCTTACAGGGATGGGGAGTGGTGGCTAGTGGCATCCGAGGTTTCTGGCAAGGCGTGCCACATCCCCAGTAGCTGTGTGGCCAAGATCAGGCACGGGTAAATGCTGAGAAGAATCTGTCCCAAGGAGGCCCCCCGGGAACATGGCTCCACCATAGAACTTGGCCAACTCTGAGCCCAGATTCTGGCCAGTGCTCCAGAATGTCCTGCCCTGAGCAGTGCTGGGGCTTGGGGAGATGGCATGGGATGCTGGAGTGTCCCCAGGACATGCCCCAGTTGGGGCAGGATGGACCCCAGGCTGCTGGGTGTCCCTGGCAGCCAGAAGAGGCTCTGCCAGTGCCCACTGTCTGCACAGGTGGCTGTATGAGGGCGTCAGCCGGCAGAAGGCAGAGGAGCTGCTGCTCCGTCCAGGCAACAACAGTGGATCCTTCCTGATACGGGAGAGCCAGACCAGGCAAGGTGAGAGCCCTCAGACTGATCTCCATTCCTGTCCCAGACCTCCCCACTGGGGTGCCAAGAAGAGAGAGGAAGCGATCTTCCCTTGATAACATCTACTGGCAGTGGCCCTGCCTGTGGGGCTGCTTCCTGCTGTAGCTGCTCCCCACTCTGTGCTGAGCCGCTGCCATGGGGCCTCAAAAGAGCAAACCACAATCAGGTTCCTGCAGCTCTGGGTTATGCAGAGAAGTAATAAGACTCAGCCTGCAAAAAGAAACAGGAGCCCCCATCACACCAAGGAGACCCTGTGAGGAGATCCTGCTAGGTGCCACTGTGCGGGTGGCTGGTGGCACCAACGCTGTGCGATGTCCCAGCCATTCCCTATCACCTACGTTGTTCTGAAGGTGCACAGGGATGCTTGCAGCCACAAAGCCAGTGGGGAGAAGGGTGATGCCTGCCGCTTCTGTAGGATGGCTGAATCCCTGCAGTGTCTAAGAGTGCATCAGGCAGTGAGGCTGAGCAGGACAGGGGCCTGGGACAGCCCAGTCAAGTGCCCTTTGCCCTGTGCCTGCCAGGCTGCTATTCCCTGTCGCTGCGCCATGGCGAGCGTGCTGCCAGCACCTCAGTGACTCACTACCGCATCCACCGGCTGGACAACGGATGGCTGTACATCTCGCCCCGGCTCACCTTTCCCAGCCTGCACAACTTGGTGGACCACTACTCTGGTAATGCTCCACCAGTCCCCCGGCACCCTGAGCTGTGTGTGGGGAGATGTCCCATGCCTTGAAAGGAGGGAGGGAGGGAGAAAAGGTGGCAGTTGGTCCCCCCCTGCCCAGGTGCACCCAGACTGGGGGGCAGGGGGTGCACCACATTGATGCTGTTGGCTCCCTGCCCAGAGTTCAGCGAGGGGCTCTGCTGCCCCCTCAGAGAGCCGTGCTCCACGGAAGGGCCAAGGGTGGCCCCAGCCCCCACAACACCCGCTATCGTCAAGAAGCCATCGCTCCACTGGGATAGGATTGAGAGGTGGGAGCAGCTGGGGCACGGGCTGGGGCTCCCCCACCTGACCCTTGAGGGGCTGTGGGCTGCCTGCTGACTGCCCTATCTGCTCTCAAGCAGCTCCCTCCTGTTCTCGGAGACCACATCCCCACCAGGGGACTTTCCCATCAGCCAGGGCCTGCGGGAAGCCATCAGCTCTTACCTCGTCTTCTCAGAGACAGACACCCCCGAGCCAGACCCCACAGGAAAGCTGGTGAAGAACAACTGAGGACAGGGCCCCTCTTGGCCACAGCTCTGTGGTGGACACCCACTCCCTAGCTCAGCCTTCTTCTGCTTTCAGCCACAGTCATTGGTTGGTGCTGCAGCCCAGACCTCGGGACAGCCAAGACCAACGCAGAGCCAGGCAGGCAGCTGGCCCAGGGCCTGTCATTCCCTCACTGGACACTTTGGGACAGGATGCTTGAGCACCCTGACCCTCACTCAACACCCAAGGGGCGAGGAGGCAGAGGCTGCACAGAGAAGGAGCCCTGCCTGCCCCACAGGCTGCAATGGGACCCCTGGCATCTATGCTGCCACAGCAGCAGAGATGGAAATGTTCAACAAACCAAATCATGGCCCAGGTGGAGGAACAGCCTAACCCTATCAGACCTCACAAGCACAACTGTTTTAGGGGGTATGGGTGTCTGTGCAGGCCTGCGAGCAGCAGCCATGGACCCTCAGAGTGCTCTCACCCCCATAATTCACCAGTCTGCTTGCTGGGACCAGGGGGGAACCAGCCCCTGACTGTACCCAAAACAGCTGATTTTTAAACCTTTTAACACATGGATTGTAAGTTCCGTAAAACAGGATCCTGCTGGACATGCAGCAATAACCATCTGTAGCGTCTCTATTAAAAGGCACCTCATTCACAGCTGAGGCTTGGTGAACATGCTGTGACTTTTCCATGGGGTTGGTTTCACTGCCACAGCCTGGGGGGATTTGCTCCTGCCATGGCCCTTGCCTGGAGTGAGCAGGCAGCCATGGGCCAGTGCTGGTCCTCAGCCAACTCTTTGGGCAAATTAATGAGCCCAGTAGGTTTAACAGTGTAATACAACATCATAACTGCTGCTCTAGGAGCAATGGGGAAAGAAATGGGTCTGTGCCAGGAATAGATGATTCTAAGAAGTAGAATGCAAATACTCAGGTACAACCTCAGCTACACTGAGGGGCCTGAACAGCAGTGAAAAAGCCTCAGAGCATCTGCACTTCTGAGCCTCTGCTTTCACCAGGCCCTTATCAGCAAAGCTGGGGCTTCTTCTGTGGCCAGAGGCGCTGCAGAAGGAGTTTTGCTGCTTGGCACCATCCCACTCTTCCTTCCCTCTCTGCACCCTTAGGCCAGTGCAGCAAGACCTCCCCCTAAGCCCCAAGCTGCAGGTCTCCTGCTTGGACAGGCTCCTATCCCTTCCTCATTTTCCAGTCTGATGAGCTCAATCTTGCAACCTACCATGACTTTCTCATTTCCTTCTCTACCCAGAGCTTTACAGACCTGCTCAGCCCCAGGCTCAGCACAGAACAGGCTGGGGTTTGTACCTGGCCTTGTCCTGCTTTTGTCACGCTTGGGGCCCCAAGGTAACTCAGAGGAGTTTTGCATTCTTTATTTTTGCTATTGACCCACACTGTGTGAACCAACGTGGCTCTTGGGTTCCTCCCTCTATCACCAACCTGCACCCAGGATGCATTTACACAAAGGGCCACAGTCCAGAGCCTGCTGCTCTGGCATTTGTAACCTGGAGCCAGGTAAAATGGGACAGATGTGGTTGGAAAGGCTGCTCAAATCCTTCCCCATCGCCAGCAGCTCTGAGCCTTCCAGCTTCCCTGTCCCAAAAATGTCCTTGTTCTGGGAACATGCCACTCATGCTGGGATATGTCTTCCCAGGGTGCTGCCAGGCCCATTCCCTGCCTCTCAGGGTTGAATGCTGCAGCCTGCGAACACCACAGGCACGAAGCAGATTTTAACAGGCAGCCAAAGCACAGAGCAGGTCCAACAGCTCCCAAGAGTAGCAGTGCTCTGCCATTCAGAGCAGGAGTGGTGACCACAGGGCTACGCTCCCAGGCAGTGCAGGAGAGGGACACTGAAGGCTCTGAAGGAACAGAACAAGTCCCAGTGAGACCCACAAGTGCTGGGGCAGGGGAGGACCTGCCAGCCCCCGCAGTGTGGGCAGCTGTGAAGACACAGCAGGTCTTCCCCAGTGGTGTTCTGAGTGCCTGGGACCTTCACAGGGAGAGGAGCTTCACAGCTGCTCCCCAGTGTTCAGGGCACCTCGCAGCTGTGACCCATGACCACTTTGGCCAGATCAGCCACACCGTGGGCAGCACAGACCTCCCCAAGAGCCGTGTCACCACTTCCTCTGGAGTGACAAGTGCTTCGTGTTACAAACTGGTCCCAGGAGATGGGAGTAACCCGGATTCTTGTTAATAGATCCCTTGGGGTGGATTAGAGTCAAACGATACTGAAATGCTCAACGTGTATAAATACATATACATAGGATTTATTTTTGAACAATTTGGTTGTAAAGTAAAGCAGGTATATAGCCATTTTGATTATTATTATCTATAGTAATGTAACAATATGAAAGCATTGCAAAATTGTCACTGAAGCTGCAGGAATAAAAGAAACTCTCCAATACCATCTTTCAAGTGTTAGAGAATCAGGCATTACTTTATTCCAGACACAATGTGCCATAGAAATCATTCCAGCTCACCTAGTTCTTTGCCAGACTTTTCACATATTTATACATTTAAAACCCAAAGAAATTCTCATTCATTGGTTCTACATTATACAATTCTCAGTACTTGATCTCCTATTGGATCCCTTCACCTTTGATGCTAATTTGGTCCTCATTCTTTGGTTCTCTTACCAATCTTTTTCCAGACCAGATGACTCCAATCTAACGAGGGCATAATGTTTGTTAATGTCCGTTTAACTCCTCCATATCGTCTCTCTACTCCCAACCTGAAGATGTTGACTTTTGTTGACTGAAGCCCATCAGGTCTCACCCGGCAAAATTCAAACCCTCGGTGAACAGTCTTTTGAAGAGAAACCTCAATTCCAACCCCCCCGCACACCCTTTAGCAAAGGCAAACAAACCCGTGACTAAAGTTACCTCAAAAATTTTAAAAGTTACATCATTTCCAACAACATGAAACCACAAAAATACCATCCAAGGACACGTGTAAGGGAAAAGAGAGAGAGAAAAAGGAGGGAGGGAGGGAGGGAAGATAAGAATGAGAAGATCTCACCATGCAGTCGGCCGTTGATGAGTCTTGATTGTTGCAGCTTAGCTGTCCTTTGGTTGAAGTGATGGTCCGTTGAGGGTGGGGGAAAGAAGTCCCTGTGTTAAAGTACACTCAGGCCAGGAATGCCCAGGTACCTTCCCTCGGGTGGGGAGCTTTCAGTCCTCTGGAGAAAAGCCTCAGAAATTAGTCTGGGGGCACTCTGGGAGTCCCTGATGGTTTATGACACCTTCTAAGGACATGACAGGTGCCTCTCAGACATTTGAGCCAGGAATGCCCCATCAGACCTTCCCCTGACATGAACCTCCATCCTGCCACGGTTGGTCTGTTACCTCACTCACAGCCTATCATTCAAGCAAAGCACCCGGTGCCTTCACATCTGAGGAATACTTTGAGTCATTAACTCATAGAAGTCCAGTCTCCCACACTTCGTGATGTCTGGATGCACGACCCAGCCGACAAGACTATGCTCTGCCCCTCACTCCCTCAAATAAAACTGAGCATCTCTCCCTGCAGCAGCATTTGCTGGGATCAAAGGGATTTCGAGGAGCTGCAAACCAGGCAAAGTGTCTTCATCAGCTCTGAGCCTCTGTGCAAAGGACACAGCTGTGCCCGGAGCCCAGACTCAGAGCAGCATCCACCCAACCCTCACCCCAACGGACCCAAGGGCACAGAAACCACCGGTTCAGGAGCCGCTCCTTCCATGGTGTCCTTTGTCATGCCTGTACTCAAGCTCCATGACTTACTCACCAAGTCACCAGTCTGGAAGCTCAGAAGGTATACACTGCTTCCACTCCCAAGCCCATGCAGCCCCTCAGAATTAGGTATGGAGCATTGCAAGGTTCCACGGCCTCAGCCATGGCTCCAGCCTCTCCTTTCCAACACCCCAACTGCACACAAGCACCACCAGCAGGAAAATTATGCAGCAGGATAGGATTAATCCCAGTTTTGCTGGTTTTTACTGTTTTTCTGTCTGCTTCTCTGTTGTAACAGGAAAAAAAAAAGTAATATTTACTGTTAACCTGTTTCAGTTTCAACAGGACCTCATTCCGGGTTACTCACAGCAGGTATTACCTAGACAAGAGCTGTACACAGTTTTTCTCCTTCACAAGAACTGCTCTGCAACCTGAAGGATTAGCAAAGCTGAGAAACACTGCTGAACAACTGCAATGGCCTGCAGTGCACCAGAACCCCACTGGGAAAGCAGAGCAAGCACCAGCCACAAGCACTCCCACAGCTCAGCTGGCTGGAGTAGCAGGCAGCAGCACAGATGGTGCACTGGCCATCAGAATGGGCAGGAACATGACCCACAGGCTGGACAATGGGCAGCAGCAGATCCTGTCATTACAGATGATGTTTCAGTCAAATAACAATGGTGACTTCACCCACATGAAGGTTGACAGCTGACTGACAGCTGCCTCCTTCTCTGAGTCTGCATCTACAGAAACCTTCAGATCAGGGAAGTAAATAAATCAGAGGGGACATCAAAACGTGACAAGCCACAGCACACATCCCATTGAATTATTTCAAATTCAGACCACAACTTCAAAACCCAATTTTGACATTTAAATGACCATCAAACACCTGCATGATTACACTGAGCAATGAGACACTGTGAGATCTGCCATCAGTGGCTCAGATCTCTCCAGGTTTCACATGCCAGGCTCCAGCAGTGATGCACCCTCCAGTCTTAAAATCCAGGGTGGGGTTTTTTTTGTTTGTTTGGTTGGTTTTGTTTTGGTTTGGTTTTTGTGGGAATGAAGTTAGAAAGGAAAATTTGCTAGGACAAGGGAATATATCTGCTTTCCCCCCACTGGGGAAACTGAGAGGGAAGAGATGAAACCTGATGGTACATCAATGCCTGCCCCTGCCTTCAGGCACCCTGGGCCAGGTACTGCTTCTCCAGCCCTTCCAGGCTTCCTCCTCTTCCCATGCATTTTCTCTACAGGAATTGTTCAGCTGCATTCAGAGCTCCTTCCTTCACTCCATCGCTAATGCTGTGTTTCCTCTGCCTTGAGCTGCTGTGGCTCCCCTGACAGGCTGCCCGTCCAAAGAGAACAAAAATTACGGTCAGATCACACATACTAGGTACTAATATATTAGATATATTAGGATTTGGGAACAAAATGTATGAGTTCCTCATTAAACAATATCCAACACAAACTATTAAGGATATTTATATAACATAGATCTGGAAGACAATTTCCAGTCTTTAGCAACAGTTAAGAGATATATATACCTGACAAACTACAGTACTTGCATTTCAATGCGATGTGAAGGAAAAAAGTCCAAAATTATTTTATTATCATTAATTGAAACAAAGACTTTACTAAGACTTAACCAACAAAAACCTATTTTTTATTTATTCCAAACACCAAGATACATAAGTTTTCAAGTTTTGCAAATATTGCTCCAAAACGAAATTCTATGTACAGCCTTGGTTCTAATAGTGCATCAACAAACACACGTGTACCCACAGTGCAATGTTAGCTCAGTTCGTCAAGGCTCCACGTTCCATTCACTTACCAGTGAAAGAAACAAAAAAGTGACCTGTCAGTCTGAACAGTTGGTCCAGACAAAAATAACAATGAGGAAACTTGCAAAAAAAGGGACAGAAATGAATCCAGGCAGAGCACAATGAAGAATCTTCCCTGAACATGAGAAGTACTACTCTATTTTAAATAAATATTTTCAGTCTTTATCTGCAAGGGCTTCCCCAGCACTACTGAAGGGATGCAAGTCTCCAGGATCTGTAACTTGATCTACCCACGGCAACTGCCTTTTCTTCCAAACCTCCAGTACTGCCCTGAGCAAAAATAAACTGACAAATGAAAACACACGAGCACACAAAAGCCATTGCTTGAGAAGAAATCCCCCTTTGGAGCAAGAAGCTTGCTCAGGTACTGAGTGCTTGAATGGCCTCAGACTGGGAGCACAACCAAGCTGTTCCCACGCACGTGTCCTGCTTTACAGACTGTAACCAGGGAACACCTTTTCTGGTCCATTTCACCTGAAAATCACCAGCTGCCTCAGAGGCTCCTCTGTGCTCTTCTGGTTATCTGGTCACCATCACCTCCTCTGAGCTACATGAGCTCAGGTACCTGACAGGAATGAGCCAAGGTATAAGCACTGGCCTCATCTTCAGAGAGCCAAGTGATCCTTAAAACACCATGTAAGTTTTATTCCACTTGTGTTACAGAAAAATAAGTTTGCTTTTCTACTGTATGTTGTATTCACTATATACCAACGTAGTACTATAAAACTGTGAGACAAATTATTCTCTGAACTAAATCTTCACATAAAAGTCTTAGTTACTACCTAGAGCAGCCTAATTATTTTATTTTCTGAAGGAAATAAAAATATTCACCATGTAGAGACTGTAACTCCTACAACAATATTGGATATTCAAGTTTACATTATTCTTTGCAGAATAAACACATTACATATCTATATTCCAAATTAGTAATTTGTACAGGTATGGGCCTTTCCATTACAAGTCTGTTTGAATGTTACCCTTTGGTAGTACCATTGCACACAATAAAATAAGGGTAACAAATCCAGCTTAAGGACACCCTCTCACTCCAAAACCAGCTCACTATGTTCCGTAGGGAACTGAACTCAGCAATGTCTGTGATGGAAAACTAAAGTTGCAGCCATTATTTCAGGAGCAGTGATCTGCAGCTGAAAGACTCTGAGCCTCTCAAATGCTCACAATGTTCCAAAGGTTCTGTGTAACGTGACTGAACATCAGCAGCCTTGTCACCTTGCTATCACAAAGCAAATACAAACTGAAAATTAAAACTTAAGGTATAAAAAGGGACTTGGTGAACACAGACCATTTAAGATAAAAACCCACTCACTGTCTGCAAGGACAGCACCTCATGCATAGATCTTGAGGCTTTATTTACACAAAATAAACTGATTCCCAAAACCACACATTCATAGCAAGTCTTTACAATGAACACATCCAGAGTATTGAAAAGAGTCTACATTTCCAAATGTAACCGGAATGGCAATTATTAACAAATGGGTAGAAAATACATCACATCCATGAGAGACCATGCTGCAGTCCGAACTCAGAGTGTGGCTTCAGGCTTTTCCCGGCAGCATTCCGTCCTACTGCAATGAGGGTCTCCCACGAGCAACTGCTGCAGGAGGCATAGGATGGTGGGATTTAAGAGCTCAAGAATGCGCATAAACACCACGTTCACCGGCTTCCCCAGTACCAACTCATGTGACAGTGACAGGATAAATATGGAAAACAATCATTTATTCTGAAAATAAGTGCAATCCATCTGTGACCTCCTGCTACATTATTTCCTGTAACAGAAGTATGGGTCAGGCCACTGTTACTTGCAAACCTCCACATAACACTTTATAGTCAAGAGCTGGACATTCATACTAAGTTTGAAACTGTTATAACATCTCCTAATGATTAAATACTGAGTGCTAGTATGCATAAACCAGAAGAAATAAAACATGACATGAGTCACTTATCTATGCAAAGTTATTTACAACCCCTGTCAACCAAACTTTTTTGGCTCTTAGAACTCTGTTCTTCAGTGGCACAATTTTTAGTCAATTTAATGATGAAAAAGTCTACCGTTTTGATGAGCTACTTGTAAGGAGTGAGAATTTGAGTGTAACTTATCAACCAACAGACAACCTCTGGAGACAAGAGTGTCACCTTTTCCACAGCATTATAATTGCCTAATAAACCTGAAATAACCTTTTTTGCTGATCTTGGAACAACACTTCTTCACAAGTCCCTGAAGTCCATCTGCATCCCATGCAAGCAGCATGCCAGCTTCATTTCCAGATTCAGAGTTGCTCCCATCAGACACTCCAGCTTTGCACACAGTCACAGCCTGGTATTCTCCAGCCTCACGTGGAGCAGCACAGCGCAATCTGCTGCACTTTGCCCAGGTCTGTTATCAGCTGCTTTATGCAATGCTTGAGCTGGGGGAGTCGAGCCAGTGGTTCTGGGGGTTCCAGCTCTCCTGTGTAATCCAGCCAACTCTCCAGAACTGCAAAGAAAACAAAACCTCTCACTACTGCAGTTCTCAGGAAACAGCTCATCTGAAGTAACCAAACAAGAATTCTTTAAATCTTTTGTAAATCTTGAGAAAGCAGTGGGCAATATTTTTAACACTGTTATTTGAAAAATCATAAAACTGAACACCTCACACCAGCTTTGCAAGTAACTTTTGATACATAACCAAATAATTCACATGGGGATGCAAGGAGAAGCTGCTGCTCCTAAGAAAAAGTAGGAAAGAAAAACTCTGGACCAGACATGGTGAAATCTCATGCTAAACTTCCTCTGAGCTGTGTCAATTCCAGCGCAAGGACACTGTGGTACAGGGAGTTTATGCCATCAAGGATGGGACTAAGGTAATGAAAGAAATCTGTCATCAATACAGAACATAACTGACCAGGACAGAACTGGGTAACACAAAATAGGGATGAAGATAAAAAGCACGAACAGCAGAGTGCTGCACAAGGAAAATGAACTCCTGCTTTAAAAAGCTTCTCGGTGGGAAACAAAAATCCCAGTGAGCAGAGAACAAGTCAAGTGACAATGTAACGTGCCCACAAGGAAGGCGGCCAGGTTGGACTAGGATGAGTTCTGGGGATGAGCTGGACTACGATGAATTCAGTATTGCAGGTGGAGACTGAAACCTTGAAGACAGAATAAATACCTCTGCCAAGAGCAGCCACTGCCACCAACCAGATCAAGAGGTGAATTTCACCCATGGGCAGCACCTGCTGCAGAACCAGCAGCATCACCCACTACTGACAAATCCCCCCTTGGAGTAAGAAAGTTCCTGCTCAAAGCAGCAATGCGCTGCACAGACCCTGCTCAGCAGCAGGTACAAAAAGTCTAACTTCTGGGAACCAGAGTGTCTTTGTTCAGGCAGTACAGCCCTAACTGATCTTCACCACCTGAAACAGCCCTTTAGCTGTCCAACTTTTCAGTATCTTACTTACAAAGAGAGGGTTCTTACTTGGGCAGAGTAAAGCTGTTGCTGTAACCAGTACACAACCAATAGCCAGACTGAACAATGTAAAGAAGAACTATCCTAAATATTTAATGCAACACAAAGAGTTTGTAAGTTTTCCATTACTATGAAGATCCTAAAAGACATTTAAGTGAAGAATTTGGAAGAGACAGGAAAGGATAAGAGCCTTGTGCACTGAAGAGGCCACCCAGAATGGCCTAACATAACCAGCAAGGCCCTGAGGAACAGAGAAATGCAGATGCACAGAAGAACTTTGGAAAATGACAAAAACCTAAACCCCAAAAGACACAAAGATGTTCCAGTACAACATCTGATGCAACTAGAGGTGACCTAACTAGAACTTGTTCTGTGAAATTCTGCTCTTTGTTTTAAAATCCACCCCCCACATCAGCAGCATGTCTATTTTCTGTTAGGAAATATGATAATGAAACATTCATCTCTTTGTAGGTCTGAAGAAGTAGAATTCTGGTTAACGTGTTTTGAACAGGTAGTTCAGTTTAAAAAAGTTCTTTTTTAAACTAGAATAACACTACTTACCATCCAGCTCCTTCTCAATGAAATCCATTCTGTGTATGACTTCATCTTGCAGAGATTCCACGTGAGCTAAAAGATTGAGCTGCCACTGCAGCTGCGAGTTCACAACTCCTTCTTTGTCTTTTTCCAGCAATTTCATTTCAATAGCTTCCTCTGGAGAAACTTTCTTAGAGACAGACTCTCTCACCTAGCAGAAATACACACATTAAATATTTGTTACAGTGAAACGGAATTGGGGAGCTGAACTGCCTGTGTCCTCCCAGTCCCCCCTAACTGCTCAACTCAGGCCAGTGAGCGAGAGAGACACAGACAATATACAGGTACTAAACTGGTTTGGGCAATAAAAATAGACATATTTTTATAGGTATTTTGCTAATAACTATTTGTACTTCACAGGCATCTGGTTTTCTTAAGCTAACATACACATGCGGAGTTATCTCCCTGCCACTTTTCACCTGGAAGATCCTGCACTGAATCTGTGCATCTCAGGGAATGCTGAAGCTGTTTTTCACCTGACAATAATCAACTAAAGAGCAAGCAACTCAGGAGTGAAAAGGGTTTTTTCCTTAAGGAATCTAATATAAATTCTACTAAAACGTTCACTGAACCATCTCCAAACAAGCATTACCACTCCTTACAAAACTTGACTACAGCCCTTTAGGCCCTGGCAGGGGCTCTGAGCTCTCCAGGGAGCCTTTTCTTCTCCAGGTGAACACCCCCAACTCTCCCAGGCTGGCTGCAGAGCAGAGGGGCTTCATTCATTTCCCAGAGGGTTTTTAACATTTCTCAGCCCACATTTCATAGGAATTGGTACTAACTAACAGAAGCAAAATTTTTGCACTGGAGTGTAGAAAGAAAGGCCTCTACTAGGCTGACAGAGCTGACAATGAGAATCAAGCACTGAAAAGCTAAACCTAAAGTGCTCCAGTAGGAAGAAGATACAGGACTACTCCACGGTGATCAGTCTTAAAAAAATTACTTCAGGCTTTTTTTTTTCCCCATCTTGAAATGCTGCTTGAAGAACCGAAAATTAATTTAACTATTAGAATAAACATGGAAACAAGATGGAAATAACAAGAAGCTGGCCTACCAGTGTATTTGGTAGTATCATACATGCTTGGCCTGTTCTCTCTTTTTGCTAGTGTTTATTTTTACATTTAATACATGAAAGTAAGCAGCAATGAACTACCAGTGGACCATAATGCACGGTCCACATTTTTCAAATTACTTGAGGTCTGGAAGTCAACCTAGATTTTTAAATTATAATATAAAATGAAGGAGCTGATCACATTTATCATTTTAATTATTACTGGCAACTTAAATTTAACAGTCTAACAAAAAAACCAACCAACCAACCAAAAAAAACCCAAACCAAAAAAACCCACCACAAACAGACCAAGAAGTATTAAAAAAGGCTGAGGTTTGCACGTTGCCAGGCAAACACATGCTCTTTGCCAGAGAGGGTTATTTTAAGAAAAATACCTTAGAGTAATTGTGTTTGGATTCATTTTCCATCTTGCATATTTCTTGGTCCAGATTCCAGCCAAACCTCTCTGAGAGGGTATCATCCCCATTTTCCCTTATTCTGTTTACTCCATCATCCATGGCTGAACCTCTTGTTTCCACAACCAGCCTCTGCTCTATGGCAGGGTAGTAGGCCCGAGGCTTCTGGTAACAGTGTTCACTTGTAATGTAAGATTCCTCCGCAGAAGGAATTGTTGACGGTTTCTCAACTGTCCCATTCCAAGTTCTATAACTTGCCATCTCCTCTTTGCAACAGTTTTCCTCAAAGTGAATGATGTGTTTTGTATGGATTTTTTCATCCATCGTGATGTGCTTCCATGGATGACACCAAAGCTTTAAGTCAGGGTGCTCTTTATTTCTGTTCAAACATAAAAAAGTAAACCACCCAATTTAAATGTCAAAGTGACTAAGCAAACTATCCTCTTATGTAAGGAAATTAAGTAAGAATATTTGAAAGACTATGCACTCAAGACATTGTAATCACTAAAAAATGCCCAAATACTCTGAAATAACATAGTTTTCACTGGCCTCAGTTGTGCATCCTCCTAAAATGTTCTGTTAGGTTCACTATTTTTATTTCCATATCATGGTACAAAAGCCCAGTGTTTAGATTAAGAAAAAACTTGAAGAATAAGTTGCAAATAGACACATACAACTTCTCACCAATGCTGGTCCTTCATGGAACATTTTCCTTCAATATTTGCAATTTATTAACAGCAGAAATTAATTTCAACTGGGATATTTTTAGTAACGTATGGTATATCAACACTGTAGTGGTATTCCATAGTGGCTACAGTTCCTTCCATCTGTTCTTAGAAAAATTCTTGTTTTAATTGTCTTCAAATTGACTAAGACATTATTTATTCCAGCAGAAGGGACAGTTATAGATATCAGATTATTACAGATACAACAAACAAAAAAATTTAGAGTGAGCAGCGTAACTCATGTTCTTCCTCGTGTCAGGCATCAAAACAGCAGTAAAAGGAGAGCAAAGTAGAATACTCTGCTATCTTTAAAGGGCTGGCAGCTCATCTACTACAGGCTGCAGGGGACACAGCAGAGCAAATTCTAACTCTAAAGCACCTGCATTGGGCTGCACAGAAAGGGGGGGTGGTGGGGGGGTGGTCAAGCTCCCCTCTCTGCTTCCTTGCAAAGGGAACTCTATTCAGTTGATCCAGCTCTTCTAGCTGTTCACCAAACCACTCCACAAAACATGACCACTTGACTTTGGTAGTAACTGGTTTCTAACCCATCCTGCAGCAGCTCAGGTTTCTTCAGTGTCTCTCCGAGGAAACCAGAGTGAGTATAGCTGCCAAGGACATGCTCAGACTATTTCCTAGAAGCACCTTGGCTTCCAGTGCTGGCATAGCGAGGATGTATCTCTCCGGTGAGCCATCCTGAAAGCATGCCTGGAAAAGTGAAAGCCAGGTGTTCATTTACCAAAGCTTTCTGCTCCAGCTCTACTCATCTGCTACACCTAAAGACACTGTATTTTGCTCAGAACAGAGCAAGGGATAATTTTACAAAAGACAGAAAATTTTTCTGAAAAATGATTCACTAGTTATCTAAGGATGAAAATTCAAATGCTAATACTTAAATAACCTTTTAACTCCTGGCTGCTGAAGGTTTACCCTCCCATGGCACTGCTGGGGTCACCTTGGGTCCTTTGCCACCTCCTTGAAACACTGAGCAACACTCTCCTAATCTCAGGCACCTGTGAAATCATCTTCTATCTGTTCATCTGCATCAACAATATAATAATTATTCTAATTCAGCAATTTTTCAAATCCCTTCTGATTTATATAATGATAAAGAAAATAGTGGCTGAAGCTTTTAACCAGATGATCCAAACAGGACTGCACCTCACCTTTAATTAAGCCAGGCTATCACACTGACTTCAGTATGGGAGAGAAAAGGAACAAAACCTGCAGTAACCATCGCATACACACCCAAGTGCTCCCTACCTCAGTACTATGTAAATCTATACTGAAAGCCTGAAACTCAAGTCTCACTCTTTAACAAAAGGCCCAAGGAGTGGCTTTACAATATTTATGTTTCAGTCTCCAAAAAGGAAAGAGACTCACAGATCTAACTAAAGGATCCCATAAATGAAAAGCAAAACCTTATGTTAAAATGGCTACTCTTTTGCTTTAAGCATTATTCCACTGTTTAAGCACTTCCAGTTCTGTAAGAATGCCAAAATCACTTTGTTTTCCAAATAGCTGCTGCCGTGCAATTTATCAACTAATAAATTACAATTATGGTATTCAATAAATTTAAAACGGCTACACTTGAGTTAGAAAAAAAAAATTCAGTCATCAAAACCCAAGGATGACTTTAAATAGGAAAATATGCAGAAAAGTTGACTTGACAGAAAAAAACCTTTTATATAAATAATTATATTATTTTCTGTATATATAGCTAAAATGACCTTTGTTCAGAAATGAAGTGTTGCAGGTTGCTGAGGGTGCAACCACTCTCCCACTGCAGCAGAACAACATACTGTATGACACAAAAAGATCTGATTCCTCTTGGATAAGCTATGATGAGATTTCCTAGAATGAAGAAAGCAAGTGCTGCAGAAGTGGTGCCATGGGTTATAAGTCTATCCTGTTCTTACTTAAATTCCATTTGAGTGATTCAGGAAAAGCTGTCATTATTAGTTTTCTTCTTCCTTCACACTTTCCCAACCCTTTCTATACACACTGTCCATTTACACTCAACCCACTTAAACAGTTTTCAAGCAGCCATGTCCTTTCCCAAGATCACATTAGCAATTCAAACTATCTTATAAATCCACAGAGAACAAACATAAGTCTGAATTTCTGGATATTTTTATACTTGCAGTCTAATTCCCGAGGAGAATATGCCAGCTGGTACTTAAATAGTGCTTACTGTAATATGCTCATCTTCAGCTGCAGCCCGTGCAGGACTTCGATCACTCGCTGTACATCACCAAGCAGCTGGTGAGTGGCCACTATCTTCTTGGCATTCTGGTGGGAATAATTTTCTTCCAAAAACGCTAAGCCATGCATGTGACCATTACTTAACCATTCCTTTTCATACCAGTACTTTAAGCTGGACCTCTGACCTAAAGTGACAGTAACGAGTGAATTAAAATGAAATGTTGACATTGCTGATAGTAATTCTGATTATCTCCAGGTACTGCAACAGCTTATTTGTTCTTATCAACAGAACCAGTGAAGATCCTGTAATAGCAGACATAACCCTGAAGTAATGAAGAACTTGTAAAGCAGGAGGCCAAAAGCCTCTGCCCAACTGTAAAAGCATTCGGACCCCAAATTCCACCAAAGGACATCCACAACAGGCAGTTACAGATGAGGCTGAGAAAGGTGTATTTTTAGCAGGGTATCACACTGTCTAGTCTAACCGTGGTTATGACAAAAGTTACGGTCTGAATGCAGCTCTCTGCAGACAGAAAAATGCAGAAAAAAGCAATCAGTTTTCCAGTGGTCTTGTTTTTAACATCAACATGTATTAGTACAGTTGTGCAGAAGTACATTTTGAAGTAATCAAGGATGAGGTTCCGACAGAAAACTTGCCTAAGTCAAGCTACTACTAATAATAATTCTATCTTAAGAGGTTGGAATATCAACGACAGCTGAAATGAAATGGTGTTGAATGTGATAAATGCAACAACAGAAGTAACTTAAACTGCCAAACAAACGGTATTACAAGGAAAGATGCTTCCTAAACTGCAAACATACACAAAACCCCCTTCATTCTAAATACCTAACAAAAGCTCCCCCACACCCTGCAAAATGTAGTTACTACAGACGTTGTCAGTGGACAGCTCAGCACCCAGAGAAACACGTCATCAGCCACTGCCTATGTACAGCCCAGACAGCAAGCCCACAAAACCAGAGATAAAACTGGAGCAAAGACTGAGAACCATAACTGCAAGAAGGTCTCCAATATAAGCAGGTTAATACTGACTAGAGGAAAAGCTAAAAAAAAAAAAAAAAAAAAGGTAGTTACTAGGCAGCAGAGTAAGAGTAAGACTGAGGTTGGCACTACATAGTAATGCATGGGTATTAGGTGGCATCAGAAATCAGGACAGGGTAAAAAAGGAATTTTGAAAGCTGTACCAGCTCAACCTTCCAGGCACACAGACTGTATCAAGCCAGGAAGGTGAACAGAATTCTTGGTATGGTCCGAACCACACTAGAGACACTCCTGGCGCTTGCATTAGCCCTCCCTCATTAATTTCTGCATTAGAGAAGCTGATATCTGTGACAGAGAGTTCAGTTCACAAGAATAAAATAGTGACTTTGAGAACTTCATGGTCACCCAAACAACTGAGGTGATATGCACTCTTGAGGTAAAAAGTGCTCCTTAACCTTAAGAGGAGACACCAGATGATATCCACGGGCAATTGCGCTACATAATCATCTTGATCATGTTTAAGCAAGGGTAAATGTTAACAAATCTCTTGAGAACCCCACCTGACTCAAAAAGACCGGAGTAGAATACCAGTTAGGACAGTTTTTAGACAAAATTTGCTTTTATTTCTAATAGAATGAGTGGTGCTGTTACAAATTCCAGCAGTTTAGACAGGGGAAAGCTCCTAAGTAAGTTTGCTGAATAGCCATGCCCAGTTTTAAAAACCACTTCTTTGCAGATTCACACATCCTATTAACTCACTTGAAGCCAAAAGCAGAATCACTGAAAAGCCATCTCTGCAGTCAAAAAGTTGGACATGTTTTCCTTTTTCAAGACAAAGGCAAAAATTAAGCCCGCTCCAATGTGAATTTCAGAACCTTCAAATGAATAGTTAATGATGAATTAGGCAAGTGAAGCTGTAATCAGTTTCTGCACAAAAGCACTCATATTCAAGTGTGATGATGATGCCTAAGTTTTTAGTTTTTATATGTTTCAGTTCCTGTACTGCATTTAGTGGATAACTCTGAAATCCATACAGGGTATTAGTAAATTCTCTTCACATTTTGGTCAGACAAAACAATCTTTCTAAGCCTGAGAACCAAGGACATCCTCGGCTTCAGGCCCCGAAGAGTATAAACAAAAGTGAATTGGGGGGAAGCAAACCGGGGGAATATGACTTCATTACCTGAAGTTGTAACTGGAAAATTAACCTCTGATATGCAAATAGACCAAACTTATATCACGAGAAAAAGTCATGACCATTGTCGATCTTAGGTGCAGCCTCTGCGGGGTTTTTGCACTGCCCAAGGTGTATCTACTGAAGGCCTTTAATAAATACCTACTTTATTCTCTAACTGTCTAGGCTCTGTTCTAGGTAGCTATTCCAAGGCACCAATGACAAAACTTCAGTCTGCATGTGCATTTTAGTTCCATTTAAAACTACCTTCAACTGACATAAAATAAAATATCTTTAATATAAGGTTAAAATCCTAGAAGCAACATACTCTAAAAAAACCTTAAATATATTGCTGCCTCTGTAGGAAAAGTTTAAAATTTAGGTGTAGCATGTCTTCATTGCTGAGAATACAAACAACAGCAGTAAACCAACTACACAAATTCGTGAGTTAAAGTACAAAAGAGCTGGTAGCTTCGACAGCCAAAAAAACCTGAGATCACAATCCAAATACGTATATAAACAAAAAGGTCTTTTCATCAGGTGAACAGAGATCCATTTTCTTGCCATTTATAACCATGGATTCAAGCCCAAACCTCATCCATTTTCACTTTCAGCAAGGCTTTGCAATCCATAGAGTAGAAAGTCAGAAAATATTCACCTAAGTGTAATTTTACCTGCTATGTAAGACAGACTAAGACATTTAAAAATATTTGCTTTGGAAGAAGGAACATATTGCTAAATCAAATCTGACTGTGCTACCCCAGGTAAATACCAATATATAGGTTATTGTAGGTGTGTTGGTTTTGCACAGCCTGGTTTCAGTAGTGGGGCCCACAGAGGCAGCTTCTGTGAGAAGCTGCTAGAAGCTTCCACCATGTCTGGCAGAGCCAATCCCTGGTGGCTCTGAAGATGGACATGCTGCTGGCCAAAGCTGGGCCAATGAGAGAGGTTGGTAATGCCTCTGTGATAACAGATTTAAGAAAAAATCAAAACAAAGGTACACAGTTTTTTATTCTAGCCAGAGAAGAACATGTGAGGGAAACAACATGGAAACCAAGGTCAGTGGAGAAGGAGGGGGAGGAGGTGCTCCAGGTGCCAGAGCTGAGATTCCTCTGCAGGCTGTGGTAAAAACCATGGTGAAGCAGCTGTGCCCCTGCAGCCCATGGGTCCATGGGGAATGCAGAGATTCACCCCCAGCCCATGGGGGTCCACGGGGGATGCAGAGATCCACCCCCAGCCCACGGCGGTCCACGGGGGATGCAGAGATCCACCTGCTGGAGGTGCCCATGCTGGAGCGGGTGGATGCCTGAAGGAAGCTGTGATCCAGTGGGAGACCTGGTGGAGAGAGAGGGCCCTTTCTTCTAGGCTGCAGCAGCCTGCCCTTGGAGGACTGCACCTCATGGATGAGTGACCCTCGCCATGGTCACTCGGGAGGACTGCGTGCCCGTGGGGATGGACTCACATTGCAGCAGGTTTGGCAGGACTGCTGCCCGTGAGACTCGAGCCATGTCCAAGAGGTTCCCATGGTCTCCCAGGGGAACAACTTCTCTTCCTGAGCCAAGTGGAACAAAACCTCGGGCAATGAACTGACCAAAACCCCCCTGCCCTGTCTCCCTGTGCTGTTGGTGGGAAGGAGGGAGAGGTTGGGGGATGAAAAAGTGTTTTTAAGGGCTCATTTTATTTCTCATTATCCTCCACTGATTTTGTTGGTAGTAAACTCACTTTGTATCTCTAAGTTGAGTCTGATTTGCTCTTGGAGTGTTTCCTCCCAGTCTCAAATCATGAACTCCTTGTTAAATTTTTCTCTCCTCTGCCCAGCTGTAGCAGGGAAGGGTGAGTGAGTGGCTTTCATGGGTGCCTGGTATTGGGCCAACATCAAATCACAACAGCAGGTAATGCAGTCAAGGACAAGAGACATAACTGAGGAGAGCCAGGAGCCTTGTGCTGACTGATTTTAAAGAACACGTAAGCCTGATTTGCTGGGGGAGAGCTGTAGCCACATCCCCTAAGATGTGCCCATGGGGAGTCTCTGCTTGAGCTTCCTGAGTGTTTTCTAGACTCATTTGCCACAGTCAGACAGTATTATTACAGAAAATGTGACAGATGGTCATCACAGTGAAAACATTCTTTTCCATTCATGTCCTGCTGTAATTCCACAGTACTGACTCACGGACAGTCACATAAACTAAACTTTCCGAAACTGAAACTTACCTACAGTGACAGACCCAGGTAGGGGAAAAAAATGTGTAATTTTTCAGAAAGATAGAGATAGATATAGATACAAATTAGATATGGAGAAACTAGCAGATTTACTACATATATAACAAGGGTCTGTAACCTTAAATTTCTATACCTGGAGGATCTTGGCAAATATAGCAGGTATATTTCTCAGGTATATTATCTTCCAGTAAGCCCATACAGACTCCATGCTGCCAGCACAGACACTCTTCACACTGTTCAAAGTCAAGAAGTGCACATTAACAGAAATGAAGGGTAGAGGAGCTCAATACCATTATATCAATTAAGAAACACAGGATCTACATATTTTAAGACAAAAAGGTCTATTAATATCCACACCTCACCTTCCACTTATAAGCAAATACACTACAGAACCAGACTATAATAAAATGTGAGCCCTCCCCACACATTTTTCATGCATGTTTCTGGAGAATGACAATCAAAAAGTGGAAGCAGAGATCCTGAAAAGTACAAAAACATTTCCTTTGGAGATGAAAATCTTTCATGAGATGCATGTGCACTTAACCAGGATAGCCAAGAGAGCAATCAAGCTTTTTTCACCAAAACATCAGTTTTTCTGAATTCAAAAGCTTCCCCCTCAAACAGTAAACCACATTCAATTATCAAATTCCAGAGATATTTATGTCACACAGAAGTAGCCAATATTATGCTTTACTGATTCTTGTACCTCCAACATTTTATCCATTTCAGAAGTAGCTCTACTAAAACAAATCTGCAGTGCACATGCAGTTGCACCAGCATTAAGAGCTTCCAACATCCTTTCAAGGTGAGGCAATCATACTGGCAACAACTGAATATAATCTGGATCTCTTTAGCACAGCTACACTATTTTAAATGCAATCACTGTTCTTAAAGCCACGCCGTTCTAGAGCAGGAAAAAACTATTCACACTTTGTCTGTCATTTTCTCTCCCATCAGTATTTTAATGAGACAAAATTTTGGCTGTAGACTACAGACCACTGAAACAAGGAACAAAACCCCACATAAGAATATTAAGTCAATTTTGATTGGAAACTGTGATGTCAGTTAAAAATAACTCTTTTCCCAAGCAGTGAGAAAAGAGATCATATATCCTTTTTTCTCAGAGCATAAACAAAATCAGAAGTGTTGTCAATTCTGGTACAGGACTGCAATATGAGCTAAACTAAACCCTAACAGTAACTGCAAGCAATCTCAGATGTTGTTCTTAATTGACCTACAAAGATTCCAACTTTCTAAACATTTCATCTGAGTTCAACACCACTTTAACTAATACTCTTATCTCCTGCCCTTCCTCAAGCTAGGAGCGACAGAAAAGGACAACCAGATTTTGAATACTTCACTGCATTAAACAAGAGGTCTTGGTATGGAGGAAATGGAAGCTCTGGGAATGGAGAATGTGAAAGATTAGAGAGAAACAGGTTTCTGAAGGATGGGACCAACAGTGTCCTAACAAAGTTAGGAGATTTTTTCAAAAAAGGCAGAGACACCATCCTCCTTTCACAAATTCGAGCCAGAAGAAGGTTTTCTAAAATAAAGAAAAGAGAGGAAGAGAAATAGACTGTGTGCTAAAAGTAAGAAGGGAGCTCCTGGATCTAGTTACAGCTGCATCCTGTAAATCATGCCATATTGCACAGGGCTGCACTCAGTGATTTTCCAGGCAATTTTGCTCAGAACTCTAGTGAAGAATCTGTCCTCGGTTCAAGTGGGGTTGTAACCAAACTATGTATTCTACTCCCATCTACATTATTCCTGATGAATTGTTAATGGTGGATCGTTTGCCCAGTGCACACCCGACTCCCCAAGCTACAAGTGTTAGATAAGGCAAAGAGGCAACCCCCTCACCCCCCATCCAGGTACATCGGGGTAGTGTTTCTTTGTCTTCACAAGTTGACTGAGTGATAACTATGCCCAGCCTAAGGGAGTCATCTCTGCCAGTGCGCCATAACGGCTCAACGGCCCCAATGGGCAGCTGTAACACCTAGGCCATTAAGGACTGCCCAAAATATCTCATGACTCATAGGATTACATCATTCCATTGTGAAATTCCCCACCCTGAGTGAGGTGCTGAGAATTCCTACCCCTATCTGACCATAAATAATCTAGGTGCTTTGGGGACTTAGGACACCACTACTGGACAGATCCAGAGGAGGACCAGACCTCCCACAGGGCCACTGCTCTCAACTCCAACCATCATTTCAACAGGACTGCAATCACTATTTGACAGGACTGCGACCACCACCCTGATCAACAGGGTACCAGGCTGTAGTCTTTGTGGGTTTAAGCCAGTTTTTATGTATCACTGCATTTATTGTAATCATTCTATTAAATTGTAACTCTGTAATCTCTGTCAAGGTATTTGTGTGGGGTTCATTTCTCCCGCTGGTTTACTTTCAAACCAGCACAAGCATCCCAACTTTTTTTTTATTTTACACAAGTGATATTTAAATATCCACCCCATCAGGGCACAGGTCCATTCTTTAACCTCCAGGTTCTACTGCACACTGTGGTTGCCAGGATACTGCTCTGGCACATGCTACAGGGAAGCTACTCCCTGCCCAGGTGGTAGTAGGGAGGTTCAAAGCATGCCAAGTAGGAGATTTAGGAGAGAAAAAACAGGCAGCATTGTGCAAAAAATATTTCAATTGAAATTCAAGTCACAAAAGAAATAACCACATCCAAAAGATGTGTATTTAAAGAGGCTTTTCACCTTCCAGAACAAAAGTATCTCAAGTCCATTTACATCCATCACCTCTGAAGCCATCAAATCTAGCCCCAGAATTTTCTGTATCATACACAAACTCACGGATATTTAGATATAAAAACCAAAAAGAAGAGAAAATGACAGTCTGTCTGGATTTCTTTGGGCCTCACCACAAAAACTGAGTGCTGTGCCTCCAGAAGGAACACAGGGCAATGCTACACTACTGCTTTACACCAGCTCCATAAATGAAGCCTAGTAACTTCCTTACAGAGTTACAGAGACTGGAAGGAAACAGCACTAACCAACAATACATTATTTTTCTGTACTTCTTTTTCCAGATTTAACTTTTACTAACTGAAACAGATACTTCTAAAAATGCAAACCCAGATTTCTGCATCCCAGTGCAATGAATGACATTCTTAATGCACAAATTGCTCAAGACAATTAATTTAAGGCAAGTACAGGTCAAAGAAAATTTTTTATAAAATCTTCTGAATGTGGAGGCAAGTTATTAGATTAGATACCTAAAGGAACAAACTCCCATTTTAACTGTGTATGAGTTGCATTAAACCTTAATGGTCTCGAATCTTTCACGGACAAGAAGGTGCTGATGTGTTTAAAATTAACATCTTCCTGCATTATTTCTAAATTTGGCACATTCATGGCAATGAGCACAGCTCAAAGAGAATGCTTAGCATTCTCCCTCTTTTAAGAGAGTTTTGAACCTCCAGCCAGAGCCATGAAGAAACTGCCCTGGCTCCTCACTCTGATACCAAGATGGGTACACAGCAAAACCAAGCAGGTACCCCAGGTGCTAGCATATTTCCTATTACCTCAATCCCCATAAAGAATGCAGGTAATCACGATACTGCTGATCTGTATCTCTTTCCAGAGAGAATAACCTACTCTCCTAGGCAATTCTTTAATGAAACAGCTCAAGTGTTTGGAAGTTTGCAATATGCTAAAAAAAACCACCCAAACTACTTCAACTAGCAAGTCAATCTTAGAAGCAGCCCCTGAAACTTTAAAGGAAAGGCATCCATAGGCTGTGTCCTGAGCTAGCTGACAGTTCCCTACATTCTGCAATCCTAACTTAGTGCTGAACTTACTTTTGCCAGAAAATTATACTCCAGGCTGTTTCTTTGTGTTTTTCTGTAAGCACCTCCTCAGAGGGCATCCACCCCCTTTAGTCACCACTGTCAGACTCCTTTTTTCTCCTGTGGATTCTGATGCTATTTACTTAAACTTGACCACTGCCTATCACTCTACCCTCCCCTACTAATTCATAAGGTACCTTTTGCCCTGCATTGTCAGGATCCAATGCTAAAACAAAGCTGTGCAAAGTGAACTCACCACTAAGAGAAAAAGCATCATACCTTCCACAGCTAGGCTCCATGAAATAGCATGGAAATGAAATAGCATGGAAACTCAAAGAAAATTAATTAGTGCAAAAAATTATGAAGAAATTTAATTCATCTTTTTGACTTCACCTCTTGAAATTAACAGGAACTGGGTGGGATGGTTCAAAGCAGCTTTGTAGGGGAATGATTTCCTGATAATTTACGAATATCTCAAAAAGTAATTAGGCAGGTAACTTCCAAGGAGGTTTTTATCAACAGTTTTAAGCAGGAGAGATAGTAGAAGCCTCTCCAAGTTTTCTGTGAAGCTGGTTTAAAAAGTGCACATACATGTAGAATGGACAGATGGCCTTAGGCAGATTAGGAACTTTGAATTCACAGACTACTGCAGAATGGACAAATGCAGTTCTGCTTTAAAACAAAACACTCAAGTAATTATTTTTTGTTCAGCCTGTCTGGAGAACTGTATGTGTAAGTCAAGCTTCATGCCAGGGCAGAGGAACAGGAGGTACAATACAATCTCATGGCAATGTTCTGAACAGGCTCTAAATTAGAGGGAGCCTAGAAAGTCACTGATTTCAAATATGCATTCTCAGAATCTAGGAAGTCTTCTATTTTTAGAAAAATTCACAAATGACAAACCAACCATTTATGACTTGGAATGAATTATCCCTCCTTCCTTCAATTAAAAATCCCAAACTGTACGATGAAGCAAAAGTTAACTATCGTAGCAGTTACCCTGACAGATTACCTCAAAAAATGTTGACTTTGGAAGACAACAATAGTTAATTTCATGTACAAAACAAGAGTTTTTCCACTGATACCTTCCACTGTATTCACTGAAATTTGCATTTACCCTTCACTTCATACCTGAATCATGAAGTCATTTTCTTCTTTTACTTCACAAACACACCGAACAATCTCAAAATCACTTTCTTCAACTTCTTCATCAGGGTTGGTGGTTACATCAACATCCTGACTGCAGTCATCATCACTCCAAGGCAAGCTATCCATAGATGACTCACTCAGAGTGTCATCCTCTGTACAAGAAGTATTTATATAAAATCCTGAGTAATTACAAAAAAGGTCCCTCAAAATCTCATCCCAAGTATGCAGACATACATTCCTAAAAGCATGAGTTAACAGTGTAATTTAAGGAATACCACAATTTTAACAGTTTACTGAAGGTTACTACATAATGAAGTTTTATAGTCTCATTAATGGCTCCTTCAAAATATTCCAACTTAACAGCTTCTGTCATTAAAGCTGTACTGTCAGCATACAGTGTCTCAAACCAAAGGCACGAAGTCTCTTCAGACAAAACTATAAACAACAAAACCAGCCTTGTACATTCAAATAGGATTCATGTTACTTGCTGCAATTTGTACAGAATTATGACTTGGCATTTCTCGTGTAGAGCTCTCAAAAAGAGGCCAAGAGGTTCTGCTTTATGAACCATTCAATCTCTCAAAGTATGTTTCCATGACAGAAATACTGAGTCCAACACAGAATTTAATCCTGCTTCAGAAATTATCATTTTCATTTAGTCTTCTGTTTAGGATGCATTTATAAGCTCACAGGCAGTGCACTGCACAAGGTATTCTTCCAGAATGCACCCATACTACTTAACTAAAGCATTAGTGCATTCTAGATTGAATAAAACTGCCAAGAAAATTTCAACTGAACAACATGCTAAATTGAGATTCTTACCTCAATAATATTAAAGCAATGTCTGCATCTTCCTTGGGGATAGAATGGGAGGGTCAGAGGAAGAAGATGAGGTATTTTAATTATTTGAAAATAATTTAATGAGTTAGAGGGGAATGGAAGGTAAAAATTTTAGTCTTAAGTAAGATGGTGGGGTTTCACCTACAGTGGGTATAATTACATTCATAATTTAGCTCACAGAATAATAAAATGCAAAAACAGAACCACTAGTCTGTGGCATAAACTGTATCATTTGGAGAAACATCTGTTGTCAAATTAAAGGGGTTGAGAACCCAACACAATAGTTTATTTTCATGTTTAAAAGTTCTATTCCACCTCTGAACTAGGACACCCTTTCCTAAACTTCCATATTGCACAAAAGTTTCATTTTTATTTACATCAGATCTTGTTTATCTAGACACAAGTTCTGCAGATGCACAAAGCAACAAAACAATTCTGAAAAGGATGAAATAAAATAATTTCTGGTATTTTCCACCACTTTCAATGTCTGTGAACTAATCAAAAGAAGTCTGAGCAACTGATGGCCAAGTTACTAAACTATATGTTCTGTGGTTGATATACTCCAGAAACACAACTGCTCAGACTTGCAAAACATGTTTCAAGACATTACCACCCATCTGCACTTCAGTAGTTTTTAATGTTTCCTGTTTGGCCTATAAAGGAGAATTTAACCAAAGATAAATTTTACTTTTGTCTAGTAACAAACAAAATTATGTAAAAAAAAAATCAAATGGTTCTCAACAGTGTATCTGTACAAAAAGGAATTTAAGGTTCTAGTATATAATCAAGCTGTCATACACTTTCTATTTCCTTCAAATCTGTGAGTTTTAAGAGCAAGATAAAAAACCAAACGTTTATCTTTTTTACTGTAACAGCCTCTGACAGTACACAGCAATATGGACCAAGATATTAAGAATTATGAAAGCTGGTACTTAGCAGCCAGATTTTTGAGTTGTGTGTATGAAGTACTATGAAGACACCAATAAGCAGCTACTCAAGAGCTTCTCATTATGAAGCTCAGAAAGTAATTATATATCATTCTGTATCTATACAACTACACATCACCACACCCAGTGGTCTCTTAAACACAGCAAGCTTGCAAAGCACCCATTTTTAATTCTAGAGGATTTCTTACTTTGTAGTTAAATTTTTCATATTTGCAAAGGTTTCTATTAAGTTGGAACACGGTTATTTTAGGAGTTAATAAGGCACTGAAAAAAAATGCAAAATGAGTTTGATTTCTGGAATAAGGGCAACAGTCTTGAAGCGTATATGAAAGTAAAGTCAAAGCAAAAAGCAGCAACATCAAGCTCTGGCAAACTAACTGAGTCCAGTCTTGTCAGGCAGGGGGAAGGAAATACACACAGCCCCAAGTAAGTACAGCCGAATTTACACAAATGAGAACCAGTTTTCAAGTATGTTAGTGCTGCTCACATATTTACTGGTAAGGAAAGACAGGACCAACAAGCCATAGACGAGAGTCATCTCACCATTCGCTTTTGATTTTCCCTTCTGCTGTCCAGAATCAGTGCAGTGCAGTAGTGTACTTGAGTGAGCAGATGATTTATTTGATGAATTAGATTTTGTGACAACTGATTTTTCAGGTGAAAGCTCTTGTGAGGTATCTGTGCTCTCCCCAGTGCCTGAATACCCTGTAAAATTGTAGTAAATGTAAAAAAGTTGACAGAAGAAACAGCACCGTGCATGCCCATAGCAGGCATATGCAATTCACTGAGCCAGTTCCCAGTATGCTGGAGCTCTGGGATTGCATGATGCTGCTGCAAAATGTGCAAGCTTTCCAGAGGCAAGGAAGGTATTGTCTGAACCGAACAATTTTATGTCACTCAGTCACTGTTTACTGCTGACACAAGTGAGAAAGGTGTAAGAGACCAGCCTTTCCAGGCCAACTATTCTTCAGGCTGAGTGGGTGTACAAATGCTTTTGCTTTACAGGCTCTTCCACATAAGCACTGCTAGCTGGAGACCTCGCCCTCACATCCCACTGTTGCTCACACAGGCTACACAAATTCCCTAATCTCACAGACTTCGAAGTGGACAGAAAGCACTCATTTTCCTAGTCTATGTATGGAACAGAACGCACAGGTGGACAAGCCCAGATTAAGAGCATGTGAAGAAAACACCTTGAATGGTTCCTCTGTGAGGCCTACAATGGATGTAAATCAAGGCTGGCTGAAGTTACAAGTAGCATCCTCCAGTTACCTGGAAAAAATCTTCACAGCTCCTAGACTGATTTACCATAAGGCCAACATCAAGAAAAGGCATGCAACATCTTAAAACCCAAGGACAGACTGACAAGCAGCTCATGGTGCGTAAATCTACAAATTATATTTTGCACATTATCATTATACTTGTGAGCACCATACAATCAGAAACACATTAAAATTATTTCAGTACAGTTCTTCCCATCCACTCTCTTGATAGCTTGCCCTACTCATGGCAGCAATCAGAAAAGTAAGGTATTTTCTTTCTATCTCAGAAACTCCTCCTTAAGGAGACCTAGTTTCACAAATTATGCCTAGCAGATTGAAGTATGCTGCATGAGTGATCCCAGACACCCATCAATAGCAGAGGAAGTTGTCACACTTGATCCATAAACGTTTCATCAAAGATATTTTCCAGAATCAGCTGTGTTTTCAGCAGTGAAGAACCCATTGCCTCTAACATCTGGGCCTCTACTTCAAGTTCAAAGCTTGGAGTGGCCCAAGGAAAGCATTCCCAGGCCTCCATAGAGGAAACCAACAGAGAAGACACATTGCTACTACAGCCATTTTAATGTACTGCAACAGCATGTTATGAGACATGAAAGAGGGACAAAGCTGGAGTATAGACTTTAAATCAGGCTTTTACATGACCTCTTCAGAAAAAAGATTAAATTCTTTAAGAAAGAAATTAAGGCTGTGACAGGTTTAATTTGGCTCATTGTTACAGCCCCCTCCCCATCAAGTGAAGGTGTAAGAAATAACAAGGTTACTAGCAGAAAAAGAAAACTCAATGTTTCCAGACTCCAGCATCCATAAAGCAGCCCCAGAACTAACATTAAGTCTAAACAGCCTGCACACAGGGCATCTGCACCCTCTTAATTGGGCAAGGCTTGCAAAGAAACACATTAAGGGAAAGCCCAGCTTAAAGACAGACATTCATTTAGGAGTGACATTTATTCTGTGCCATTACAACACTAGTACAAGCCACCATCCAGCATTAATGAAGAAGCAAAACCAGGAAATAGATTATCTTGCCAATTGTAATTTAAAATCAATCATTTAATAAAATAAAAGCTAAGTGAAGAAAGCAGTCTGAACTGCTATGCTTGTTCTTAAGTGACCTAAAGTGAGTTTTTTGAGGTAATAAAATAATGAAGCCAGTGTCATCTACAGAAGAAAAATGAGCTTTACCAGGCTTAGACCTCTTTTTCTTTTTTTTCTTTTTCTTTGACTTGGATCTTCCATAGTCTTTGGACTTTCTTTCTTCATTCTTCTCATGTCCTTTAACAGCTGAAATTAGTCAATATTTCAAATTAGCTTAAAATATATATATACATTTATACTACTCCATAATTTCTTAAAGCCCTCCACAGTTTCTTTGGACGATCAAGGCCAGTTCACTGCAAAAAAACCCAACCAACCAACCAACAAAAAAACCCAAAAAACAAACAAAAAACAAACAAAAACACCAAAAAACCCAAACAAACAAAAAAACCCA